>PVIJ01000299.1:0-319171 GCA_004024925.1 Scalopus aquaticus
GGAAGATGCTGGATTGTATTCCCCGGATGTGGCCCCTGCACCTGAACATTCCTTTCCACCATCCACAGCTGAGAAGACTTCAGAAAGCCAACCACCACTGTTTTCAGCAACAACGCTGGAGCGCATGGTCCTGCCTGAAGAGGGCCCAGAGAGTGAGCTTCACACACCACAATCAACATTGCCTTCCCAATCTGCAGCTACAGTAAATGCAACACAGGAATCCCCAAAGAAAATAATTGAAGATGTATCCCTGTTAAAACCAAAAGGTGCTTCTGAGCACAAGATTCTGTCAGAAGAAGAGAAGGAAGATGCTGGATTGTACTCCCTGGATGTGGCCCCTGAAATAGAACACACCCGCCCACCACACACAGCTGAAGTGAACTCTGGATGCCAGCCTCCACTACTTTCAGCCACCGTATCTGAACAAGTGGTTCTATCGGGAGAAGAGACAGTAGAAATGGAACGGTACACATCTTCTTCCACCTCTGCTTCTGAATTTTCAGTACCACCATGTGCAACACCAGAATCACAAGAGGAAGAAACCAATCACAGATCTTCTTTAAATCTCAAAAGTGCCTCTTCACCCATGAGTTTCTCAGAAGAAGAGCAAGAAGACATTGGACCTTTTTCTCCAGATTCTGCGTTTGCATCAGAATTCTCATTTTCACCCTATGCGACTAGGGAAACAGAGAAAAGAGAAATTGAGAGTGATTCTCCAATATGTTTAACATCACCATCTGAACACACTATTTTGTCAGATGAAGACACTGAAGCTGGGCTTTTTTCTCCAGACTCAGCATCACAAGTTTCAATCCCTCCATATAGAATCTCAGAAACAAAGAAAAGTGAATTTGAGTCTGATTCACTTTTAACTGCAATGTCTGCTTCAGGATATTCTGACTTTTCAGAAGCAGATGAAGAAGAAATTGCACCAGCAGCTACTACATCTGCACCCGAGCATCTCAGTTTATCACAGAAACAAAAAGTGGAAACTTCCCCTTCAATATCTGCATGTGAAGATGCCAGTCTGCCGCCTTCAACACTTCAGACTGAGAAAGCAGAAATTAAGCCAGATGTTCAAGAAACCTCAACATCTGAATATCTCATTTTGGCACAGAAGCAGAGAACTCAAGCATCTTCTGAACCTGATTCCGAAGAGTTGATGCCACCAGATTTAACCAGACTATCAGAAAAGGGAGAAATTGAGACTAGTTCACCAGTGTCTGCAACACCTGTTTCTTTACCTGAGCAATCATCCATGGTAAAGGAGGAACCCAAACCTGCAACTCAGTGTTCAGTGTCACCTTATTCCATTCATGCAATTAAGGAAGAACAAGAACCCAAAGCATCACTCACTCCAAAAGCTGTAAATGAACAGATGGATTTGCTAAAAGTTAAGAGCAAGGAAGAAATTGTGCCTGATTCTGCAGAAGCTACTGTGCAGGTGTCACGGGATCAAAAAATGGAGCCTCAGCCTCCAAATGTTCCAGAGTCTGGAATGAAATATTCAATTCTGCCTGACTTGGTAGATGAGCCAAAGAAGGATGTCAAACCCAATTTAGCTCCAACCATTTCATCTGAACTAGAACAGAGAATGTTGTCAGAGAATGAACCTAAAGTAATAAAGTCATATTCACCTTTAAAGGAAACATCTTTATCCAGACCTGAGGTTTTATCACCAGAGAAAGCAAAGGTGAAACCTGATTCTAAGATAACAGGTACAGCTGGAGAGCTACATTCACCTTCATTAGAAGTGGAAAATGAAATAAAACATGGACCACCTGCATCAAAATTTATACCTTTGTCAGAAGAAAGAAAGAAAGAAACTGAAACTAGCTCTTCAATAACCACATCTGTAACTAAGCAAGACTCAAGCTTAAATTTAGCAAAAGAAGAAATCCCAGATTCATCCAGTCCTATGGAACATCCAGTCTTAACAAAAGTAGGAAAAAGTGAATTAGGACGTGGTTTGCTAACAACAGTAACATCTAAAGATGAACATTCAGTTCTTAAAGTGGAAGAAAATGGAGCAATTAACATTGACACTGCTATATGGAAACATTCTGCTTGGTCAGAAGCAGAGAAGGAAGTTAAATTTGATTCTCCTCCAAGCTTATCCTCTGTATCAGAGCATTCTATTTTGTCGAAGGTAGAAACTGAAGACTTAAAACCTGGGTTGCCAATAACCCAAGTATTATCTTCTCAGCATTCAGATGTATCTAAGGAAGAAAGTGGGGGGAAAAAACAAGAATTTTCATTTTCTGCAGTCCTTGACTCTGAAAGTTTGGTTTTATCACAGAAAGAGAATACTGAGTCTGCCTCAGAGGTGTCAAGACATGAACTTGGGCTTTCACTCCACCTAGGTGATGAGATAAAGAAAAAGGAAATGGAACTTCCTTCCTCACGAAATGTGTCACTTACACCCAAACATGTGGTGCCAAAAGACAAAATCGAGGAAGTGGCAAGTTCTACTAAACTGGAAAATTTTGTGTCAGAAGAGATTGCTCTAGCATTACCTACCCTCAGTGATAATAAGAACATACAAGCAGTGGAGAGAGCAGATGTTAAAGAAACACAAATGAAGGAGGCCCTTATTTCTCTAAAGGATGAAAACAGGATGCTAGACAAGCCTGAACAGGATCTAGCAAGTCATCGTGAAGAAAGAGTACTGTCATCTGTGCAGCTGGTTACCTCTGCCTCTAGTGATCTGATGACAGGATCCCTTAAGCTTTTTTTGTCAGATGAAGACCATACAGATGAAACCAAAACTCAGGTTCTGCCACATTTTGCCAAAGAAGCTCCTTTATCATTACAAGAACCAGTATCTACGCTTGATACCACCAGTGGTAACATAGAGACTTCATCAACTAAAACTTACTCTTCTGAAGAAATAGGGCTAGCCCCCAAACCTGAACCTTTAATTTTAGCAGGAAATGTGGAGAGAAATGAAGCAGAAGGAAAGGAGAGCCATTCTTTGATGGGGAGTGAAAGTTTGATATTGGAAAAAGCAAAATCAGAATTCTTCAGATCTTCCAAAGAAGACAGACAGGAAGAAATCAAACTACCTTCTGAAAGAATCTTTCAAAAACCAGTGTCTGTTTCATCAATGGAACAGTTCAAATCAGAAATTATTCCTCCTTCTCCCAAAGCACCCCATTTCCTGGCAGAAGATGTGGAATCTGCATTGGGCAATGAAAAAGAAGCACAAAGGGTTATTTCTCCTATACCTGGAGAGGAACCATTAGAGAACTCAAAAGTTGTTCAGTCAATGGGCATAGATGAAACTAATCAGAGGGAGAAACCTGAAGTAAAAATACCCATACAAATAAAAACTCTCTCCCCAGTCAAAGGTAATGAAGAAGCTCAACTTCCAGAGTTACCTGAAGTGACTCAAAAGCTACCTGAGAAGCCAAAGGCAGTTGAGCCAAGCCTTTCTGAAGAAAAGGGAAAGAAAGGAATTTCATCTTTCACATCATGGATGTCCAGTTTGTTTTTTAGATCAAATACTTCAGATAACAAAGTTGCTGAAAAAGAAGATTTGGAAACTCAGCCAAGTCCATCAGTGGAAAAAGCAGTGACTATGATGGAACCTAAATCAGCTTCAGCTGATTTCAATGCAACCAAGAAACCAGCTGATCACCTATTACCAGAGGAAAAACTCAAAACTTCTAAAGAACCCAAAGTTACTGCTGCTGTATCTGGTGAAGTTCAAGACTTTAAAGAAAAGGCCACCGTTTTAGCAAATGTAGAAGTTTCACAACAGTCAAATTCCAACTTTGAGGTGTCTAGTAAAGGTTCTGGCAAAAAAGAACTAGACTATTCAGAGGAAATGGACTTAAGTTCAGTAGTTACTTCTGCTGATGATGAGGAACATGTTGGAATTCAATCTTACTCCCTTATGAGTGAGAAATCCATTATGGAAGAAACCAAAAATGCTGTTCCTCTTAATGTCACTGGTAGTAAAAGAGTCCAGGAGCCAGGAATCTCTCCTCCATCTAAATGGAATATTTCTATTTTTAAGAAAGAGCCAAGAAGTGATCAAAAAGAAAAATCACTCTTTTCATTTGATGCAGTAGATAAGGTGCCACAAGAGCCAAAATCAGTTTCATCTAGCTTCACAAGTAAAAATATCATGAAGGAATCTAAGAAGCCAGAGTCAATAATTTTGCCAGTAGAGGAATCTAAAGGCAGTTTAATTGATTTTGGTGACGACAGACTTAAAGAAATGCCAAAACCTACTTCCTTAAAGATTTCTGAAGAGGGAATAAAGCTCAGGCCTGTTAGCCCAACTGAAGAGAAAGATAACTTGGAAACCAGATCATATTCCTTGGCAGAAAAGAAGATGTTGGCAGAAAAACAAGAAACTGTGGCCCCATTAGAGCTTAAAGATAATAATGAAATAGAACAGGCACAAATTATACATGCATCTAGCCTGATGAAATTGGAAGACTCAAAAACTGCAGCTGTGCTGCAACAATCCTATCAAAATGAAGACCACAAAGAAATACACAAAATTATCAAGGATGAGAAAGGAGAAGAAAAAGAAAAGCAGTTACATGCATTTTCAGAAAGAAAGAAACAGCAGGAAATTCAACCTTCTGTGAATGTAGAAGGCTACATCAGTGAATGTAAAAATACATCAATTACTAAAAAACCAGAAGCCAGGATTTCAGAAGCTCACCTGCAAACAAGGGAAACAAAGGCAGTAGAAACCCAACCACACACATTAAAAGATAGTAAAGCACTGGTGGAAAAAACCAAGATTTTTCTTCCAGTGGATCTTCCTTATCCTCCTTTACCTAAGGATGGAAATCTGGCACTGGAAAAGTCAAGCAAAGATACAGTGAGTCACAATGAAGAAAAGGGACAGCACACAGTGTCAGAGCCATCTCAAGGTAGTACTTTAGATATCACAAAAGAAAGTATGAAACAAAGATCTCAATCTGAGGAATTTGAAGGTATTTTTGATCGTCCTTTGGGTGAAACAAAGAGCTTAGAAACATATCCATATCTGGTGTCATCTGTGAAATCACAAACCCTTGTTTCAGGAGCCTCTCCAGAAGTTAGTACAGTGAAGAAACAAGAAATTCCACAGTCAGAAATTACTCCAGAAAGGCATACAGTCCATACCATTCAAACATCTAAAGATCAAACATCTGAAATGCCTAAACAATCTATTCTTGTTTCAAAGAGCCACTTGGAGGCTATAGAAGATGTCCATGGAAATGAACCACACTCTTTGCCAAGTAGCAACTACACTCAATTTATAGCTAATGCATCAACAACCAATGCTAATAAAGTGGTTTCCACAAGAGAAATATCCATGGAGACTGAAGACACACATGTAAAAGATGAAGAATTTAAAGTGACTAGTAAGCCAGCTGGACTTTCAGAAGATCAAAAGAGTGCCTTCAGTATCATTTCTGAAGGCTGTGAAATACTGAATATTCATGCTCCTGCATTTATTTCTTCGGTTGATCAGGAAGAAAGTGAACAAATGAAAGATAAGTTAGAATATTTGGAAGAGAAGGCCTCATTTAAAACTATACTGCTCCATGATAATGAGACAGTTGCTTGTCAGAAAACAAAGAGTAAGTTAGAAGAATCTGATGAAAAAGCTACATCACCGAAAGAAAAGAAACAAAAGGAAACTCACGATATAGAAGAGGAGACAGCTATAGATTCAGAAACTGGTGACTTAGCCTTTAATCAACCTACAATTCCCAGTGAAGAGGATTATTTTGAAAAATATACGTTGATTGATTATAACATCTCCCCAGTACCAGAAAAACAGAAAGCTCCATGGAAATTAAATGTTAAAGCAGAACACTCAAAGGAAGTTACAGAAGAGGCTATCTCTTTTCCAGAAAGTTCAGAGGAAAATGCCCAAGAAAGTGAGTATGACTTGGTAAAATTAGATGAAAGTTTTTATGGAATGGAAGAGGACCACAGCAAATTATCTCACTCAGAGACCCAAAAGTCTTTGGATATTCAAAAATCAGCTGACAGAGTTGCTCCAAAGAGCATAAATAGAGATGTGGACTCAAAGTCACCTGGGATGCCTTTATTTGATGAAGAGGAAGGAGTTTTGTCACCAACCCAGATATTTCCTACTACCGTTAAGGCCATTAATCCTGAACTTCTTGAGGAGCCACCCGCACTTGCATTTTTATACAAGGATCTGTATGAAGAAGCAGTTGGAGAGAAAAAGAAAGAAGGGGAGACAGCTTCTGAAGGTGACAGTGTGAATTCTGAGGCATCGTTTCCTAGCAGAAATTCTGACACTGATGATGGAACAGGAATATATTTTGAGAAGTACATACTCAAAGATGACTTTCTTCATGACACATCTGTAACTCCAAGGGACCAAGGCCAAGGCCTGGAAGAAAAACCAGTTGGTAAGGATGATTCATACCAACCAATCACTGCAGAAGGAAAAACTGGGGGGAGGTTTGAAACTCTTTTGGGGAAGAGTCTGGAAGAGGAGCAGAAAGCTGTTTACAGGGAAGGAGAATCCATAGGTGATGTGGAGACCCTTGACAATGAAGCCATGCAGAGGAAAATTCCTGTCACTGAAGAAGTCAGAATGGTTACCCAGAAGATAAGCTATGCAGTTCCATTTGAAGACACCAATAATGTCCTGGAGAGAGTAGATGAACTGAGCAGCCAGAGTAATGATGCAGGAAGTGCAAGTACCGAGGTCAATCTGAACATCCCAGAACAAGTGTCCTTCCCAGAGGAAGAATTTGCATCCGGTGCAACTTGTGTTCAAGAAACACTGCAAGAAGAACCTAAAGTAATGGTGTTACCTGAGCCAAGTGAAGACAGGCTCCACAATAGCCCTGTTCAGGATGAGTATGAATTTGCTGAATCCCTGAATTACGAAGCGGTTACTCCAGATATTTTATCAGAAGAACTGCATTCACAGCCAGTGTCTGAAGATGTCTTGTCTCAAGAAAAAGAAAGCTTTGAACACATCAGTGAAAATGAATTTGTGAGTAAGGTGGAACAAGGTATGTCTGCTGAACAGGAAGAGTTTGGCATAGAGAGAACAGAGCAAGATCAATTATCATCAGCCTTAGTAACTGAGAAGGAGCAAAAGGAATCGAAAAAGTCCCAAGCTGACACATATTGCTGCACTTGTAAATGTCCAATTTCTGCCACTGACAAGATACTTGGTACCCATAAAGACCATGAGGTTTCAACACTTGACACGGCTATAAGTGCTGTAAAGGTAAAAAGATCTTAAAGCATCTGAATTATATATACACATTTAATTTCTTTTCACAGTTGAAAATATGACTGATATTTGATACACACACCTTTAGACATAAAGTAACTAGTTATATTCTAACAGTTAGAAAGTAATTTATATAAAGCTAACAAAGGATATTTCCTAGACAGTTAAGTTCAATTTGAAAAACATTTATTGGGTACATACACTGGTCAGGTATTTTTTCTAGGTTCTGGGGAAGCTAAAATAATACAGCATCACTGTGAGAGGTCTTGTCATCCTATGGCAGTAGTCCTTAACATTATAAGCGAAATCATTTTAAATTAAGAATATACTTTTGAATATAAAACATGATTTATTTTACATTTTATACAATATCATCCTTTAAAATATACACATATGTTACATCGAGTAAGTTTATTGAAAAAATTTTAAAATACTCAAAAGAATAAGGCATTTAAAATTTCAATTTTCTCCATTTTTTTTTTCTATCCAATTTCATCTAAAATTGATGTTAGAAATGGAAAGCTTTTGCTTTCTTTCTGGCTATGTCTATAGATTCTTAGTGTAAAATCATTAATCACAACACATATCCTTATGTATGTGATTATAAATACTCCTCTTCCCCAGAGATACTATTGGACATCAAACATTTAGTCTTTGATATTCTGATCTACCTTCATTATAGCCTTATAACTGATATCTTAATCCTTGTCTCTTTATTTTCTATGCAGTAGCAAAGAATGATCTTAAAATACCACGCACAACAGAATTGAGCACTTACTATGTACTAGGCACTTTGTTAAGTTACAAGGTATCTTTTAAATCTTTGCAACAATACTGTCATTGTCATTAATTTGCAGATAAAAAAAATGGACTCAGATAGTTTAAATGATTTGCCCAAATTCATGGCAGAGAGAGCTAGAATTGGTCCCCAGGTCTGTCTGCCACCACAGTTACTGCTCTTGATTATGTATCTCTTTTGCTCTACCCAGTGCCTTGCTATTGGTAATGATTTTCAATAGGATTATTCAATCACATCTCTCTTAAATAATTGTCAGTCTCATTTTGATTCAATAGGATAACATATTAGAATCTTGGCTTTTTTTTTTTTTTTGTCTGCCAAATTAATCCTTCTCAATTTGTCTGATACTGGTTTTACTTCTTTAGGGTAAAATTTTGCTGAAATTTGCTTTCCCTAGCCAAATTTAGAGATGGGGCAGTTTCTTGTATGAAATCTCAAGCACCAGGATGTATTAGCACCGTGATATTAGTCCCATTATGTAATGACACTTGATTTTGTTAACTGACAACTACTGGGCACTGTCAGCAGAAAGAAGACTAGGTATATTCAAACTTTCTGCTTTGTTTATGAGTTTTAGAAATTAAAAAGTAATTCTGTCTAAATATTGTCAATTTAAAACAAATTTCAAATGGATATAAAGGTGTCTCCTCTTTGAACCCATTTGAGAGTGGTCCCTCCCCGACCCCCCAGTCTTCTCTGGAAAACAAGTTGACTAAAGCCAAAGAGACTACTCCATTTCATTAAGTCAACATGATGACCTTTAATAAGGAGTTCATTTCTAACTCCTTTAAAATTAAGAATCAATTAAAAAATTTTAACAACTTAAGAATTCCCTAGCATCTTGTCAGTAGGCTATTTGTCATTATTTAGGCATTGTTGATTGCATTTACAGATTATTCTGGCCCTTGTTTCTCCTTAATGCCCTCCCTCTGGTGGTGACCTATCTCTTGTTAATCTTTTGTTTCTTCCTTCATTTGTTTCACTTCCTCTTTTCTCATTGTTTTTTAACTTCCCATTCAATGTCAGGACTTTCATTGGAAATGAAAATGAAAAAGTAAGATGTACTTAGAGCTTCCCCAGATCAGTATAGCATTATGGCAACACAGTGTTCTGAGAAAGGAACCTTTGGGCAGGGAATAAAATGGTGGAATCGGACCGAGAGGGTTAGGGAGGGTGTATGGAAAAGTTGAAACTTGGGTGAGCCTTACATAAGACAGAGTTCTGCAGTCAAGGGCAGGGGTACCATATACAAAGGCAAGAAAGAGCCCAAAGGAAGATGGGATCTGTGTGATATCCTGGAGGCTCGTGGAAAGAAGGCAGTTTCCATCAAACTTATTTCTCTAGCATTTTGAGGGTAGCAAGTCAGGCAACTAAAGCTGTTTTTTGTCTTGCTGCTATGATGTTTAGCAGGATAGATTACAGCTATAGGTTTTAAACTATGATTTAAATGGTACCATCCTCTATCACCCATACATTTTCTAGTTGGCTGTCACTCCTTGAATATTTTAACCCTTTGAGGGTCATTAGTACCTTTGGGTCTCTTTAGTAGACATTGTTTGGTTACTGGACTTTGGACCCGGGGATGCTGATCATTTTCTCAGGGTTTGGTCCTCCAAGGTATACCCGAGGCCACTGGTGCAAATGTAAGGAAAGTGCTCCAGTATGTTGGACCAGTTCAACAAAACATCCGCTATCTTAGAAAAAAGACAATTGTATAAAAAGTGATGCTTTTCTAAGGAGAAAGAATTCAAATCTATATATCACTAAAATAAGTATGTTTTGAACTCAGCGACTTACCAAAAAAATCCTTTCTCTTGCATGAGAAAATAAACTCTCTAGTGCTCTCTCACAAAACCCCTGATTATTTATCATACAGAATTAGCTATCATCAATTTAGATGAAGCAGAAATGAAAATTTAAAGGTTGATTGTTAGTGAACATGATATAGTAAATCTCTACCAAATGCACTACATTTATAAGGAAATCAGAGCTTACTGCTTGAAATTCTTTTCCTAATCTCGCATCCTAAGGACATCTTGATTTTTTTTCAGGTCCAATTAGCAGAATTTCTAGAAAACTTACAAGAAAAGTCCTTGAGGATGGAAGCCTTTGTTAGGGAGATAGAATCTTTTTTTAATACCGTTGAGGTAAGTTACTGTATCCCTTTTACTTTAACCTGGTTTGTTCATGCATTGTCAGTAAATGATTCTGAGCTAAAAGGATCTTCCTTGGGGTTTGTATGTGACTGGGCTGTTTGCCATTGTTGGTTTTGTTCCACTAAAAGTGAAGGTCCTCGAAGGCTCTCTGGTGTGTCATCAGTGAGATTGCTTTCTAAGGACAAATGACTTGCCCTTAAAAATGCATACACATTTATTGGGGACTTTCTATGATAGGGCAAATGCTTACATGTTCTATTCAATTAAATCTCATAAAAACCATATGAGATACGTGTTATTATTGTGCCCATTTTATAGATAAGAAACTAAGATTTAGGGTTATTACCCAAGGTCAGAGGAAGCTAAGAGACAAGATTGAAATTCAGGTCAGAGTTCATGCAGACTCCACCTTTCCTCCTTTCCCTGGGTTACTCTGCAGAAGCACTCTCGGGCACTGTTCAGTCTCCCTTGCCCAGGTCAAATGCCCAGTGATTGTCTCTCCTGGTACCTTTATCTTTAACGAGTTTGTGCCTTCCTTCTTGTTGGCCTCTCTCTTCACAGTGAAGAGAGTAGGTAGGAATGCTCCATCTGTTTACAGAGATGGCCCAGGCATCCTCAGTTGTCAGTCAGGAGTGGCAAAGGGCTCAAGGTCCCTGCAGAAGGTTAGTGCATCGTTTCCCTATCACTAGGTGACTCCACATCCTGATTTGCTTGTCAAAGGTCTGTTTAATTCCTGATATAGATCAGTTTACATTTGCTAATTATTTTTAGTGCACCTCCCAAAGTGTCCCCTTTAGACATTAATTTATATGACCATTTTATCCTTCATCTTGCTTTTGAGGACAGTGAGTTTGTCCAGATGCGTAATCAAGTGTCTCCTACTATGCCCCTCCCTGAAGGATGCATCCCTGTGGATGTAGTCTCTGTGCAATACCCTGGCTGCTCCTCACTTACTAGGATTTTAGTGGTGTGGTGACAATGGTTAAACCTGCTCCACTCCCAAAAGACCAGGGATCTTCATTCATTGTATTGTCATTTTCAAGCCATATACGGGAGTGCAAGTGGGCAAGACTTTCATACAAATGCCTTTTGTTTTCATATTTATTAATTGTATCCTTCTTGGTAATACTCTTATACTAATTGTATTGCAAAGCTACTTGTGTCAAAAGGAGTTGGTAGGTGGAAAATTTACATTGTATGTGTATAATGTGTGATTTTCTTATCAAAAAGCCAGAGGTCAGTTCTTTAAAAGGCTGGTATTTCTATTTTTTTTTAAAGGCATGCATTATTTGTTTTATTCAGACGTGTGTGTTTGTCTTTAGGAAAACTGTAGTAAAAATGAGAAAAGGCTAGAAGAACAGAATGAGGAAATGATGAAGAAGGTTTTAGCACAGTACGATGAGAAAGCTCAGAGCTTTGAGGAAGTAAAGAAAAAGAAGATGGAGTTCCTGCATGATCAGATGGTCCACTTTCTGCAGAGCATGGACACCGCTAAAGACACTCTGGAGACCATCGTGAGAGAAGCAGAGGAGCTTGATGAGACCGTTTTCCTGACCGTAAGTGCCAATTAAGCCCACTTTGGCCCAAATCTACTTTTTAAAATTGATCTTCCAATGTTCCTCAAGATCATTTATATCTCAGTGTGGGGCTTATATAATTCTGGCATTTAGCTATTATTAGGGACTGTCTGATACCTATGGAAAAGGCCAGCAAGTCTTTAAAGCCTTAGCACCCAGATCAGCTGCAGGATACATGGAAGTCAGGACACAGCACCATCTGTCCTTTCTGTCACATTGGGTTGGTTGGTCCCCTCTGAGAAGGAGAGAAAGCAGCATGAAGACCTTACATGTCATGCTTTCCCTTTGGGCGTCCTCCTGATCTTCCAGCACCTGGCATTTTCTTGCTGATCCGTGGACCTTTCTCTTTACTCCCACTTCCTAATCTGAAGCAACCTCTCCTATGGGTCATTCCTTCTGAGCCTCACCAGGGGGCCAAGAGGAACACTTTGGTATACTTTAAGTGATGCAAGGCATGACACATCTCTTTCAGGTACCATGTTGATGTTTTTACAAGGGGCTCTCTGAGGACAGGGTTTCTTAATTCAGACTAGAACCTGTGGACAGAGATTCTTTTGGTTGTTCCTCAACTTTCCCCACAGAATTAGCTCTTTGCTCTCTTTATTTCTAGACACTGGTTCTCCAAGGAGACAGGATTAACCCTGAGGAGTAAGATGTTTTCTCTGAGGGCAGTCGCAAGCCTGATAGTCAAAGCTGAGGAAAGCACATTCTTAGGATGAGTAGAGACCTCCCTTTCAAAGGTCCCCAGTCCTCTCAGCTCTCTGGTACATTTTGGAGATAGAGCAGGACAAAATAGGAAAAAGTTAGGCTTTTTATTTATTATCCTTTCCGGATACCTCTAGCGAGGACAAATTTGGGTGCAGTAGACACAGCCATCCTCAAAGGAGAATGAAAATTATTCCATTGCTTTAAGTTTAGTGAAGGCAAAGCTTTAATATTTTTAAGTTATGTACCTCCTGTGAAGTTTAACATAAATAAAGTGCTTTGTGTTCCCTAAGAACCATGCCTTTGTTCGAAAAGAATATTTTCTTTTCTCTAGAATAACAAATTATAAAAAAGAAGCATTTTTCCTGAATATAAAAGAAATATATATCCATTTTACAAAATTTTTAAAATATAGAAAAACACAGAGAAGGTATCACTCAGAGATAACTACTGATTACATTTTTGGTATATATGCCACATTGAGCAAATTTGTCACTTTTCTTGCTTCAGAGATTTCTGTTCTGGAAGGTAACCATTTGTTAATGAATAGAGAGAAGCAGAGCATAAGCAAACTCATCCCAGATTTTGCTAATCATAAAGAGCAGAGCAAAGCTGCAAACTAAAGCCCCCTCCAGCCCTGCCGGGGCCCCTCTTTGTGAGCACTGATTTCCTGGCTGCCTGGGGACTGAAGCCACCCAGGAGAAACAGTCTCCAGGGAAGCCAAAGAGTAATGTATCTAGAACTGACTTGATCTTAAGCACTCTAGGTTGATTTTCTTTCTGTTGTTAATTGGTTTCTCTCTCTCTCTCCTCCCTCCCTCACCCCTCCTTCCTCCATCGCCCCAAAAGTCCTTTGAGGAAATCAATGAAAGGTATATATATACACGTGGCTCAATGTGGTGGAGAATGAGAACAGCATGACTGAATGCTTTATTTGTAATACTCTGATGCTTTATAGCAAAAGTGCTGCCAATTAAAAAGTACATACATTTAGTGAGCTACCAGATTTTCACCTTTAGACCCAGTGCTTGTACAAGCTAAATGACAGCTTTGAAAGGAAATTGCATGTGCTTTTGTTAAATAACAATCATAATAATGTAGGTTTTTAACTGCTTCCTAGAGATGTGTTCTATTTTTTTCGACATAATCTAGACTGTCTTTCCTGTCACGTATACAGAACATTATGTAGATGCTTAAACTTATTGTTTAAATATGACTGTTTGAAGGAATCATTCATGTCTGCCTTGAGTAATTTTATGACTTATGTAATCTTAATGGAATGTTTTCTCATTTTCTCTTCAAAGGATAGGCATGCATCTTCTCTTCTGCTCAGCTAACCAAAATCAATCTTCCTCTTTTGATTTTGTGTTTGTTGTTGTCTTTAACAGTCAATATAAGAGAAATACTTTATTCTTTCAAAAGAGAAAACATTCAGCAAGAAATTAGGATATGTTGTTTATAAAAACACATGAACATTAGATCTATGTTTACCTTTTGGAGCATCTGATATTGAAATGCTCCTATTGATCTGATACAGCTTCCCCATTTCCCATAGCAGATCTGAGGTCTTTCCTACTGGTTGAGCCTACTTTTTAAAAATAATTTTTACCCCCTTAATATAATTTTTAAAGATGCAAATATTATTTTCAGTGTACTTCAATGCCAAATTATGAAATAGCATAAAGTAAAATAAAAAATTCATATTTGTAATGTTATAATACAGAAAAATGTGTTTGAATTAGAAATCTGATTTTTTTAGATAATCAAAATTGCACATATGAATCATGGTTACCTCTAAAATAAAACTGTTCAACAGGACCTATTGCTGATAAGAATTGTAAAAAGTTTTTTTTTATTAATATTGGCATTAATCAACCAGGGCTTTATTATAATGGCTCTGTTATAAATAAGATTACCTGTGTGTTTTTAAAAATGTTGACGCCTAAATCTTACCTCCTGAGATTCTGATTAAATTGGTCTCGGCTGTGGCATTGGCATTTTTAAGTTTCCTAAGTGATTCTAATGAGCAGCCAGGGTTGAGAATCTCTGGTTTATAACAATCTGTCTTGTAGCCCAGGCATGCCTGGGCTTAAGACTGGTTGTGCCTGAATCCTCTGTATAATTGGTTAAACTAGAGCTCCTGAAGTCCCGCCCCATATTGACTGCTTGAGAATCCAGGGTGGACAATGCATCTGCCTCTTTATCAATTCCCATGCAGATGTCTGAATCACACGAGGCAGGCCTGAATCAAGTTTCCTTTACTTAAAAAAGAAAATTATACATTTTCCATAAATATTATTGATATTTATTTTTAATTCAAAAAGTATATGGATCTATACTATCATCCCATATACACAGGCCAGTATTGATGCATATTTGTTTATTTCTATTTTATCCACTCATAAGAGACACTGATTGGCAGGAAACCGGTGAATGAAAATTTGTGAATTTGTCTTAGTACGTATTTACTTTTCTAAACATTAGAATATTAACTTGCTATTATGAATTGACATTCATTTAATACTAAATACTGTTTCTTTGGTTTTGTGCTTGAACTTGTTCATCTGTGTGTCGTTTTAATTAATTTTTACTTCACTGTCCCATTGACAATGAATTAATCTTCGCTAAAGCTGTAATGTCAGCTAAGGTAGTACACTTGGGAGAACCATTATTTTTCTGTAAAGAAAATAATACACCAAAATGTGGGATTGGATGAAGAAATACGAACAATTAAAGAAAACCTTGTTAAACTTGCACATATGCACATAGATGTGATGAAGCTTGATTATTTCATCAAAGAAGAAACATTTCCTATCCTTAAGAAAACTGCCTCAAAGTCTCAAATGTTATTGGTGTTCCTTTCTAAGAGAAACGCTAATTATCTAATTTTTTTTTTACCTTGCAGCTTCTCCCTCCTTTCATATTATATCTTTAAGGCAATGCTTGTATATTAAATGACTTTTCTCAACACTGAAAAATGCTTAAAGTAAGGAATGCTGTCAAGCATATTTATACTCAAAATTTGCATATTTTGAAAAACACATTTGCTTTGAAAATGCTGTTCTGTTAAAAGAATGCATTTCTCCCCCTTTTGGCTCTTTTGTGTTATAATAATGACAAGGAACAAGAAATCAAACCATTATAGGACCTGCTCATAAAAAGATGTCTGCTCAGCTTTTCATATATTGATGTCAAAATTGAACATGTCAGCGCATAAGGAAAAACTCAAACATTTTACTTGTGGTATTTACCACCAGAGCTTTTGTGCTTTAAAAAAAAGGAAAAAAAAAAGTCCTTCATTTAGTTAGTGACTTGTATTGAGAGGGCTTAGTATGTGTTAGTCACCATTGTGTGTTAATTCAGAGGCACGGGTTCCCACCCTCTAAGGCATCCCCAAAGCCTTAATTTAGGCTCATGTTATCTCCCCTCACCTAAAGCATTGGGGGGGGTGTCCTCCCGACTGAGGGACTGTATTAACTCTCTAGTCTATGGGCTCTGATCCTTCCTCAGACTCCTGCTAGAATACGCTACTAAAACTTCCTTTTTACACACACTTCTGTTGCTCTCCCTATCTTAAAAGGTGAAATAGAAACTTGGTGGATATGAAAGACTCTTCACAGTCAAGTCACGACCCACTTTTCTATTCCATCTTTATTGCCTCCATGTCCTGAATCTCAAGGTACCCAGTGGTCCCCTCTGGCTCTCAAAGATGCCAGACTCTCAGAACTTCCTGCCTGTTTTCACACTGTACTCTCAATACCCATATTCCCTTACCTGCCTCAGAAACTCCTACTCCTTCTTTAAGACTTAGCCCAAATGTCACCTCCTCTTTGAAGCATGTACTGGAACCATCTCCCCTAAATCAGATGACTAATCCTAGTAAGGATTGTGGGCATGCTTTAATATTTCAGTTATATTTTATAATCTTTTTCCCTCACACGGATAAAAAAGTTATCCAGCCTGCGATCCTGATAGTCTCACCCAAATGAAATTTTGTCCTCTTAATTCATTCAAAATGTATATATTAAATGCCTACTATGTGCCAAGAAACACATTACAAAACAGTAGTGAACAAAATAAAGTCATTCCCTGCATGTAGATTATAGTTTGGTAAAAAAGACAGACAAAAACAAATTGGTTATGGTAAGTTTGAGGAACTGAAAAACAACAGAGTAAGGGGGAGAGGGATGGGCACCACAGGTTAGTAGTGTAATTGGGGCTGGGCTCTCTGAGAGACTCACGGAGATCTAAATTAAGTGAGGAAGGTGCCATGCAAAATCTAGGAGGAGAGAAGTTCCAGCAGCAAGTGCAAAGACTTAGAGTTAGGTCTGTGTTACCAAAACCAGAATGTCCAATTAATGAAGCATTTGGAGTTTTTCACAGCTGACTTCATTGCTGGAAAATAAAAAAAAAAAAAAATGCAAGTTGCTCAGAGCAGATCTAACCAAATTATAGGTTCCTCATGCTAAAGATAAGTGCTTTTGCATGCTTTTGCATGCTTTCCCTCTTTAGAAGCAACCTGTTATTTCTTTTTTAAGTTGAAATCTCACCTGGATACAAATGCTAAGAACTAGTGTTTGTTGCCATCGCTCCTAAGAGGGTCTTGAGCACATAAAAGCTATGAATTTATAAACTGTGACTTGTTTAGTCTTTTATGAATGAATGGACTTCATCCTTTGTTGTATACTTTGTACCCAGAACAGTGCCTGGCACATGGCATGTAAACATATTTTCTGAATAACTAAATGACTAGAAACATGTTGTGAGGGTTAAGGACATCTGATCTTTATATCTTAGGAAATAAATAAAAATCATTAAAATGTAGTCATTTTTAGGACTAACTTTATAAATGAAAAAAATAAGACTATGTAATTTAATGGACTCTATCAGATTTGAGGATATAGGAATGGAATTTCTAATATTATCAATATTACCAATGGCGTCATAAGGTCCTAAGAATAAATAGGTTTTATACAGGTATGTCTAGCCAATTTAAATCCAATTTTTTTTGGCTATAGTACCTCACAAATCACCACTATCATCAACATTATCAACACTTTCATTTTGAACAATTGCTCTTGATTTTCATTCTGTATGTTTCTTGACTTACACAGAAATATTTTCCCTGTCATAGGTTGCTTTCTGCAATGGAGAGCACTGCTTCTTTAGAGAATATGCCTGCTGCATTTTCACTTTTTGAACATTATGATGACAGCTCGGCAAGAAGTGACCAGATGCTGAAACAAGTGGCTGGTAGGAATTTTAACATATTAATTACCTTGATGAAATCTGGCAGCTTTTCCCAGTTTATTTTGTCAAGTTTTTGAATGCAAGGAAATATTAAGTGGGAAAAAAACCTCTTCGCTGTAAATTTTAAAGCTAGATTCCTAAATAAAGCATGAAACCAGCATACCATTTCGATTATAAACTCCATCTCCATTTGGAGCTTTATGACTGTGCCAGGATATTGAAGAGGGAGGAAGTGGCAATGGCATCCAAGGTTTTCCTCTTTTCTTTTTTCTTGTTAAAATAGGATTTCTCTTCCTCTCTTCTAGAGGTTATTTGCTTTATGCCAGGAGTCAGGTATGAAGGAAAAAGAAATCAACATTTTCATATGTGTTGGACAGAATTTTCCTTATGAGTAGCTTTCCCTTCTTCCATTGAGTTCTTTTTCCTCTTTTCAAACTAAACAGATTAGCCTAGAGAACTAACAGCTCAGCATCATGCTCTGTAGCCAGGAGCCTCCCACTCAACTGTCAGAAGCATCCTGCCGGCTCTTCAAAATATTTTTTAATGTGCTATTTTAACAAATAAGACAATGAAACTCATTTATATTTCTCAAAGCTGCTGTGTTTCAGTGCATTTACCAAGTTTCACTTACTGTAAAATGTACTCAGATGTCCTCCTTAAAAGATCCTGCATTTTCTCAAAACCACCTTAAAGACAGCTGCTGTTGTAAAATTGACAAGTAAGTTTCATTCCTGTAGGAAGAGTTTTAGTTTAGAAACTGGTAAAAACTACTGTATCTTTTAAAAGACCAAGGAACCCCACCAACTCTAGATAAAGTGAAAAATTCAGTCATTTATTCTAACAGATTTTCTCTAGAAATGTTTCAAAACAAAAGGGTGTTTTCCTGTAATTCTTTAAGAGACATTTAAATAGAACAATGACTGCAAACTAAGAAGTTCCGATTAACAGAGTGGATGGATCTTTTGCTTTTAAGAGATTGGTTGTATGGTTGTATTGGTTGTGTGTTCATTTAGAAGGATATACTTTTGACTATCTGACGGGCAAGGAGAGGAATTTTACATATTTCAGAGGTCACAGGGATAAATTGTCACAAAGTGCTAATAATTCACTCAGAAATAGTGTGTGTGGCAGTTCTAGTATTTCTAAGCATCTGTGGAGAGATGGCTCTCTGAGAGAGAAATGCCCAAGTTGTGCACCTGCTTTCCAGAGCTGGAGCTCATATGTTGACTTGCTGCTAAGTGGTTTTTGTTCATTTCATGACCCATGGAGCCTCTCAGAGACAGAGTTCTCACCTGGTATCTAAAAAGTTAATCTGATCACTCCCTGAGCTAAACAGATATAAATGAGGAAAGGAAGTGACTACTGTCCTGAAAAACAGCAGCCCCAACATTCCTTCCATCCTCACACGATACTGGTGCTGTAAGACTGTTAGACATTTCCTGTCATCTAAACTCACAACCATTCTCGCAAGTTAGTTTTATTGATTCTCGTTCGACAGATGAGGAAATAGAGGGAACATAAAAATGTCCTTCATATTTCCCTAGCTGCGTAGGGTGTGTGTGTGTGTGTGTGTGTGTGTGTGTGTGTGTGTGAGAGATGGGAGGGGGTGGTGGAGTTTGGCTTCAGAGTTTTGGCACTCACACCACTGCTCTACACCAATGGTGCGGTGCAGCACTGTGACAGGAGAGAGATCCACGGAGCAGCGGCATCCAAGGCGTCCTTGTTTCTGGCTCCTGAGGACTTTTCTTTTAAATTGTGGTAAAATACACATAACATAAAACCAGCATAGACTTTAAAAAAAGATTTATTTTATTTATTTATGCATCGAAGAACTGGGTATAGGCCAGAGGTGGCAGGGACAGAGTGGGGAGCAGAATAGGAGAATCTACTGATACACTGTTGAGGGGAGCAGTGGGTGAGGTAGGAGAGGTCTGTGCCATGTGGGTCAGCTCCCTGGCCAGGGATTGAATTCATGCCACAGAGGCTGGTGATAGCTGAGACTTAACCGCTGCATCACCAGGGAGGTCCTATCATAGATATTTTGATACAGTTAGTGCATTTATATTATTGTCCATCTCCAGAACTGTATTCATCTTGCAAAACCGACTCTGTACCTATTAAACAGTAACTCCCTGCTCACATTCCTGCCCCAGTCCGTCCTTGATAACCAGTAATCTCCTTTTTGTGTCTCTGAATTTAACTGCTCTAGGTACCTTATCTAAGTGAGATCATGCTGTAGTTGTCTTTTTGCTACTAGCTTACTTCACCTTGTACGATGTCCTCAAGGTTCATCCATATTGTTGCATGTGTTGGAATTCTCTTCCTTTTAAAAACTGAATTAGTATTTCATAGTATGTACACACGTTTTACTTTTCCGCTCACCTATTGGTGTTCACTCGGATTGCTTCCTCCTTTTGGGTGCTGTGAATAATGCTTGCTCTCCTGGGGACATTTTGTAAAGAGGTTTCGTGGGACTTGTATCTGGCCACATGTTCTGAAGTCCAAGTTGATCTAATCTTTAGTTCCCCAAGTGTGACATGCTCTCTCTATAAGGTAAAGAGGGTCTGTGGGCTAGATTCTCCCCAATTCCTTAGACTCTCGCAAAGAGATCTTAAAATTCCATTTTGCTCTTTTGACATTACTCCTGTTCAAGTTTACGACAGAGTGTAGGCAGTTGCTAAGTGTTAAATCTGGGTTTGTGGTATTCTTTTGGTACACAAATCTAGTCATTATTATAGGATTGCATCTATGGAATATTCTTTTGAAAATGTTTTAATGTTTTGTTTTTATTTTATTCTTTTAATTGAGGTAACATTGGTTTACAACTATATATGACTTAGGGGAATAGGTTCACCCCTCCTCAGATGTATGTCACCATCCACATGCACCCATAGCCCTTTACCCTAGACCACTGGGTCCCCCTCTTTTGTTTCCACCCCTCCACTTTAATGATTTTTGGGGAAAGGGGTACACTAGATAAAAAATTATCTCTAGCTTACAATCTTTGCTTAATGCTTAATTGACTTTTATTGTCATTTATTGTTAGGGTTCTTGTCTGGCTTCATTGATATGACAAAAGGAATTTAGAGAGAAACCCAATCAAAGTTCAAGCAAAGGCCCTTTTTTGTGTATCACACAATAGGAGAGGGGTAGCAACTGCCCTAAGCTCTCACCTGAGAGCTCTGGGAGATTCGTGGTTTTATAGAGTTGATTACCAGAACGGAGTAGGGGGAAGAAGAAGGACATTGGCTGGCCAGGGTTTTGGGGTTTTCAAATCAAAGAAGGACCAGGTTAACTCAATAACAGGAAGCTAAGGTTACAAGAACCATGTTCCATGTGTCCAGTAACATTATTAGTTTTTTAATGTCATTAAAGAGGGAAAGATTTTTGAAAATATGTTATCATTTTTCAAAAGGAGATATAGCTCAATGTATAATTCATAGAGAAAAAAAGGGGGCATTTTCGTTGTTCATGCCTCAAGGAGTTCTCTAACACTGCTTCAAAGATGATTGACATTGTGGGAGCATTCTGCTTGGCTCTTCAGTAAACTCAGGCAACACAAAAATGTACTGAATTGAATTTATCTGGATGGATTCCTTTGGACTGTGACACTAATTTCCTGCTGGGAAGACAAACAAAAGTCAAAGATAGTACAAGGGTCTCTGAACCGTTATCAGTCCTACACTAAACAAAGAAGCTATAATATGGATACATGACTGAAGTGTCTAATATATGTATCTACATCTATATAGTCCATAATTAATGTAAATTAGGTGATTGGTACATTTCACTCTATGATTCTCTTCATGCTTCACTTTCCCCAGAAACTGAATTCTGAACTTCCTCTTCTAAAACAGGTGCAGTCAAGTTATTCTTGTACGTCAAGTTATATTTCATCACAAATTTAATAAACCAATGACATAAAAATATTTCTTTTTCATATTTACCAAATAGCTGCTGGTGGTGAAAGTAAGCATGTGAAAATATTCTGTAAATCCTATGGCATACTGACCCTGGTTTGGTTACAGGTAATTCCTTTATACTTTCCCTGCTGGGAAAATATTTGTTGCTATTCAGAAGACATGCAGCACTGTCAAGTATGTGTCTAGTATAGTCTATAGCAGGACACTCTTTTGGAGTTTTGTGAGCTGCACAAAGAAAAATCCATGGTTCAGTTGTTGTTATCTGAGTGCGTCTATCTGGATGGCACTCACCCTGAAGTCTGACAGCAAGTCCATTAGTTCAAGACAGAATTGCCTAAAATGTTCATACTTCCATATACTTTCATCCTGGCCTTCAGGTGGTTTAAGAATTTTGTCAATATTGGAGCAATCTGCTCTTATGTTCTGTTGAATAGACCACTGCACAGCTAGTGAACTGTCCATTTCATCAAAGGACACATCAGGCCAATTATAGGAATCCTGTGCTTTGGTTCCCAGCCTGTTCCGCCTCAACACTGCCGTCCCCTCCACCATGAATAGTGCCAAAGTCTACGTTTGAATTTTTTTCAACAAGTTTAAATGACTTTTGCAAAAAGAAAGGTAAATCAACAATAACAGCACTAGTTATAATAAATCTTGCATATGTTCCAGTTCCACAGCCTCCTCGGTTAGAACCTCAGGAACCAAATTCTGCCACTAGCACAACGATTGCTGTTTATTGGAGCATGAACAAAGAAGATGTCATTGACTCCTTCCAGGTTTACTGCATGGAGGATCCACAAGATGACCAAGATATAAATGGTAGGATTGCTAACGCAAATACTGTGCATGTGTACATTTTTGCATCTTATTATGAGGTGTTTAGATAGTTAGATAGATAGATAGATAGATAGATAGATAGATAGATAGATAGAAAATGACTCTTTCCACAAAGTTTTTACAGCTTTGTTGTTGAAAGACAACAGCCACCACAAACCAAAAACCATATGATAAATAACAAATAACCAAAATTTGGAGTCAGGATCAAGGAAAACAAAAGGGCATAAATATCATCATCATGGTTATTATGAATACTGCAGTTGAGATTAAAATTTAACTTTGTTTCTGGGAGAACAAAGTTTCCACACTGGTCTAAAAGACAAGTGTACTGCCACGTTGTAGAGAAGAAATGAGTGCTATACAGAACAGTGCATTCCATAGTAATTTTAATGCAAATGAAGCATTGGATGTCATGGTTGGCATTTTCTCAGATCCACCTTTGATAAAAGCTACAAAAAATCATAAAGGTTAATTCAGACTATACAATTCTCAAGACTCGGTCCTAGACATGATGTAGTCTTCTGGTGTTCCAAATGAATGAGCAGATAGAAGAGAAAGTGCTTAGTAGGATGAATGTGTAATATGTCTTACAGTGAAGCCTCTGTAAATAACTCTCTGGTCTGTAAGACTTCTATTAAGACCTAAAAGCCAAGCAGTTTGAAGTTGTGCTTCCAGATGAATCAGAGCTGGGAATATTGGCATTCTATGTTGCTTGTTGATGACAGATCCATAGTTTGGAAACCATTTGAGTGTGTGGCAAGACATGCGATTACAAAATGCAGGGACACAATTTGTAATGAGGAATGAATTTTAATATATTTCACTGTTACTGACGTTTAAGTCTTTTCAAATGTCATGGAAAAGTAAGATAAATTGGCATACACATAGTGTAAAGCTGCTAATTTTGTCTACAATAACTCCTATTTTATTGAGACTTTGGCACCACATATCTGTCACAACACAAGATAAGTGCCCTCCCCCCTTTTACAATGCGAAAACTGATGTGATATTAAGTTATTGGTTCAACGGCCACACAATTTAAATAGGAGAGGGGCAGAATGCAAACTCAGATCTTTCAGACTCCAAAGCCTATGTTTTCGTTTGCTTATCTCTGTGTTTGACTTGTGTTACCACACTTTGTCTCCCTCTATATCCAGCTGTATCATGGAGCTTTATGTCTCTCCAAGACTCCTCTTAACAGTTATTATCTGGAGTGCTTCACCTCCTCCCATCATCCCCCGAACACTTACCTATGCTGTGCTCATTTATTCAATGCTTTGAACTTTACTGGTGCTAGTTAGCTAGTCTGGTTATCTATACTGTCATTCTGTGCTGTGTTGAAGAGGTCTCCTAGTATGTTATGTGCATTGTTAAAAAGGATAATTCCATCCTCATAGGTTAGATTCCATCCAGTCACATTTGCTTTTCAATGCGTAAGGCCTATGGCATTCTTTAAACCAAATTTCCTGTCCAGAAAGTATAGCTCATTGGGAAAGAGAGGTACAATTGAAGAATCCTGCTGCATTGAAGAACTCCTAAATTTCTTTTTAAAGGAAATAATCTGAGTTTCTAAACTGAAGGAGTTTTGAAGATATGACATTCAAAGGTAATAAAGTGAGGATTACTGAAATCACCATAGGCTAATCTGCAGAGCATTCTTTTTAAAGGAAAGAGCGTTTCAATAGGATATTCATATTGGTTCATAGGGGCAGATGTTCAGAATGGTATCGAATAATATTTACTACTAAAATGTTGAAAGTAAAATAACTTTAGGGATTTTAGAAAATGTTTTGATTGACTAAAGTTACTTCTTAGGATAGTTTATGACCTATCAAACTCAAGTATTTCTGAAAATTGTAAAATTTCTAGTCGAAAGATGTCTGGAATCCATGCGTCATGGAACCAGGATTTGAAAAGTCATACTGAAATAGCCTACTAATCTGTAAAGATGTTTTGTAACATCCTAGATTTAGAAAACATGTGACTGTATTTTATTATGTATTCTCTGAAGTATTCACATTGTTTCTTAAGAATGTTCTTGAGAATGTATTAATGAAATTTAAGCTAACACAAGCTCTACAGTTTTGGTATTCGCTATTGAAATAACTTACTTTTATTGTGATATGTGAAGTTCATGATTTTGCTAATATGCTATTATTTTCCGATGAGTGTTTACAAGTAATACTATGTCATTCTAAGTATCTCTTTTGAGAATGTTAATTGCTTTCTTATACATTCTAAGGCACTAGCTATCACATAATGATCTCTGTAAGTTTATCAGTTTTCCTTCAGTAAAAAGTCACAGGTGGATTTTTCTAATAACTATAACTTACAATTAACTTCAAAAAACATCTTAGAGCTATGATTGTGCTTTATGCTAGAACTGGTAGAAGAATACAGAGTGACAGTGAAAGAAAGCTACTGCATTTTTGAAGATTTGGAACCTGATCGATGCTATCAAGTGTGGGTAATGGCTGTGAACTTCACCGGATGTAGCCTGCCCAGTGAAAGAGCAATTTTTAGAACAGGTAAGGAGATGGTAAGGGGGTTTTAGGAGAAAATACTCAATTCTTCACAAATTATTAAGATCAGTCAATAGCATTTATTAAGTACCTACTGTATACTGGGTGTTGTAGAATACTGTGTATACAATGATGAATGAGACGTGGTTACTGTTTCCAAGAAGTTTGTCATCAAGTGGGGGAAAATAGGAAACAGAAGGTCAGAACAATTTGTGGTAAGGACTTCATTTATTTCTGCTTTGATTTTTATTGTTTCCAAAAATTAAAATAAAATCATGCTAAGCATTCTTCCCAGGGGAGCAGGGAAGCAGCTCTGGCATTGATCGCACCACATCGATCTTGGTTTTCTCTCCACAGCACCCTCCACTCCTGCTATCTGTGCAGATGACTGCACCGTGTGCTGGAACAGGGCCACCATCCGATGGCGGCCTGCCAACCTGGAGGCCACTGAGACCTACACTCTGGAGTACTGCAGACAGAACTCGCCAGAGGGCCAGGGTCTCAGGTAAAGTTCCTTCTCCACCGGGAGACCGCCCAGCGCTTGGCACCCATTAAAGGGACCTAAGCTACCTCTGAGCTTATGCTGCAGAGCTAAATCCTGCTGAGCTATTTATGCTCTTGACTTGATTTGCAGCTCTACCACTATTCATCAATACACTAACTTTGTAATAAAACATATGCTACATCACAGAATAATAACTCCTTTGTAAGAAAAGTGTATATGAATTTTAATAAGTAAAACATTCTTCGAGGTATATTTAACTTGAGTCATTAGATAAGATTTATGCATGTGTTATGTGCTTTTTAGTGGTTCTGTCAGAAGATGTACCACCTAACTCAGGAAACTAATAGTGAGTATGTATATAATGTAAATATGAATGTTTCCATGATATAATGGTAATATAAAGGCGATAATTACCTACATATTATCAGAAAGATGTATCTGCTTCCTTAAGAACTTAGAGAGATTTTTCTGGGAAAAAAGAAATATGAAGCTCTCTTACTCACTAAAATCAAAAAAGCATTGTCACCTAGGGGCTATTTGGTAAATGTTAATTGACTTGTTAAGATAGTGTTTTCTTAATCTCCAGCCTATATCAATAAGTCAACTTTACTTCCTTAATGAATATTCAGATCATTATTGTTAATATTCATATTTTATTAGAGACCATTTTAGCTTTTTCTTAAAACCAATTTTACTGAGATTAAGATTAACTATTTTGGTAGGATATGAAGCTTAGAAATAATGGTAAGAAATTTAGGCAGCTTTTAATAAAGTGTGTTATTTAAGCTCTTGATTATCTTCATGATCAATCAACAACTATTTAGATATGATGTGAGGTTTCATTCGGCTGAGCAATAATTATAGTTTCTTTCAAGTATGTGAAAACAGGCTTCACAAAATATGATCAAAGGATGAATTAATGTTGAGTGGGGTGTGCATGGGTGGGAGGTAGGCATTTCAGCAGAATTGAGGACATCCATAGTATATGTACAGGAACAACATCTCTGTTAATGTGCTATTGCTAGAAGGCACTTCCCAGTGATCAGCCATAGCTGAGAAGTAAACTTGAGCAGAACAAAAGAAAAAGAGAGAGGAAGAGAAAAAGGGAGGGAGAAGAGTACTAAGTCACTGTCCCAAATGTTTTATGTACCTTGCCTTATTTAATTCTCAGAAGAAATCTGAGAGAAAACAGATACTTTGAGGGAGCTATTCAGATAGAGAGCGACAATCAGGACTCAAACCTCATTTTGTTAGATTTCAGAGCTTCTAAGCCTGTTAGAAGTCTAAGTTTCTAACTCCTGTTAAACGTCACTTAGAGGAACCCTGGAACATCTCTACAAAAACTATTGATGTTTTGAGAGCATTATATCAGGAGTGCCCAAGTCTTATCATTCTCCACATTCAGTGAGGAAAACCCAGTTCTGTCTGAGCCAACATCAGACTGTTATGGATTGTTCTGACTCATCCTTGTTATGGCATCAGTCCCCAGCTGGTATTTGCATAACTAATATCATCACAGTTGGTTTCTTAAATCAGCAGAAATCTGGAAACCTGAAAACCTAGTAGTCACCTCATGTAGGAACTGTGATATCATCTTATCAATGTGGCTATGGGGAGAAGGGAAGAGGAAATGGTGTCCATTGCTTGGCTTCAGCAAGTGGAGCTGTGCTCACTCTCAACAGTTCTCAGAGGGAGGTGATGATCTCCATTAAATAATAATCAGGGAAGTTAAATAATTTGTCCACTGTATGTACGATAGAGTGAGAGTTTGTAGTCAGGATTCAAATTGAGACCTGCCTTACTCTTTCTACTTGCTCTAAAACTTGTGTCATTAGCATTCCTCAGCATCCTGACAATTGGCAGTTATATATCCTTAGTTCCCTTTGTCGCATAAAAATCATAGTTGTAAGGAGAGAATGCAGTAATATTCCAACACCTTTTCATTCCCTGATCAACCTAGGACCCTCAAAAAAAAAGGCAATTTGATATTAACAATGAATAATGCAATGTCTTAAAAATAAATCCTTCTATCAGAGCCAAGTAAACCAATGACAGTTTCATTTTTAGAGAAAAAAAACGGTGGCCAGTCACCACTTTCATGAAGACAAATGTTGAACTTATTAACACATAAGGCTTGTCATTAGTAGATTCTATTTGAAACTTTGCCTGTGGGGTTTTTCTTTTGTTTATTTTTTGTTTTTATTTTTGTTAAAGGAGAGTATGGGAAAAGCTAGGTAAGCAGAAATTTATAGTAGTTAAACAACAATGCAAGGATCCTTTGTTATTAAATGGATATAGTCCAGAAAGCTTAGTGATGAAGGGAAATTCCACATTGCAGAGCCCTGTGGATAGTTTAGAGCTCTGTTGGAGATGGAATGGTTTTCCAATTAGGTGCTTAAAAGACCCCTTAGTGCCAGGAAGTGGAATGTTATGTCCGATTCACAGCCCAGAGATGCCTCCCCAGCCTCTGATCTCTGCTGAGTCTAACACTAGATAATTTTTTTGAGGCAAGCAAAATTTTGTTGGCCACAAATCACTGTTCTCATTTGATAAGTCTAATGCTGACACATCAGAACCATCCCTTATTGATATAAGAAGCTCTATTTCTTATAACCCAAGTTTGGCATCAACAGACTATGAAATAATTCATCCTTAATCTCAGAGATTTAGGCCTGCAGAAATCATTGCGTCCCTTGGTTCTCTGATACAAGAGTTCAGTAGAAAATAAATGACATGTCTTAGGTCTTTTGACCACCTGATTCTTACAATGAAATTTAAAACATTCCTTAGAGTGTCTAATGGTTTAAAAATCTATAAAATATTGACTACTTAATTAGTAGGTCTTTATTGCTCAATCTGTAAGATATCATCTATATACAACTAGTCAGACGGTAGGTTTGGTAAACAGAGAATCTCAAAACTTGGTTATCTCTAGCCAACAAATGCAAACAACCCCGATTTTTCTGTTCTGTTAGAACCACATTCTTCACTTTGGTTTTCTGCACAGTGCATAATTAAAGTTACATATTTTGTCTCTTGAATAGAATAGCAAAACAAGCGTTGTCTGATCCCACTCACTTGTTGACTTCATGAGGGGAATGTTACGTAAAGCTGTAAACGTAGTGCCTGGAATAATGTCGGCATAACTAGATATGCATTTCCTGAGTGGATAAATATCATTTAACACTGAATATATAATACTAACACCAACAAGAAAAGTAGTTGAACCAGCCTTGAGGATAATTTTGTATTCATATCGGAAAAAAGAAACTATGCCAACAAAGTAAAGAATGAGGTATCAGTTAATTTTGTTTTTTGGATACTTCACTAAGAAATATAATTAGTTAACTAAGTAGCCTGGAAGCCTATTCATAGATCAATCACTCATAGGAAAAGGCACTTACAATCTTGTTTAGCCATTGGTTACATAATCCTTACATAGGCACTGGGTTCCATGCAAAAAAATCCTATACTAAACCTGATCCAAAACTTGATCTAGAGGTCACTGAACAATAATAACTAGGACCAAAGATTACTTTTTTTGATGCAGTTCAATTTGGCCTGATGAGGATCGGGACCTTATCTATAATAAAGGTCTGTTTACGAATGAATGAATTGATGAATGTTGGAATTAGCCAATCTCTTTTTACTCTTGCCAATTCCAACTCATCTAACTGGCTGGAATCTCTAGCAGAGGAGAGAAGAAGAACTAGAAAACTAAGAACTAAATGAGTTCACATCTATTTCTCACCCCAATCCCTGAAAAGACAGATCACTTTAAAAGCTCTGGTCTGGAGTAGGAAGAAGAGTTGAAATGAAATGAAAAGGAGGGACAAAAGGATGCGTAATATGAAAACACACACGGAGGGCATTGACTGCCCTGTAGATAAGGGAGTCTAATTTTGAATGCCAGAACGGAAACATATCCATCTTCAGACCTGCATTTATTCCCCCAGTATAATAGCCTCCAGATATTCCAATTTAAGACCAAAAGTGCTGGTTGAACTCTTATGGTGGGTGTTTGAATGGAATGAGCTTATCATGCCCCCAAGATCCATGACGCAGTGTCTGAAATAGTCGAGCAATTGCCTCCATTCCATAATCCTCACAAAAAACATATTTGCATATTTTTGTGTGTGGGCACCATGGCTGGGTCCCAGCAGTTGGCCCCTGTTGGGATTGGGGGTGGGCGGGAGTGACAATCCCTGGCTTGTGTGCGGAGGTTGGGGGAGCTCCTACTCACCCTTTCCTGTTTTTCTTTGAATGCTCTCCTCAGGTTGGGTGGGCTCAAAACACTTTCAAAAATTTTCCACCGCTCGGCTGTTTCCTCAGCTGTTCTGTCTCTCCTGTGTGGAGAAAAGTCAGCAGAAATGTGGGTGGAGGAGGGAAAGCTGAGAGAAATATAGTACAGGGATTAGCTGTGTGGGCTGTGCAGAGAGAAGCTGTGTACTGAATGACAAATCTGTGAGACTCAATACACCACCAAAGTAGTTGGTAGTGAACTCCCTGCTTCCCACCCCTGGCCAAGGCTGTGTGTTGGAAGACCCTCTGTGGGCCCATCCCAGGAGCATCTTCAGGGTGTATTGGGCTCTGGGTGCTGGGCCTGTGAACTCTTGTTCCTTCTGCCTTAACATCACACGTGGCAGGGCAGGAACATAATTGTGTGTCACAGTATTCCAGTCGGGGACACCTGCCACAGCTTCTGATAATAAGGATAAATAAGGGCAAGTTTCCTAATGAAGCACTGCCTGAACAGGAGATAAAAATTTCCAGCTTTTTACTAAGGTTCCAACTAATTCACTGGCTGTCAATGGCATTTGATTTGACCTTCTCTGCAACCTTTGGGTAAAAGGAGGTAGTCATTCCTGCCCCATGCTACATCACACAGTGACGGGGGAACCATGGCATGATTGGGTCAAAATTCATTGTGTAATTAAGAGCTAATAGCTGATCTTTATAGGGTAATATTTTCCTCACCCAGATTGTAATATCCCTCTGTAGGGAGCCCTTGGGAGAGTGAGTTTATGGGAAGATGGTTCCCCCTCCAGCATTCCTGGTATTTAGTTTTCCTAAGTGAAACTTTTCTTCTTAAATGAAACTGATTTAAGTTTGATCATTTGAAATCCTATACACCTCCTGTGGTATAGCAAAACCGCAGTCAATGGAAACACAACCTATTCCTTCACTTCTAACTTATGTTTTGTCAATTTCTAAAAGTATGTAAGTTGTTCACAATAAAAGACCCAGACACAGTAGAACCTCTAAAACAACCATCTAGGAATAAGAGTTAGATAATGCAGGGGTGAGCAGAGTATATCAGAAAGTACAGGTTAAGAAGAGTACCTCAATGGAACATAAAATTTTAATCTGAACTTCCTGGCAGCTAAGGTGAAAACAGGAGAGAGGGGGAGAGAGCAAGAGGGAGAAAGGAAGAGATTACATAACTCTTCTTTTTTAAAAAAGGAAGCACAACATTTCACTGAGAGACAATTATATTTCTTGACATTCAGCTCTAAGATGAATTTTTCATGTAGATCTTTATGTAAGGGCTATTGAACAAGATAATAGTGATTGTTTTTAAAAGCAGTTTTACAAAAGATGCAAAAACATTCCCTGTGTAACCATTTACAAAACTGGATCTGAAAGCCAAATGTTAAATCTCCTTTCAATGCAGACAGTTCTATGGAGACCTCAAGTAATTGTCCACATATGTGGCCTCCAAGTGGCCAAGAAGAGCTTAGAGGATCCAAAGGAATTAATGTTACTAGGCTCCTGGGATTCTCTGCCCAAAATATGAGTAGCATCAATCTTTGGAGTGTAACTGTAGAGAAATCTCAAATCCAGGATCCTTTAGCTGGAATCCTCTGGCTCACTTTGATTTTGTGAGAGATTCTAATTATAGGAAAGCCTAAGACCATGGTCCACAGCACTCAGCCCTCATCTTATGTTTCTAAACTGTTATGAAATAACAGTGATGCTTATTTAACACCAACTCCAAAACAATCTCATTTGTCAAATGAAAAAGAGTCCTGTACAAAAATTTTTATTTACTAATTTTTTTAAAAAACAAAAATCAATGTGTAAAAAAATTTCTTAATCCCGATTTAACCAAAAAGCTTCATCTTAAACAAAAAGGTTTCATAGTCCATCAAGTTCCAACTACTGGAGATATTTAGTTTGTTGTTCTTGTTTTTAACATTGGTTATGTTCTCATGGATTTTTCCTCTCCCTGTTTTTCCCTCCCGCCCCTTCTCACCCCACATTTTCATATGCTTATGTCTCCCAAACCTAACATACCATGAAAACCAACTAAGATGCCTGTTAAAATGTAGATTCACAGGCTCCTCTGCAAAGGGTTCTATACAGAAGGTCAAAGGTGCCCAGGCAGGTTTGAGAAACATTGCTTTCTAACTCAGCGGTCCCCATAGGGCCAACAGTGTGCTGTGTTCACACTTGACAATAAACGGTGTTGACTGACTGGTTGAATGTGGGTGCTGCCAATAGGAATGCCAGTAAGAGCCCACTGTGTTTTGAAAAAACAATCCATACTTAGCCATCTGCTGTGCACTGCAGTGACAGCACCATCCGCAGGCTGCTTCCAGAGTCATGGCACTGGGTTCCTCCATACTGTTTGTACACATGCCACCCCACTTCCTCTGGGTAGAAAATGTGTTTCGATTCAGGCACTAGGGGACTTGGCCATGCAAAGGACAGCCGCACCTTATAGTTACCTGCCCCTTGTACTACCTTAACCATTCTTTCTTTTAAAGAAAAGAACTCTCCTTTCTTCCATCCCCCACAAATTGTTGAATTATCAAATTCCTGGAGAAGCTACTTTATAAAGTTCAAACTAATGTGCCTTCTGCAAATGCATTCCACCAACTGCTGAAATCTTGTTCTTGTAATACAGCTGTAAAAGGAAATTATTTAATTAATTTTAGGTAGATAATATGTACATATGGTACAAATCCAAAAGATACTACAAAGAATGCAGTGAAAATTTTCTCCTTTCTACTTATACTTCACCTATACAGTTTTCCTCCCTGGGGCAATTATTGTTGCCTTATTCATATTTATCCTTTGAGAAAATCTGTGCATACACAAACATCTATATTTTTTCAGCAAATGGTAGCCCACTACATGTATTTCATTACCTTGCTTTTCTTGTTTAAAAATATTTATTTGTGAGTATTTTAGATCAATACATATGGAACTGCCTCAATTTTTAAAAAACAATTCCATTGTATTTTAAAAGTATAATTGAACTTATTTGACCAACTGAGACCCATTTAAGTTGTTTCCATTCTCTTGCTATCATGGGAAATGTTGCAAATAAAACCTTGTGCACATGTCATTTCATGCATCTGCAAATATATCTGTAGGATAAATTCCTATAGGTAGAATGAATGGAGAAAAGGTATGCACATTTTGAATTTTGATAGATATTGCCAGACTGTCTCTGTAGAGACCGTCTCTGGCTAACAGCGTGTAAGAGTACTTGGTTCTTTTAAACCTTTACCTATAAAGGGTGTGATAAAATGAAATTTGACAATTTGACATGTATAAAATAAAATGTTATTATAGTTTAATTGTGCACTTCTATTCTTAGTTTGAACATCTTTTCATATGTTCCAGGGCCATGTACTTCCTTTAATATGTCATTCATTACTTTTACCCAATTTTTTCCTGCCAGATTGTAAGTATTTTTTCTTAATGATTTATAACAACTCCTTGTTTTTTTAAGAACATTAACCTTCATTGCAAATATTTTTGATATTTTTTCCCCACACATATTTTTAATGTTAACTTAGTTGAATTCATCAATTTCTTTCTAAAATAACTTAATTGTTTTTGTGTCATATTTGGGCGAACCTCCCCACTTTTTCTGCCTCAGATCCTCTCATTTATTTTTTTTTTTTGCATTTGCCAGTGATTTAATTTTTAAAAACTAGATCTTTCATCATATGAAATTTATTTCAGAAGAGAGTATGGAGTAGGTAATCCAGTTAATTTTTCTTTTTAGAATGGCTGTCCAGGTGTTACAGCAAGAAACCCATTATTTTTCTTTCTGATTTGATATACTTCCATTAGTATATATTCAAGAGCCCATGTGTTTGGTTCTATTTCTGACCATTATAATCTGTTCCACTGATTGATCTATGTATGCCCCAATGCCATACTGTTTTTATTCTGTAACTTTATCACCTATAATTTCTGGTAGTTAGGGTTCCTTCTCATGACTTTTTTTTTATTTGCTAGTTTATTTTTTTGTATCATCTTCAGTCAGATTTTGTAGTGTCCTCTGCCCCTGACAATTTAGTATGTTTAGATATCATGTTGAATTGATAGATTAACTTAAGGAGAATTGAAATTTTTATAATGGTGCATTTTCTTATTCAAGACTGATATGTCTTCCCCTCTTCTCAAGTTCTTTGAAATGTTTTTCCCATAAATCTTATACATTTTGTTATGTTTGCCACTGCCATTCTAAATAACACCTTTCTCTAGTTTTACTTTCTATTTAGTTTCTACTTTTTTTTTTTAAGATTTATTTATTTATACATACAAGCTGGGGTACAGGCCAGAGGTGTGGGGCGGCGAGAGGGTTCACCAGAGACAGAGTGGGGAGCAGAACAGGCAGATCAGAAATACAGTGCTGAGGGGAGTAGTGGGTGAGGCAGGAGAGGTCTGCCACACCATGTGGGAATCTCCCTGGCTGAGCATTGAACTGCCAATAGCTCCACAGTGCAGCGCTCAACCGCTGCGCCACCAGGGAGGCCCTATTTAGTTTCTACTTTTATGTGAAAGCTTGTGATTTCATATGTTAATTTCACACCTAGCCATCTTACTAAATTCTCTTATTATGTAAGAGTTTTTCAAATGATTTTCTTGACTTTTCTAGATAAATCATATCACCTGCAAATGGTAGTAATTTGACCTTCTACTTCCCAATTTTTTTAACTTCCTCTCTGTCTCTCTGTCTTGGTGGGAATGCTTTTTGTATTTCTCCATTAAGCATCTTTGCTTCATAAAGATTATTTTAAATAGCCATGTAAAATGCTTCTTGTTCTATTGTCCATAGTTAGCTGTGGCAAACTTTTCAATAATTCCTTGCAAAACTAAAGACTACAAAGACCTCCTTTATATTGAGCAGAGATGAGACTTCAGGGAGGTTTCTACTCCTGTGCCTCTGAAACAACGTAAGTGGAGACCAGCCTCATTCACATGGCTGTAGACATCTAACACAGTCATTTCAGTATATTATTGATGAGGTTAAAATCATTTCTTACTTAAGCACTAGTAGCTTGATGTCGTTCCATTTGCTGTCTGATCACTTTCCTTTTTTGAATATTCTGTGAAATTGAATCCTACTGAAAACTAAATAGAGCTCACTTTAAGTCAGGTGGATTCAGTTGTAATTATCAGTTTTTGTTTTGAAAATTAAAAAAGTATAGTCCGGGAAGGGTGCCACTCTCCAAATTTTCAATTCCGAAATTTTCTAACTTTTCATTTAGTTAAAAAACAGGGACAGCTGACATGAAGATTTTTGGACTTGTGAGGTCAAGCAGAATAAATAGACATAGAAATTAATTCTTTTTTCTGAGCTTTTTTGCTTTGTTCTTGGTGCATAAGCATAAAATGGCAACTTGTAAACAATAAAACACAACCGTGTTTCCTATTACTTTCATTTTCATGCCTGGTGCTTTTACTTCACAGATTCAGCAAGGGCATAGTGCGTATTTGTCAAGTCTGCGTGACCTGTTCACACAGTGAAACAGGATCTGATCCCATATTTTGGGTTTACTATGTAAACCTTTATTCTTTAAATGAGTAATATGACATTGCATGAAATTGACTGTATACATGCAATTTCCTCCTTGACAGACTTCATAAACCTTAAGAGCAAATGCCCAATAAAACAACAGTTTTGGTATTTAAGAATCACATTGTTATAAAATGAAACCAGTATGTTCTATCCAGTCTAGAGATGAAACTTCTTCACCTATCCTTGCTAATTTCTGCTCAGGCTTTAGGATAACAGGCAGAGACAGGCCTGGGCACATGATAAGTGATCAATAAATATTTATTTCATGAGTGAATGAAGTCTGAAATTCATTTCAGGCCCAAGTGTGCTTATGGAGGCAATAATTGTATTGCTTGTTATAATTAATGTACATTTAGAACATCTCTTCAGTCATCAGTTCAAGTAAGATAAACAATACATCTACTCCAAAATATTCATCTTATTAGTTAGGAATTACATTCTCAATCACAAGACATGGTTTTTCATTAATTAACTGAAGCATAATTAGCTGTCAGTGGTCATGTGGCTCAATTTCATCTATCCGTTCTCAGAGTATCTAAAGATAGTACTCCTGAGGGCAGGGTCAGGTGTTAGCTCAGCAGTGACAACCTATAACCTTTGGGGAAATTTGCTCTGATCTCCAGACACAAGCACTAATAGCAGATATACACAAAGACCTAGGACTCTCCCCTCCACATTCTTCTAGAAACACATTGTGATTTTTGTGCCTTTGGACATGGGAGGGGGAAGCTGTTACTCTGGACAAATTTTCTGCTTTTAAAAAACTTCTGAATTTTTTTGAGTCAATGACATTTGTTCCTTTTTATGGTTCTTCATGTTATTTCCTAAGTACTGAGTAGTAAGCTAAGTGAACGGAAGTAGAACTAACCTGGAAACATATATACATTAGTAACAAAATAAACACAAAGTAAAACAAAAACAAAGCAAACACAGATAAAAACCTTAAACCTCTAAGAATGAACATGAAGACTATTGTACTATTGCCCATTATTCAATCAACATCTCCCAGGAATAGGACCCTGGCTCCTTAGTAGGAGCTTGGGGATTCATTCATTAGTAAGGACCTCACTTATAAGTCTCCAAAGGCTAAAAGAAAGAGTACTTGTGTGCTTTATTTGTATAAATGCTCTAGGCCATGCTAGCAAGCAGATTAAAGAGAATGGAAAAGAAGCATAAAACCATTGTAGTTGTTTGGCAAGTTCATAGAGCTCCATTTTCAGATCCAGCAAGTCCATTTGTGTTTAAATGGTTGCATTGTTACAATGGATTTGCCAAGCCTGTTGCCAATCAGATACCACTACCAGCACCTTGTAAAAATGTAAATGGATAATTCAGGAATGGCAATTTTGGAGGTTTTATTTGGCTCTTAGAATTCTCTCTTCTTGCCAGGATCAAACTTGCTTTAAAGACCTTCAGTTGCTTCAGAGATCTTCAGTTGCTGTAAACTGGGTGTTGATAGATGATGATCACATACGAAATCATTTCTCATTTTAAGTTTTTCCATAATTTGGATCTATTAATAAGATAATTCAGTCTTTTATATTATAGATTGGTTTAACATCATCTTAATTCAAAACCAACCTCTCAGCAAAAAATAATAAAGAAAATAATATATTATTGGGGACTTATTAACCACAAATTAGTCTGTGTTCTGAATTAAAAATAGAAGTTTATCTGGTCCTATTCCAAAGTGTATTCTGGAAGGCATGTATTGGACAAAAGTTGATAAAGTGAGAAAAATTTGATAAAGTGATTTGTGGACAATGACCATCTTATAGTGTTGGCTTACTAACTCTGGTAGTCATAAAAAGGAAAAATAAGTTGTTTGTTGTTAATCAAAGAAGTTCATTCATAATAGAATTAAAATATGATGAGTTGTTTAGCAGGTGGCAATACATTAAAATCATTTCTTTCCCTCTATATTTAGATCTTTCTCTGGAATTAAAGGACTTCAGCTGAAAGTTAACCTCCAACCCAATGATAATTACTTTTTCTACGTGAGAGCCATCAATGCCTTTGGGACAAGTGAACAGAGCGAAGCTGCCCTCATTTCCACCAGAGGTATTTCCCCTTTGTAGATGAAGAACTATTTCCAAATAGTTTCCCTTCTACCACCTAGAGAAAACATCCTGGAAGGCAACTCCCTAAAGCCTCCAACCTGCTGGCAGTAGTAGCATTTGGACATGTGGACCTAAAATTGGTCAAAGGTCAAGAAGTTTCTTTTATTTTTCTGGTTTAGAGGTTTTCAACCTTGACTACCCATTAGGAATCAGTCAAGGTACTTAAAAAGTTCTGATGCCCATGCCCCATTATTGGAGACCCTGATCTAATTGATCTGGAGAGGGATTCTGAAATGTTAATCTTCCTAGGTGATTCTTATTTGGTTTACAATGTGCTAACTTCGTGGGTATGTTTTCAGAGTGTGTGTGGGGGGGGCAGTGTGTGATGGAGATATTCTTATTTTACTACACTGTGAACTCTATGAAGAAACTTCTAATCTTATTCTTGTTTATTTTTTGTGCCTAGTACATAGCTTGTGCCAATTAATGTTTGTTGAATGAGTGAGTGAATGAATGAACAATTCAGTGATATGACATGTTGGGGAAAATACCCTGATGATTCCGGCAATAACAAAACATGTTTGTTCTCAGTTATTGTGAAAAGAACTTAGGAATAGAGATATTATCTTATCCTAGGTTGGAAAATGGTGTAAGATTAGTGCATGTGCCTCTTTTGTGAGGTACCTAGGGCCAGTCTGATGTTTATAAAGAGAAGACGTGAGGGCTGTCTTCCCAGGCACATTTTCCCTATCGTCCCAATAGTGTCTGTACCTTCCACTATTATAACCACCCCTTTGGGTTATGCCAGTACATTTTTAAACTTTCATGTGTATGTGAATCTCCTGAAGATCTTGTTAAAATGTGGGCTCTGATTCAGTAGGTCTGGGATGGGGCCCAATATTCTTCATATCTAACTAGTTTCGGGTGAGGGTGCTAAGAGCATATTCTGTCTCACAGAGTGAGCTCTGCTACTGGAGATGCCTGAACCAGGTAGAGGAAAACAGGAAGAGGTAGCCAGCCATTGGCATTCAGAGTGTCTTATCATGGATGAGATTTTCACTCATGGATCTGAAAACACTGAGAGCAGGAGATTTTGGAGTCAGGGAAAAGGAGGCTAAGGTCTGAAGGATGGGACTTGGCCTAGGGACAGCACTTGACATTGTGGTAATTTTATAATCCTATTTTCTTTACTGTGTAGGAACCCGATTTCTCTTGTTGAGAGAAACAGCTCATCCTGCTCTGCAAATTTCCTCAGATGGTACAGTGATCAGCTTCACTGAGAGGAGAAGACTGACAGAGTAAGTAGAAGAGAACACAAGAGGCCTCTGCAGGCAGCAGAGGCTTCTAGAATAGGTCCTTCATGTAGCCTCACCTGTACATATTCTCGATTTAATGAACAGTCCTGGAAGCCTGGTACCCAATATGAGTGTGTGTACACCCATACGGTTCAGTTCTGGTTCATTGCCAAGGGAAATGACAGATAGTTCATAACTTGGAGCAAGTGTCAATATTTTTATTGGAAATTAAAGCACATATGGTCTTTTGTAACACATGGGCTATTTTAAGGCATTATCTCTGGCTCAATGTAAAAAGAGCCCAGGTTAATTCTATTATTTTCAATTGCAAACCAGATTTTTTATCCATCCAATGGAAAATGAACAGAAGATGACATTTTGTTGTTTCTAGTTCTAACCACACATAGGACTTTTAAAATCTTGCCTCCCCATTAGCTCTCACAAAGAGAAGCACCAAAGTAAAGAGCAGAAGCTGAGGGCATGTGCAGATACTGTTCTGTGATTTGCCTGCAACTGCTCAAGGTTATTTTGAAGGTCAAAATGATCAACTATGAAGGTCTTTCTAAAACCATAACACATGTGAATGTGTGCACAGATGTTGGCACTGGCATGTCCCACGTGTGCTGCCAGCAACCAGCAAACTCTTTTCAGAAAGCACTGATGATCAACCATGACTTGTACGTTTTTCCTATCAGGTTGCTGTTCTCCTGTCTATGGCCCAGATTTGATGTTACCTGCTCCTGGACTCTGTGCCCTTTAACTTCTATCTGTGAAAGGTCTGAGCACTTGCTCTGTAATCAGTCTCAGGCAGCAACCCTATCTTCTACAAGTTTGAGTCTCCAGAATTTAGTGTGAGGACTTGGAACATTGTAGATGTTAAACTTATACAAACCAGTGAATTCAGAGGGGAAAAAAAGGCTGAAGAAATAGCTGGGGCTTTTCTGTCTTTTTTTGGATTCCTCAAAAAATTAAAGAAAATTGATTGCTGGTTGGTAAGAGTTCATGGATTATTACAGATGATAACTGTATTTTATAGTTTTTTAAAAAAGATTTATTTATTTATGCATACAAGCTGGTGTACAGGCCAGAGGCGTGGGGCGGTGAGAGGGTTCACCAGAGACAGAGTGGGGAACAGAACAGGCAGATGGACTGAAATACACTGCTGAGGGGAGCAGCAGGCAAGGCAGGAGAGGTCTGCTGCACCATGTGGGAATCTCCTTGGCCGGTCATCAAACTCACGTCACCGCTGCCGATAGCCCCACAGCACAGCGCCTAACCGCTGCGCCACCAGGGAGGTCCTATTTTATAGAGTTTTATTTTTTTATTATTAACCTGAAAATTAGCTCATAAATGGCAAGCTGCTAGGCTTTGCTCCAGAGAGCAAGGGCTTGTCAGTTACAACCTCTCTGAAATGAGGTTGTTGGGTAAAGACATGAGAAAGTGAAATACAGTCCCTTGCATTAATCATTTTCTCATCTGTTAAAGGGGAGAGGGAGAGGGTGCTGACTGAATATTAACGCTGCTTAAATTAAAAATGCTTCCTTGCTGTCTCAGCCATTTCAAAACAAAATCGAGCAATTCATACAAACAAGGTCACCCATCAGCAGTTGAAAGTGCTTTGGTTCATTTATGGAGCCTGTTAAAAAAATAGCCAAGGTCAGACAAAGAGGCCTTTCAGCAACCTCTCAGGTATACCTCTTATAATCCAAAGAGGCCAGAGTCCCAAAGACTGTTGACCACAGCTTTCTCAGACCCAGTTAATTCCACACTCTGTTCTACTCTGGATCTGACTGGCTGTCTTTGCTGTTCAGGAAATGTTCCTCATTTGGTCTCTGTGCCCAGTAAGGCCAGCTGATATTGGAGCTCATTGTTAAAGCTTTTAGAGACATTTCTTGTAAGTTTTGGAAGAAAATTTTGCAAATCATGTTCTCTTGGAATTCCTTATCTACCCCCCTTGTATTTTCTCCCTCTCTTTGAAAAGTAGATATTGTGCCATTTCTTTTGTATTTACATTATTTTAGTTAATTTTCTGGTTCCTAGCTCCTTCAAGAGATGCAGCGTGCAGCACATACATGTTGTGTGTGACTGTGTAAATATCAAATGCACATTGAGAGCTTGAGGAATTCTGTGACATTCAGGTCAAGGTTGGGGGCACAAAACTCCAGCAGTTTCCAAGGATAGAATCCATCCTAAAATGTGTGTGAGTTTGTGAATATTAATGTTCGCGAAAGATTGGTGATACCTGTGCTAAGCCTCACCCAATCAACTTTGTCTCCAGAATCCCGTCAGTACTGGGTGAGGAGCTACCTGCCTGTGGCCAGCATTACTGGGAAACCACAGTCACAGATTGCCCAGCTTATCGACTTGGCATCTGCTCCAGTTCGGCTGTGCAGGCTGGTGCCCTGGGACAAGGGGAGACCTCATGGTACATGCACTGCTCTCAGCCACAGAGGTAAGCCAGAGCTTTCCCTTCATAATCAAAACATCATGAGTTGGTAAAGAGCTAACAAATAGCATTCCATTTTGCCACTGAAGTTCTGAGCCAACTAAAAAAAATAAATCCATACACTCAAGTATATGAAGACTAAATAAGACAGTCTTAGAGAATGTGGTTCATACCTGAGAAGGTATCTCATGTTGAGACAGACTCACACTCCCCCAGAGCCCTGGCTAGGCCAGCTTTCCCATTCTGTAGGGCAGAATTGATCCCCAGAGAAGCAGAGGAGGATGTGTCTCCTAAGGAAGCTTTTAACTAAGAGACAGGGAAGAAGAAGGGCTTCCAGGTCATGCCTGGCCAGGTTTTCCTTCTAAACTCATCCCAGAATGGTGAGAGACCACAAGGATAATGCTGAAATGGCTCACTCCACAGAGAGAGTAACAGGGGTGAGGAAGAAATGTGTTCTCAAAACCCCCAACCTCCACCACTGGTCTAAATCAGGCAAACTATAGCCCAGAGGACAAATATGAGCCACTGCCTGTTTTTGTAAACAGTTTTTTTGGAACACAGTGATCCTTAATTGTTTACATACTGTCTATGGCGGCCTTTATGCTCCAATGGTAGAGTTCACTAGCCACAGCAGAGACCAAATGGCCCCCAAAGCCTAAGATATTTATAGTCTAGCCCTTTACAGAACAGTTTCCTAACCCCTGGTCTATATTATTATAATTATTTAGTTGGGTGTGTGAAAAAGACACTAACCTGTTATTATCAGAGAAATAAGACAAGTTTGTTATCATCACAGAATGTTCACAGAATGGTCTAATGGAGCCCTAAGTGGGAGCCAGAAACTTGATTTTCATCCTGGCATCCTGCCTTTTGATTCTCTATTGGCTACTCACCAGATCTTGGTTAAACCTTTAAGCAAACCTAATATGACTCCTCTATCTTGCCACGTGACCATTTAGAGTTGTGAGGATAACATGAACTAGGGTACATGGAAGAAGTTTGAAATTGTAAGATAGCATACATATGTGAAGCATTACTCAAATGTAATGCTTTAAAAAGGGAGCCCTCAGTGCTTGTAAATTCCCAGAAAACGGCCCACAGATTGGAATTTTGCATATCTCTAACTGCACATTTCTCCCTGCATCTTACTTGACAGAGTTTGATTCTCTGACATGGTTCATAAGGACACCATCTCCAAGAGCTATTTTAAACACATTTCTTCAAATTAAAGCAATTATGATTAATTGATATTCAGCACTGTGCAATGCTTAAGGACCCAGCCCCTGCCCACAGTTTAAAAATCACTCAAACCTGAAGTATATCATCAGTAGATTTATAGTTGGAGGTAGTTAATGATTTCATAAAAGCTTCCTTTGACACTTGAACCCTGACAACCCAAATCAAAGATTAGTCTCCAATAACAAATTTCTAGACCCTAGGAAGCGTAATTGTTTATTTTATCCAACAGGTTCACAACTTCTTGGTATTTGGCCCCATCACAGGTTCTGTAGATTCTGGGACAAAGAGCGTACCTGCCTATTTGGTTACTACACAGAGAGGTCAAGTCTCAATCCTAGTCATCCCTGGCCCTTAGAGCAGCTATGGCAGATTCTCATGTTTTTCACTTTTTCTGTCTTCGTGTTTTTAAACCAAACACACTCTTGATTCTACTTATATGGAACCTAAGCTTTAAGATGTCACAATTAGAAAGAAGAAATAGAGTCGAAGGAAAAAGGGTTTCTTCCTGTCTACTCCTAACCCTACCAGCCTAGTTCTCTTCTTCATCTCCTTTACCAGTTTGACCAAGAGCCAGCATATCTTTACTTTCCCCTAGTCTCTACCAACTTCAAGTTCTCCCATGTGTCAGAATTGGCAAATATTTCTCTAACATCATTTTCATCATGCCCCTTCCTTTTCTGTTCAAAAATCTACAAGCATCTATAGAGGTGTCATCATTCAGGTGGGGCCATGGAGAAAAGGGGAACCAAGGAAGACTGTGAGCAGGCTGGGGGATGAGGAACCTTGAGGGGAAACCCCTAGGATAAAAGTGGTCTGGGCTCAGTCTGGTGAGTCCATCTGGAGTGGGCACCTGGGCATGGGCAGTTCCCAGGTCACACAGGTGTCAAGAGTCAGGCTTCTAGATAAGACTTGTTTGAACAGGGACAGCAGTCCCAAGGAAGGGCAGGCACAAACTGGGCAGGGTGCCAGCCCCAGGCAGACAGGTTTGTCTTGAGGCCAGTCTGCAGGTGAGAGAAGGAGCTGCGGTGCTCAGTAGGAAATGGAAGAGCAGAGTAGATTCCGCAGGGTCTAGTCCTGGCTCATGATTAAGTCTTTTTTTTTTTTTAAGATTTTATTTATGCATACAAGCTGGGGTACAGGCCAGAGGCGTGGGACAGCGAGAGTGTTCACCAGAGACAGAGTGGGGAGCAGAACAGGCAGATCGACAGAAATACACTGCTGAGGGAGGCAGCGGGCGAGGCAGGAGAGGTCTGCCGCACCATGTGGGATTCTCCCAGGCGGGCACGAACCCCCCGCGTCGCTGCTGCTGACAGCTCCACAGCGCAGCGCTCAACCGCTGCGCCACCAGAGAGGCCCCCATGATTAAGTCTTTAGCAATGTTTTCCTTCCTGCTCAGTAGCGTACATATGGGGTCCCACAGGGCAAAGGACAATAGTACTCCATGGTCTTTCATATTGCCCAGAGTGCCTAGTAAAATGCAGGATCCACACACAGATGTGTCTAATGAATACTTGTTGAATTAAATTTATTTGAGTTGAAAAAAAGAAATTGAAGGCAACTCTCTTCAGCTGAAAGGTTGCAAAAAATGTGAAAATGAAAAGGAAAATAGACTTGGGTGGGGGGGCAAAGAAAAAGGACGAAGTGGAGCCAAAATAATAAAATATTTCTTAAACTTCATAAAGGCCTTTATGCAAGTTACCTGTAAATGTTTTAAGCTGTAAAATTAATACATTTTATGGAAGGTAATCCTGTGGTACTTTTAAAAATACATGGCAGCCTCCAAGGAGTTTTATTCAAAAGAGTGACACACCATGAATGCGGTAGTTAAAACATGTGGGCAGCTGGGAAAGAATTAGAATGTTGAGAAAAATCACAAGGGAAACATATGCTGGTTATTCTGGGAATGCCTCCTAATGTAGAAGGAGCAAAATTATTAAAAATTCTTATCTGTTGGGATGAGCTATGCATTTTAGCATGGAGGAGAGATCTTGGTTAAAGTATTTGGAACATTACTGCAACTCATGATTGTGAACTGAAGTAAATAACTCAAAAATTGGTTATCTCTGAGTGATTTTCTTTCTCCTGTTCCCTCAGGATTTCTGAAGTTTTACATTTCCCATTCTGTTTCATTTCAGATACACATTTTTCTACAGCGGCATTGTGAGCGATGTTCATGTCACTGAGCGTCCCGCCAGAGTGGGCATTCTGCTGGACTACAGCAACCAGAGGCTTGTATTCATAAATGCTGAAAGCGGACAGCTGCTCTTCATCATTAGGCACAGATTTAATGAGAGTGTTCACCCTGCCTTTGCCCTGGAGAAACCTGGAAAATGCACTTTGCACCTGGGCTTAGAGCCCCCAGATTCTGCAAGGCACAAGTGATCACTGGCTTTCAGAGTTTGCAAAAACAATCATTCAAATGTTGGGGGTTGTTGTTCTTTCCCTTGGGTGCTATCCATTATTCAAGACCTGTCCCACACTTTTGCACTAATTATCACGGCATTCACAGCCTTCAGCGCATGAGCAAAGCCACCAAGAAACCTTGACTTCCTAGAGAGAGCTGAATGTGAGTAAAGAGCATGAGAAAACCATCCTTTGGCTTATGTATGTTTGAGCTCTTCCCTAAATTAAAAGGATTTATACCTGACTTGGGAACCAAAATGGAGAACTGGACTTCCACCGGTTTTACTGGTAAAAGAAATTCTCAGATGGACAGGTTGAGTGAAGGGAAGATTGTGCAAGTAATACATCTCATCTGACAAGAAACAGACATTTTCCACAAGAAAAAATGTCACCTTACTTTACTAAAGAATGATAAGCCCTATCATTAGCGAGTGTTTTAACCATTCTAAATTAATCATGAACTCTTTTGTAATAATACATAGTGTAAAACATGAGTCTCTTTCCCCTGAAGTTTTAAATGTAGAAAAGTGCTAGATATTAGAAATTTCCATTTTGTTAAATAAATGACTAGCGTCTATAAAACAAAAATGTTATGTGAACTTATTCTGTGTAACTAACCAGCAATCTAGCATCTCTGGATGAGAACAAACGGCAGAGTAAATAACGATCACCCTTCTGTGGGTTGCACTACTACTATTTTCATGTGAGAATTTTACACATAGATGTTTTCAATCTAATCACTTTCAGCCCATAGTTACAGTCAACTGCCAGATGCTGAGACTCTGTCTTTGCTAAAATAAAATGGGGGTCATTTTTATATATTATATTGAAATCTCTCAAAATCTTCCCAAAATATATGTGCAAAATTAATAAATCTAGAATGCGTGTGGAGATGGTTGGTCTTGTTTTCAATAATATAAGTACTTCAATCATATTTTGAATTTTGTAACATTATAAAGTCAGTTATTTGGTTTTTGAATTGAGAAATAATACCCTGCTTTAGGGATATATTCTAAAATCTATTGTTTAATAGCTAGAAAATCCAAACCAGATCTGTAATTGCATTAATAAACCCCTTCAAATCTATCACCACTCTGCTTTGAAATTAGAGCAGCTGTTGGCAAGATGGGTACTTAGTGAAAGAGGAGGAATAGCTTGCTGCTTTGCTGAGAAGTTTGTCTTTTTATTAACCATTAAAAAGTGTTATCATCAGGATCTGTAACCCACTGTCATTATTACTTTTTTTGTAGGAATATAGTGTAATTTAAAAGCACTAACAGTAGCAGCAATTATTAGAATTTTAGACTTTGTCTCAGTTGGGTTTCCTTCAAAAGTGAGCGTTACGATAAAGATTTAGAGCTGGTTGTCTATGTAGGAGGTGAGGAAGCACACATGAGGATGTGGAGAAAGTGAGACAGGAACGAGAAAAGCCCAAATAGAATATTTTATTTGAGTTGATTATTACCACAATGAACAACTAGGAGTCACTTGCCCATGCTAGGGGCACCCCTGGAAATCACTCAGAATATGCCAGAAGCTGGCACTTAACCACTACTGTCTAACACCTGTTGGTAAGAACTCTTGGTTAAGTAAGAACTCTTACCAACAGGTGTTAGACAGTAGTGGTTAAGTGCCAGCTTTGTCCCAGGGAGCATTAAATTCCCTTTCCAGATTCCTGAGCATTAGACTCCTGCCTTTCCAGATGCAAGCAAGTTCCCCAAGGTCTTCTCCCGTGGTCCCAAGAAAGCCCTCAGACAGAGGAAATGAGAACCAGGCACCTGTCTAACACAGCTGCTGGTGCACTGGGGTGAACTGGGGGTAAATGAGGCAGAGCACCAGCAGCATCTGCCCTCAAGTTGGAAGTAGCTCTGGTGTTGAGAAAGTCCTAAGAGAAAAAGTATCCTTGACTCTATTTAGTCGTTGCAAGGTGATAACTTTCAGCATCTTAGATGTTTTAGTTATGCTCTTTTCTCAGGATCTTTGCAAACATCCAATCGATAGTGAAATGGCACAGCATTTTGTGCCATAAAATATCATGGCAGGAGACTCCTCTCAGTGTGAGCCTCTACCACATGCCCTGTGAAAGGCCCTCTTGTCTCTCACCGTGTGGCAAGTAGGTGGTGGGTGGAAGGCAGGAGTATAGGGTCAGGAGGGCCATGTTTTAGCTGTCTCTGTGGACGAATAGGAGATTTTCAGGTTGGTTCCTACAGGGTTATTCTAGCGCAGTCAAGTAACACAAAGTTAATGCAATTTCCTCATGTCATCAAACAATTCTTTCCTCCTTGGCGCATCTTTGTGTTCCATTTTCCTTCTTTCATACAACACAAACCCTCAGAGAGAGGAAAGGCCAGTAAATTTTGGTCAAAATTACACCTCTGGAGGGCCTCCCTGGTGGCGGAGCGGTTGAGCACTGTGCTGTGGAGCTGTCGGCAGTGCGCGATGCGAGTTTGACGCCCGGCCTGGGAGAATCCCACATGGTGCGGCAGACCTCTCCTGCCTCGCCCGCTGCTCCCCTCAGCAGTGTATTTCTGATCTGCCTGTTCTGCTCCTCACTCTGTCTCTGGTGAACCCTCTCGCCGCCCCACGCCTCTGGCCTGTACCCCAGCTTGTATGTATAAATAAATAAATCTTTAAAAAAAATTACACCTCTGGAATTCTGCAATAGTGCTTATTAATTTAATAACATGCATTGTCTCTTTTAATCATCAGAACCTTGCACAATAAAAATCATTGCTATTTTATAGATGAGGAAACCAGTCTTAGAGCAGTTAAATTACTTATTTACAGTCATAGCCAGTAGGTGGCAGATTGTAGATTTAGATGCAGCTCAAATCCCAAGGTAAGAGAAGAAAATGATTGTTTTATTTTGTTTGTTTATTTGTTTGTTTTTATTGCAGATCATTTTCTCCACATATACGTGACATGTGAAAATGAGATGTATATATACACACACACACCACATACACATAAATACACATTCATGCACACATTCTTACATGTATATCCTCTTTGCTCCTGAAGTGCCTTCCTTCCCAAAACCATTTTTTTGTTAATGCTAAAATAACTTCTGGCAGACATGGGATTATCTTTGATTCTTTCTTCAATAACAATGGCTTTAATTAGGAGTCAGAAGCATCTATAAATTACACTTGTGGAGAAAAGACTTTCATATATGGAACTGCACTGCTGCTTCTAAGATGTGTAGGGTCAAAAGAATTTCTTAGGAAAACAGAAATGAGGATGAATACTGCCTTCCTTCTCTGTTTGTATACACATCTGGCAACCAAGGATGGGCATATTCTTTGTCAAAGTGAGAAATATTTTTCTATTGGATCAAACCAGAACAAGTTCTTGTTGTTTTCTGGAAGTGCTTTCCTAACATCCAACAGATTTGAAGTATCCTACTTTATACACCCACTTACAACATCGTGTGCTTTCAACACCAAATACTAACACTCTCCCATCCTGCAGACCTCAGAGTCGCCTGTATCAGTAGTTCTTTTCTCATTCTTTCTGCATTAATTACACATTAATCTTGTCAAGTGTTTGGTTGCTGAAAGAACTCACAGGATTCAAACAGTTTATACTCCTGGGGGAGCGTCATCACAGGCAAAGGACACTGTAGAGCCACAGAGGAAGTATAGACATTAAAATGTATCCCGATAACTTAAGTGCAGGCTTTTTCCTTTTTCAACCTAAATGCCCCCAAACAGATAAATGGATTAAGAAGATGCGATGGGATACTACTCTAGCGCCAGCAAGACATGGAGCAGGTTCTCTCCGGATCTGAGCAGACGGGTAAAGGAGGAGTCCTGGAGCCCTCAGTGGCTTTTTCGGGCCTTTAATGTTCTTCTTACAGCATCTGTAGTGAGGCAGGGCAGGTGCAGGGCAGGTGGGGAGACCTGAGGGCCAGGAGCCTGAGAGGCCTCCCAGCCTCTATGGATTCTTTATCTTTTCTGGGCTCTCTGACATTCTCTCATGGTCTCTTTCCTGGTCTCGACTGCACTCTGACTCGAGGTCCTCCGTCACCTCCCCGTCCTTGGCTGCCTTGCTCTGTGTCCCGTTCTCTGTGAGACAGCCCTTATGTGCTCCGTCTCTCTGCTCAGGTGCGCCCGCTCACGCACGCCCACACATATTCCAGGTGCCGCCATCAGAGACTCGTATAAGTCCACAGGTGTCGCTCATAGATGCATTAGCTGGAGGGAGGAAGAAACCTGATTATACCCATTTACCCCACAACTACTCAGTGATCAAAAAAGATAAACTCATGCCATTTGCAGAACATGGATAGAGCAGTCTTGTTTTTCTTCCCACTGTTGGGTTGCACAGTTTGCACATTGTCCCCAGGCCTCGAAACACCACCAGCATGCACCTTGACACCAGGAAGTCCAAGTTTTGTTTCTGGTGGTGGTGGTGGAGCACCCATAGTGGGTTAGTCACATAGGTACTTTCTTTTTTAAATTTATTTATATATTTTTATATCATTGTTCATTTTTACACAATGTTTGATTTCTCCTCTCAGGTGTAATCCCATATAATTACCACCACCAACCAATGAATTTGAATTGAAAACCCAGAAATAAAGCCACACATATATGGACAACTATTTATCACACAGGTACTTTCTTGCTATGCAACTAGCCTGTACGGTAAATGGAAGTTATCAGGTTTTTTTCTCCCTACCACCATTAGCATCTATGATCAACACCTGTGGGCTTACACACGTGCCTGATGACAGCACCTGGAGTACTGTGTGGGCGTGCGTGAGTGGGGCACCTGAGTCGAGAGACTGAGCATATAAGGACGGTGTCACAAAGGTGTGGCAGTAGAGGATGGGAGGTGGCAGGGGACCATACAGTTGCCTGCAATAGAGACCAGGGAAGAGACCAGGAGAGAGCACCAGAGAGCCCAGTAAGAGTGAAGATTCGTGGGGGGCTACGAGGCCTGCCAGCCTCCTGGCCCCCGGACCCCCTGCCCGCCCTGCACCTGGTTGCCTCTCTACAAATGGGGTAAAAGATCATTAAAAGCTTGAAAAAGCCACTGAGGGCTCCAGGACTCTTTACCCCTCTGCCGGGATCCATAGAGAACCTGCTCTGTGCCTGGCTGGTGCTCCACAGCCCTAGCTTTTGAAAACTGCCTCCTTGCTAACCTACTGCCTCCACCAAAACCAACTGCAAATCATAAAGCCAAGAGTTATTACTAAACGATGCTGACAGACTGATACATCTTTCTCCAAAAGGACTGACGGATCCATGGTTACAGAATCTCTCTTAATTTTAGCTACTAGATTCCATGGCACTGGGCAAAAGTCAGTAGCTCTACAGATTGGTATGTGATCAGTTAGACTAGCAGAAATGAACCTATGCTAGGCACTTGTGTTTTGTATTCCTCAGCTCAGCTCTTGGGTGGCATTCCTAAAATAACAGTAAAAGCTGAGCGCCTCTGCCGCTCCTAGCCAATTCCTCATGTCCTTGATTTGATGACTAGGACACACACCTGTGCTGAATGAAGTTGCACCTGATTCCCCAGCCCCTTTGACAGAGCTCGGAGGAAGCACGTTTTCCCAGCTATTTTTAGAACAGGCCATCAACACCTCTTGTTGTCCTTTACGACTACCCTCAACAGGTGTGTGGTTGTGCCCCTCTTTGGTCTTAAGTGAAATCCCTTTCTGCTTTTCTTTTCCAATTGCTACAAGTAATTTCAGATCCTCAAATTGCACATGAACTGTAAAAATAGTTTGAAGTAGTTGGAGGATTACGAATGTTTCAATTCAAACAAACATGATTTAGGCCACACCTCCCAGGGCCATCTCCCCAAGAACCCCTGGAAACCAACCCAGGACTCCCTCTGTTCAGCCACCCCGACACCCGCTCTTCCTACAGCTGTGAGGACTTGAACTGTCACGACTGCGACTTGCGCCACAGCGCCCCGTGGGGAGACAGGCTGGAGCTTAGGAAGTCCCAGGGCATCCTGCAGACCTCCTGCCTTCGAGGTGGCTCAGGCCCAATCGCCCGCAGCAATGGGCCGGGAGGATATGCGGAGAAGTCGTTCACCCTTGTCCATGGGAGCTGCTCTTGTAATCTCGGGGAGCCCGGGGAGCTCGCAGAGCGCAGCAGCTCAGCCTAGGCGAGGCCCTTCTATTGGGTCCGGTATGGGCCTTGTCTCCTCCTAGCCAATGGCGCCTCCACGGAGCCCGAGGGCTGGAGGCCTCTGTCTCTGTGGCCCAGCGAAGCCGCCATTGCAGACGCCGCCATCGCTGACGCCGCCTACTCTCGGTAAGTATCTGTGTCCTCCCCTTTAGTTTTCTCTCTTTTTTTTTTTTAATCTCATTTAACTCATAACTTTATCCCTTTCCTTCTCCCCTTTCCCGTGCAGTCCATCCATTGTTGCTTTCACAGAGTGGGAAGTTCTCTGCTTTTTACTGCATGAGGGGTGTAAGGTGATAAATTCTAACCACTTCTTGTCTCCCTCACGGATGAGAGGTGGTCATGTTGGGGTAAAAATCGAAATTTTGATGCTTTCGGAACTTGTAGGGGAGATCAGTTTAGCGTATCTTAAGATTGTTGCACGAATAGGTTACTTGAAGTTGGGGATGACGTTATGGGAATGACAAGCCTTTTCTATAGTTCTTTGGGGAAAAAAATATTATGAGCTGTTTTCTGGTTTGCTTTTTTCATTAAGGTAATTAACGGGCCTACTCAAGAGGCGTCTGGAGTTATGAATAAGAGCTCCCATAGTATTTGGTTTTGTTTTTTCACAAAAACTTGTGTGGCTCCAAATTAATTTTAATTGCTTAGATTCTTGTTAATTTCTAAATAATAGCATTTGTTCAATTTAGAAATTTAATGTGTTAAATATAGGAAGTAAATTTACATAAACTGATAGGCTAACATTTACTCTAAGATGTGAAAGATCTCAACTTAATTTCCTTTATTAAAGTTAGAAAGAAAGGGTTATGACTTTACTTAATTAGTTCATCTATTTATATTTAGAACTGATATGAGGTGAAAAGAGACAAACTAGTAGGTGACTTTACTTACCGTAAGGGGTAAGGATCTGAACTATTAAGTTTTCTTTATTCTCAGAGACAGAAAATGGTGTGACATTTTTCAAAATAGTGGATCCACTTTGCTGTATCTACAGCTGGTATTAAGTGTGAAAGATGTGAATTTAGTGACCCTTCTTAATTCTTAGATAAATTAAAAAAAATTAAAAAAAAGATTTATTTATTTATACATACAAGAGCTGGGGTGTAGACCAGAGGGTGTGTGTGTGTGTGTGTGTGTGTGTGTGTGTGTGTGTGTGTATGTGTAAGATTCACCAGAGACAGGGTGGGGAGCAGAACAGGTGGATTGACTGAGATACACTGCTGAGGGGAGTAGTGGGTGAGACAAGAGAGGTCTGCTGTGCCATGTGGATTAGCTCCCTGGCTAAGGATCAAACTCAGGCTGCAGAGGTAAGAGCATGGTAGCACTGAGATTTAACCCCTGTGCCACCAGGAAGGCCCAATGAGGAAATTTTCTTCATAGAATATGAAACAAACTGAAACCGAATGTGAAGCAGTCAAGTTGCCAGGAGCCTCTTAGCATCTCTTCATCAGCCCTGCCTTCCTGCCATGTTGAACAGACCAACCTCTCCATCTACTTTATTCTTCAAGTTTTTAGTTGTTTTTTTAAGATCAGCCAGCAGAACTAGAAAATATCAAAACACAAAACATCTCTTAGCAATTTAAATGTCTTTTGTAGTAGTATGAAAGCCAAATTTTGCATTCTTAGCTTCTATCTTGTGCAGGGTGTATGCCTCTCTTTGCAGAACTGAAAGAACTGTTAAAATAGTTCTCTTAAACCAAAGAACACTCTCTCCCAATGAATCTGGCCATTTCCCCTTAGAATGGTGTTAGAATTCCCTTTGTTTCTTCTCTTTTGTGTTTTTCTATACAACTAGCTAAGGACTGAAAATCCTTTCTCAACTGGCACTTTCAGACTTCATGTTAGGCTATTCTGACACTGTGAAAAACTTTCCTGCATGCTGGGTACTTCAAGGGAGAATGACACTTTTAGAGCCAACATGTTGTTTGAAGGTTTTATAACTTAGGAGGAAGTGGGTAAAAGAATTAGGAAAAAGGAAAATAGGGAGGGAGAAGTACAACTCATTCATTAAACACTTTTTTATTGAGTACTTACTATGGGCTGAGCATGCCTCTAGACCCTGAGGAAATGACAGTCATCAAATCAGATAAAATTCTGCTTTCAAAGAGTTTATATTCTAGTGGAGACAGACAGTAACACAGATTTAGTATGCCAGTAGAGAATAAGAACTAGAAAGAAAAATAAATTCGTAAGAGAATGAAGAGTAATGTGAATAGGGGCTGCGACATACTTTAGGTATGATGGGAAAGTGTCTCTGATAAGGTCCTGTTTGAATAAAGACCTGAGTGAAGTGAGAGAGCAAGCCATGTGGACATCTGCAGGGGAAGAGTATGGCACACAGAAGGAACAGCAAGTATAGGGGTCCTGAGGCAGCAGTATGGATGTGTTAGAGAACCAGTGAGGAAGCCATTAGGGCTGGGGTAGCATAAACACAGGGAAGAATGCTATGGATGCAGTCAGAGCATAGCTGGGGACTGGTTCATAATGACCTTATAGGCCAAAACAGGAAAAAAAAAAAGACTTCAGGTGATATTTTGGGTAAGTGAACAGGTAAAGGCTATGAGGAGTGGATGCAATGGCAGTCTTGAAGAACTGGCTTTTCATATGTTTGGGTATTATGTTTTTCAGCATTAAACAGGATATTTCACAAAGGTCCCCTGGGCTGGCCTTTGCCAGCTCTCAGCTCCTGCAGAGAAAGGACGAGTGTAGGTGGGACAGAAGTAAATGCATTCTTTCTCTTCCTCTAAGCTCTGTCCAGGGACCCTGGGGCCATGCTCACTTCCTGCCTCTGCTGAATAGTTGCTATTAGAACCGCGAGAGGAAACTGGTATTGTATCTGGGCTGACTGTGTGCCAGACTAAGGCTGCTTGCCCTTGATGAAAAGTTGGCAAGCACCAAAGATAGAGAACACAAGTGTATTTGATGGAAATGTTTTATATCTTCTCAAGGACATGATTTTGCAGTCACAGAGAAGATGAAATAATGATATAATCCAGGGGGACTGCATGGTCAAACAAAGCCTTATAGGTGCATTCATGTATGTGTATATGTGAGTATTTGTGTGTATCTATCTATATGTTGTCCCGATTTTCTGTGTGTGTGTGAGTGCACGCATGCCACATTTATGAGAGTATGGCAAAGTGGGCATATACTTGTCATTCCAATCCAGGACAGGTTTTCCCAAGATTCGTGAAACTAGATTTGTGAGGATCTCCCAGAGGTTGTCAGCTCCACAGGAAATTAGCCACATTAATCAAGCTCATATGAAGCTTCATTAATAATTTAGGATGCCGGGCCTCCCTGGTGGCACAGCGGTTGAGCGCTGCTCTGTGGAGCTGATCGCAGCGCACCAGGAGAGTTCCACGCCCAGCCAGGGAGAATCCCACATGGCGGCAGACCTCTCCTGCCTCGCCCACTGCTCCCCTCAGCAGTATATTTCTGATCTGCCTGTTCTGCTCCCCACTCTGTCTCTGGTGAACCCTCTCGCCGCCCCACGCTTCTGGCCTGTACCCCAGCTTGTATGTATAAATAAATCTTTAAAAATAATAATAATAATTTAGGATGCCAATTGCTTAATTTATAGTGAGAAATAAAATTCCATAGTGGCTGTAGAACACATATCTGCTGGTCAGAGTAGTCTCTCTAGACTCAAGAGCTCCAAGACCCACAGGGGCCCACCATGATCTGTGCTGGGCTGCACACACTGCCTGTGACTTTCTACCTCTTACATCTCACCTGCTCATGAGAATTGACATATTTCTGCGTTGGAAGCCCTGTAACAGTCAGAATACTGTTTGGTGATCTTGCCAAGTTAGGTGAATGATCGTAATGACTAGCATTACTAAACTGCCATGGCCAGCCATGGGACCCACCCAAATATTTGGGTTTACTGGTTCAAGTACTTTCTCCTCAGCACTGGGAAAACCTTTTCTTGGGCGGGGGTGGGGTGGGGGGGTGTTCTTATGTATTCAGTTCAACTCGTGACAATCACAATATTTTTTAGAGATGGCTTAATATTTCCCAGGCTATTCTTTTCCTTTTTATTTCGTGAATATTTGAACGTGTTTCTAGGTCCTATTCCTCCTATTTTTGATCTGAAAAACATGCCTGTTGAGATTACTGTTGCAACTGATAGAATATCATCTATTATGTGAAGATCTTACCAATTTAATACTCAAAAGGAAACCATCCTTGTAAGTACTTTTTTGACATTCACTGTTTCTCCCATGGATGGACTAAATGTGGGAAAAGGAGATGTTTTCATTCAATGCTTTGTTGTAATTGATGAGAGTGATTCAGAACACAGATTCAATATTATGTAGGTCTGGGTTAAGACATGACTCTTGTTTCATAGGTCTGTGACTTTGGGCAAATTCTTTAGCCTCTCCTAATAGTCTTCATTATAAAACAGGAATAGTGCTGATTATTATGTATAAGGTTGCTCATTCATTTCTTCACTCATTTGAGTACTAAGTCAGGTAACAGTCCCTGCCATTTGTACTAGGGAGAGAACAGTGGTCAAAACAGACAGATATCACTGCCCTCAGGAAGTTTACATTCTAGCAAAAAGTACAACACATACTAAAGGAGATAAGCTGTTTAGTATCTCTAAGCAATGAGTGCTGTAAAGAAAAATCAAGCAGGTGAGTGTTGTGATATGTAAATGGAAGAATTAATGTTTGCAAAGTTCTTAGCAGAGTGTCTGACATATAGCAATAACAAAAATTTCAGCTGTTACTTATTCAGCTATAACACAGGGACTTCCTACAAATCCAGAGCTTAGTGTATCCATCAGAATAGCAGGATGTCCTCATATACTTCTTAGTATGTAGGTATGTTATCCACAACTCTCATGTATATCACCAATGAAAGTTTAATATTTCCCCATTATTACTCATTGCAATAATTCAGGAAAAAATATTTAGAACAAAAGATAAATTATCCTTAATTTTACCACTCAGAAAAACAACGTTGACATTTGGTATATATTCTATTCTACCAGGCTCTTTTTTTCTTGTACCTTCCCCCCATTTAAAAAAAAAATTCAAATAAAATTATGTCATATAAAGTGCTTTTGTCGCCTAAAGCAGTTATGAACATCTTCTCACAGCCACAAATTCACATTACTATCTGAATCTCCAAATTTAGTCTACTGAAAAGATGGACCTTAAACTACATAACCAGCACCTTATTGATAATATTCACTTGACCCCCAAAAGTTCCTTTCTATAAAAATGCTTTGGTTTTAAAGTCACCCACTTCCTGGTGGGTGTGGTGTTATAACTTACATTTGTAAAGGTGTACTTATATCCCTAAAACATATGCAGTGCTATAATTCAATATTATCTCAATAAACAAAAAAGGAAAGAACCTTAAAAGAATAATTAAGTCACCGACTTCACAATTTAGCCTAGAGTTTTTCTTGAATTTGTATTGGGAAAGTATACTGTTCCCATATTTAATATGAACTTGAATTGGTTTTTATAAATCCAGTTAGGAAGACTAATATACACTTCTTCATGGGGCAGACCTGGTACCCAGTTTTATTACTTATTAATCAATTCAGTGTGGCCATATTTAACACTGTTCAATTTTGTATATTTTTAAGCATCTGTACAGCAGGACACCATACTGATTCCCACTGGGAACTAAGATGAGTAAGATACAATTCTTACTGTCAAAGGCACACAGTGTCTGTAATACAGCATATAAGCCAGAAGAATCGTGGGGTTCCAGGGGAGGGAGAGAGCATCCGTGTTTGATATGACCAAATAATAATAAATCCTAAGTTTGTCACTAGTGTGTTGGATAAACAAGACCCCTGAGATGTGATGGAAAGCATTTCATTTCTGTTTCTTGCATCATTTTAAATTCAGTGGAAGGAAGTTCTAAATGAAAATATAAGCAGAGGAACTTGCAAGGACTTTGGTGGACTTTCTTAGAAGAAGTGCCTGAGCTGAGACATACTGGCTAAGTAAAGGTTGGCCAGATTGAAGGTTGTAGGTTATAGAGACAGGAGTAAGGATGGTGCTCTTGATGTAAAGGTGAGAAGGTATGAAATAGTCTGGTGCCTTAGAGGAACTAAAAGATAATTATAGTTGAGTGGGGGGGGGTAGGGGGAGGGGAGGAGGGAAGGGGATTATGGGGGTGATTAGGGTGTGACTGTGGAGGGGTCTGTGGTGAGAGACCTGAATATTCTGTGAATGCATATGCCAGGTTTTAGCTAAGGGCCTCATAAAATGTGGGCAGTAAATGAATGTTGAAAGTGCAGTCTGACGTCATATAGGTTTTTGGTTTTTCTTTAACAAAGCTTTCCTTTTCATAATTCAGAACCACTGCATACCTACTTTTCACTGCTCTTCACTGAGAAAATTAGGGCTATTTTCAAATGGTTCATGGACAGCGGGAGAAAAATGTTGGGGCTCCTCAGGCAGAAGCTCCCTCTCTATTTTCTGGAAACCAGGTTTTCTCAGGTAGTTTTGACTTGAAGATGAGTAAGGTATTGAAGCCTCAGGGTCAAGAGTTAGCATTTAGATAGTTATTCAGACCCTTAACTCATTCAAAACAAAAGCTATTTTATAGGTTGTTTTCTTATGAAAAGGTGTTGCTCAGTGAAATCAGGAAATCAGCTCTGTTGAAATATAATTGATACTGCTTTTTACTTTTGTCTTCTTTCAGTGAATTAAACTATAACCAAGCTTATTTCTCGATTTGCATTTCTCCTTAATTATTCTGAGCTAAGCTCTATCCTGCAGAGCTCCAGAAAATGGATAAAATATGCATTTGAGTGTTGAAGAGCAGCGGCACACACCTACGCACCAAACCCTGGCTGTGTGGGCAGCTGCCATTTTCCCCAAGTCATTTCGGGTCAGAAACACCTCTGCTCCCAAAGAATAGCATTTAGAGGCCCCCACACGAGGTCTTTGAATGCATCGTATAATATGAAAATCAAGGAACGTACTTTGTTCTGTGCTCTCTCAAGAATAAATTTATGGCTAATTTCTTGCCCCTGTAGACATAGAAGAGATTCTGCAAATGATTCAGCCCAACAGGAAACCCTGTGAATTACCTCTATAGGTCTTCAAAATCAGAACATGATTTTGCTTTATTCCCATTCAATTGACAGAACTTTTTCTTTCTTCTTCTTTTTTTAAAAAATAACATTAACACCTATCATTGTGGAACTTTTGGGAACTATAGAAAATTATGATTACTAAAATAAAAAAGTATCTGCAATTCTGCAGGCTTATACTTAGTTGGTATGTTCTTTAGCTTTGGGTCTTTTGCTTTTTGCCTCCCCTTAATGCAGATGCAATGCCTAAAGGAGTCTCAGGCATCTTGCAACCTTGAGAATGAAATTAACATGCTGAGCATGAAAGAGCATGAAGATAGGAGCCTGAATTCTCAGCAGCATTGAGACATCTTTCTGATTCTCTGCTATCTACCTCTAAACTTTTGTGGTTTAAGATAAATAAGCTTTATCCTTTCAAGCCATTAAAATAGCTTTTATTTAAGTATAACTTTCAGAAAAAGGCATCACAAGTTGACTGCGTTTTTTCAAAGCTAATTATATGTATAGACATGTGTATACTATTACGTATGTAGATGTGTAATATATGTGTGTAAGTTAAATAAGTGACTCCCATTCACTCCCCTGACTTAAGTAAGTAGTATCTGAGAGTAATCATAGACTAGTTTTTGCCTCTTTTTGGCCATTATACAAATGTAATCACACAGGATTTTTTTCCTTTGTGTCTGACTTCTTCTCAATAATGTATTTGTGAGGTTTATTCATGCTACTGTGTGTAGCTTTATTTATTCATTCTATTTGCTATGTAATAATATAGTTTATGAATGTGCCACAATTCATTCATTCTTCTGTTAATAGACATTTGAGTTATTTCCAGTTTTGGGCTACTACAAATACTACTGACATGAAGCAGTAGAATTTGAAGAATTGATGGGTCAGGGCAGGCATATGTTCCAGCTTCCGCAGATCCTGTCAAAGAGTTTCCAAAGTAAATTACAACTTAAACTCCAATTGGTGCTGTATGAAATTTTCAGGTGCTTGAGGTCCTTGCTACCACCTGGTAGTGTCTATTCATTTTAACCATTCTGATGGGTATGTAGTGTTATCACATTGTGGTTTGAGTTTGTATTTCCCTGGTGGTGAACTCCTTTGTGAATGTTTATTGGCCATCTGGATTTTTTTTTTCAAAAAATGGAAAATTCACATTTTTTGCCCATTTTTCTGTTGTGTTGTTTATCTCTCTCTCTTTCTTTGTGTGTATATGATTTCTGTATATATCCTGAGTATGATTCCTTCATTGCATATATATTTTATGATGATTTCTCCTTCCCCCAACTGTAGCTTAATTTTTTACTCTTTTAATAATGTTTTTTGATAGACAGTTTATTATTTTAGAAAAATTGTACTTGTCTTTCTTTGGTTAATTTTGGTTTTCAATTGAAGAAAAGTTTTGCCCACCCTAAGGTTATGGAGATAATTTAATGTTTTTAAATAAATTATTATTTAAATGTAATTTAATGTTTCTTTTTAAAAGTTTTATTATTTTAACATTTACATGAAGACTTTATATATGTGTTTGTTTAATTTGTATGTATATACATATATAATTGATTTTTTTATATGGTATGAGATAGAGGTCAAAATACAGTTTTTACTTATTGGAAAAAAAATGAACCCAGTGCATTGCAATGTCACCTTTATCACAAATGTTTAAGCCATTTCATATTATTTTTGTTGTAAGTATCGGCCAGAGAATTTTACATTTGGTGTATGTGTATGTATGTGAGTGTGTATCACTCATATTCTTTGTATCCTTAAGTATTTATTAAGAGTATAGTTTTAATATGTACTTAATATTCCATTTATTTAATCAGTACTTAACCTGAACCTTTAAGTTGTTTCCAACTTTCAGTTATTATAAATGACTCTAAAATGGATATCCTTGTCCATAAATGTTATTTATGATCTCAGTATTTTCTTCTAGTATGTTCTTTGAAGTTGAATTATGGGTTAAAATACACAAAAGGTTAAAGGCTTGTGATAAATACTGCCAAATCAGCATAGACTTAAACACTATATGAAAAAAAATATGTAGAGAATGAGCTTTTAAAGTATCATAATTCTTCAGTTGAGAAACCAAATCCACTTAGAAAATACAACTATATTTACTTAACATTTTTCTAATAAACTTCACTGATTTTTTTCCCCCTACTCTTCACCTTCCTAATCACAGTAGAACACAGCAGATTGGAAATAACTTGACCTAAATGTGAGATTGGCTGTCTGGAAATACAATAAAAAATATCAACATAAAAGCCCACCTATTTATTTCTTGTACTTGAAGCAGGATTGCAAGTGATAGAGGCAGCTAGTTCTTATATTCAACACATTATTTCTGCTTTTTCTTTTAGTTCATAGATTCCTTTTTGCTTTTATTTTGCTATTGCCAGTTTCTTTTCTGTCATAGAGGATTCAGGAATGAAATGGAGAAAATACGATGTTTGGGGGAGATGCTTGACTCAGGAGGGAGGGGGAGGTGACTAAAGAACTGAACCTAAATATTCTACCCCAAAATGTTCTTCATCTTCTGTTTCTATATCCAACAAAAGAAAGGAGACAGGGAAAAAAGGAGTAACTGGGTGGAGGTGGAATCCCCACTTTAAAGGGATAATGAAAGACTTAACTCAGGAAGCTTGCAGGGTAATTGTAGTCACCTCTCCTAAGCCAGAGTCAAACGTGCCAAGAGATGCCACCAGATCTCAGCAGTTAAAGAAAACGGGCTCTCCTGAGTTACAGAGTGGAGCCCTCTTCGTTGCTGTGGCAACACAGAGTTTAGTGGGAGGGCTCTGACTTACCCTGAAAAAGGCAGAGATATATTCTTTAGAGCAAAGTCAAAACTATATCCCTTAAAGTTGAGGAATAGTGTTCTTGGGAATAGATTTGAAAATGCTGAGAAGAGCTGGCTGCAACTTCGACCTTAGCGACAGTACTGCAGGCTCTGCCACTTGCAGGTCTGCAGCTGCCTCCTGTGCCACCCCACAGAAATCTGGCGCCAAAGGGAGGTCTGTGTATGGTTTGGACTGGATCCTAAGACAGTGGTGTTTGGGCAGTAATTATAAGCTTTGGGGAGGAAATGTTTCTTACATTTCTGATTGAGAAAGGCAGTAGCGCAGCCCAAGAGCTCCTAGAAAAGCAGGCAAGTTTATATTCCTTGCAAGAGTGGCTCATCCACCACTACTGACCATCTAGAAGGCCTCTGGGCCTGTGGGAGTTGGAAACTATAAGGAAGAGACAGAAAATGGAAGCTTTGAGGGGAGTCCCTGGGAGAACTTCATGAGTTCTAGCAGTCTTTGATTAAACATCTCCCCTTTTATGCTTTTGTATTTTCTATTGTTTTGGTATTGTTGTTTGTTTTTACTTTCTTAACATTCCTTTTGAAAATCTCTGATTTTTGTCTTGGCCAAAGCAATTTGAAAGAAAAGATGTTATAGACTGTTGTAGATTGAATTGTGTCTCACAAAAATATATTGAAGTCCTAACCCCTAGAACCTGTAGATATGACCTTATTTGGGAATAGATTCTTTGCAGATTGTTATCAAGTTAAGATCACACTGGAATAGAGCGGGCCCTAAGTCTAATGAGTAGTGCCTGCAAGGAAGGAGAGGTCTGAGACACTGATAGACCCCCAAGGAAGAGGACCATGTGAAGAGGCACTGGTTGGAGTGGTGTATCTGTAAGCCCAGGCATGTCAAGGAATGCTGCTCCAGCAACCACCAGAAGCTCATAAGAGACACAGAGGAATCTCTCTGAGAGCCTTAGCAGGAGCATAGCTCTCTGACACCTTGGTTACAGACTTTAACTCCCAGAACTGTAAGAGAATATATTTCTGTTGTTTTAAGTCACCCAGTGTGTGGGAATCTGTTATGGCAGCCTCACAAAATTAATGCAAGGATATGGAGTTTACAGCATCCCTGGTCTGGTGAGTGTCCCGGCTGGAGATCTGAGCAAACATGTGGGTGAGGCAAAAATAGAACTGCACTTGGCTACAGAATAATACTTACAGCATTCCCTTACAGCATGACTTACCCAAATCATGTATGGGAATTTAGAGGCACTGAGACCTTACAAGGCACATTACTGAAGATCTAACTTGACCTAGAAATTGTTTAAAATGTGGTTTTAAAAAAGTGTAACATACAATTTATTAGCCATTTATAGTGTATAAATCACTGATATTAAGTATATTTACATTTTTGTGGGATATGAGCTATATATATTTTTTCTTTTTTTACATCATTCTTCCTTTTTGAACAATGCATGCTTCCCCCCTCAGGTGTAGTCCCCGTAGAATTTCCATCACCAGTTCACCCACGCACCATCACCATAGTCCCTTGTGCTCTTCCCTCCCCTGTTTTGATCCCTCTCCTTCCCCCTACCCTGCAGTGTCTCTTATTTATAGTTGCTTGTTAATTTTGTTTTCTTAATTTATTATAATTATTTTTTTCACTGATCTGCTAGAGTTCAGAGTGCTTAAAGAATTATTTCCCCCATTCAGACCTCACCTTTTTTTTTTTTTTTTTAAATGATGGGAGAGTCTTCCTGAAAGAATCAGTGATTGACTTGGGCCTACAGTTGGCCAGTCCCAAATCTGAACCTGAAACCTGGTTCTCTTCACTGCTTCAAGCTCTCTTCTTGAGCTGCCTCTGCCTTAACTGAATCTTAGAGTAGAGCTGGAAAATGCTGACTCCACAGACAAGAGTGATTGCATTAGTACATTGATTCTCATGTCTAGAACAAGATTTAGGGAAATGGTCTTTTGAAAATACACAGCAGTTTGCCAGGAAATTGGTAGCATTTCAACATGACAAGTGTGGTGTATTTTTTATTTGTAGCCTTCCTGGGCAATAATTCATAGAATGACAAGCCTTTGGCCTGTGAACCTTATGCAAGAGATATTATCTGCCACAATGAGCTTAAAAATCCACAGTCACAATAAATGCCTCCTGTTTGCAGAACTTGTCTATCTCACTTAATATTTTGTCTTTGGCAGTAGCCACTGTCATTGAAGGTACCTTTGATGCCTTCAAGGCATCAGTGGGGATGAGGGACTGGGATGGCAGAAGTGACAGGTCCATATCCGCTTGGTAACAAAGAATGCTCTGATTCATGTCCCAGTTTTAACCTGGATTAAAGAATTCTCTTACTTTACTATCAACTATGTAAAATACAATAATTCTTTTATTTGTCCAAAGGATCATCAAACAGAAGCTTCTAAAGGTTCTCCCTCCCTTTATTTTTTGGCATTGTTATGGAGGTATAATTGACATATAATAGACTGCACATTACAGTACAAGGGGGTGTGGGGCAGAGAACTGGAACCTCCGATTTCCCTGGGGACCACCGTGTTACACACATACTTAAAGTATACTGGGTGATGAGTTTTGTCATATATCATACCCATAGAAATCACAACTAAGATAGCGAGCATATCCTTTACCTTCAAGTTTCCTTGTGCCCCTTTATAATCTGTCTCACTCCCTACACAACCCTGTCCCCAAGCAACCACTGATCTGCCTTCTATTACTACAGATTAGTTTGTGTTTTCTAGAATTTTATAGAAATGAAATCAGATAACATATGCCCTTTTTTGTTCTGATTTCTTTCACTCAACCTAATGAGATTCATCCATGCTGTTGTATGTGTCAATAGTTCATTTCTTTTTCTTGCTGAATAGTATTCTAATGTATATAGATAAGTTATATTAATTCACTTGATGGCCATTTTGATTTTTCTAGTTTTGATTACAAATAAAACTGTTGTGAACGTTTATGTACAAATCTATTTATAGTGGATCCTTTCTTCATTTCTCTTGGGAAAATACCTAGAGAGAAATATCTGGGTCATGTGATAGATAATGTGCTTAAAATTTTAATGGCACTGCTAAACTTTCCAAATTGTGTGATTGTTTAAAATCCCCAGTTTTTACATATTCTAGACCACATTTAGTGACAGTCATTCCAGTGACAGTCTAGAAGTATCTCAATGTGATTTGAATTTGCATTTTCCTGATGATTAATCATATTGATCAGAATGATGTTGTTTACTTCCTGGGACATAATAGAAAAATTTAGATAGAGTTATGTTGTATGTATAAGTTAAATTATTTCTCCATAGACATATAACTGAATAATTTTCCACAGTGATCATTTGTCAGGATTCTTGCCATCAACCTATGTTAGAGATGCCATTCTGTGGTTTTCCCTGATCAGATTATTGTTTAATAACCTGACAAGACTTCTGAAAACTAGAAATTTTGTTGAACACTTCTTATTCTAAACATAATTTTTAAAGTTTAAATAAGAGTAGTCTTGCAGTGATCCCTAGAAGCCCTACTCTGGAGGTTTCTAGAGTTGACCAGTCCCTATCCTTTGTTTTCTGTCTTAAGCCAGTGCTCTATTTATTTTATTTTACAGTCCCCAACTGTGCAGATTATGAATTCACTTAGCAATATTAGACTTATAGCTCTGCCTTTCTTGCTTGATGAAACTGGTCAAATTTTTCTTCAAGTTTCAGCAAAATTCCACTCTTAAGTCATGTTATTACTTTAAGTGGGGGAAACTCTTTTCAACTCCTTTACAGCACTTTGGAGGAAAAGGAAGGGAGGCTGACAGGCAAGTTGTTAAATGTTAAATCAAAAGCTGAAAAGTCATTGAATGCAAAATAATTCAAATTCCAAATGAGAGAATTCAGGAGGGACTTTTCAGAATAAATAGGAAAATTGTCAAAGTAGCAGTAATTGAGGGAATAGTCAAATGGAAATTCCTTCTCAGAAGTGTGGTCTACTGCCTTTATTGCCTCCCCTACTCTCTCTTTTTTAAATTAGGCATGAGGAAAGTGACAAACTTTAGAGAAGACAGATGGAGGGGGAACAGAGGAAACTGCTGGCTGAGCAACAACTTCGGGGCAGGGGGTGAGACGCCCTACCTTGTGCTTTAAAGGATCTACGAACTGGGTGAAAAGCTGCCAACAGCAGGAACATGAGTTAAGGAAGGTGACCTTACAGAAATAGAAAAAATGACCTCTCTCTAAAATCTAAAGGGAAAAGATGAGGCTGTTAACCAGTTTGGGGAAAAAAACCCTTCCATGTGGGAGTATGAAAAGACTTTCGAGGTCATGGAAACCAACCTCTGCATTTGACAGATATGTTAGCTGCTAAGAAGTAGAAGCCATCAGAGTCCAAGCTGGTTCACCATGCATTTGAACTAATAAACATAATGCCCCCCATTTCAGAGAAACTGTAAACTCAAAATGAAATACTGGGGTCGAGCTGCCTGTTGCCGCCAAAAAGTCAATGAGCGGAGAGAGGCATTAATCTACCTGGCACTGTGTCAGAAAGCAGGGCTCTGAGGGGACGGGAGGTATTTTACCCCAAAAACCTGTTCTGATGTCTTATCTCAAGCTGGCCTTTTTCTAGTGAGTTCAAGACAGTTAATCATCAGCGAATTACCACAGTCGCTGTCCTGGTCTTCGTCTTGTTTAGCCTCCTGAGTTTGTTGTCGCCTCCTTGGCCTTCTTGACCCAGGCTTGTCCTGTTTTCCTGGGCCTGGGAAAACATCCGATTTTCTTGACAGTGTCAATGTCCCCACTTCCTCAGGCGTCACTGGGGCAGGACTCTCAGTTCAAAACAATAGTTTTAATTCAAAGAAAACAGATTATTAATCACATAGTGTTTGCATGTAGCCTGTGCTGTGTGTGTACGTGCAAATTCTTATGCTAGGAATGTGCCCTTCCCTCCCCCGCCCCAGGCCCCTATCACTAAAAGACATGCTCTTTTCGTCTCATAATTTTTTGTGACATTAGGCACCATCATTCCCATTTGAGAAACATCAGATTAATGAACTTGCTTAAAAATCCCAGTTGTTTCATGAAATTATATAAAATTTTGTTTTTAAACATTTTGAAAGAAGTATCATTAACTGCCACTTAATAGTTCTGTACTGTTTGATTTGTTAAATAAATAGATATGCTATTTGAGCAGTGTTATGATAATCAAGTTTAGTGCTGTGTACTTGGATCAGGGTCAAAGAAGATGGAAATAAAGTCTCAATGATAGTTAGAGTTTATTAGGTAATCGAAGTGAGGATTTGAACCAGGGAAGCTGACAAATTTTACTCAGTGAGAACTGTTCCAACAAACACAAATTTGAACTTAGTTTATGTAGGTAGGAACAGTGAGTCATTGACATTAAAAATGTAATTATTCCTGATAGGGGGACTTTTGGGTTTGTTATTTTGACCTGATGATATGGCGATGCTCTCTAAGTGCAGAGGAAGACAATGCAGGTATTTAATCCCTTCCCTAATAAAGAATGCACTGTGGAGGTTTAAAGGCTGGGTACCCCTTACTTAAATCTTTATCCAGCTCCTTGGTCTTTAGTGAGGGCTGAAAACTGGCTTCCCCGCAGCAGGTTATGCATAGCTGTTTCAGGCTTCAGCTCTGCAGATGGCTTTGTTCTCTTGTCTGCTGGACCAGGAAGGGGTCGTTCTTAGAACGTTTTACAGTATGCTCACATTCTCCTCTCTTTTGATCTTAAAATCAACCATTATTAGTTGCATTTATGATTATTGTTGTGTCTTCTGTCCAACATCAAGGTACCTCTTACATCATTCACCTGTATCTCACCTAAAGAGGTTCCCAATCATGTGAAACTTCCTAACCACTCTGAAACTTAATCCCTTGTTGTTCTCCTTGGCACCTAGCGCTGCATCTGGAAAACAACGTTAAACTTACATTTTTTTCTAGTTGTGTGTTATAGCAATTCCAAGTGTTGGGTTCTTGTAAATCAGGTGTATGACCTTTTTCTTTTTAGGCCAAGATTGCTTATAATGTGTGTGTGTGTGTGTGTGTGTGTGTGTGTGTGTTTGTGTGTGTGTGTAATATATGTATGTGTTATATATGTTTTATATATAGAGAGAGAGGGACTACACAGTAATGATAAATGCAGTATCACTTTTTTTTATAGTTTGAAAGGTAGAGAATTTAAAAAAACAATCCAACCAAAAAATCTGGGCAAATATTATTATAATTCTTAACTAGTTGTATTATTGGATTTCTTCCTTTGGTATCCTGAAATAAAGAGGGTCTTTATTGCCCCTCTCTCATGCCTAGCCCAAGTCTACCTCGAACTGCTGGAACCACTTCCAACCTGTACTCCTGTTTCCAGTTTTGCCCTTTTCCAATCCATTTTCTGTACCAGCACTCAAAGTGACTTTTCTAAAATAAAAGGCTGATCATGTCACTCTGTTGCTCACTACTCTTGGTTGCAAGTCACAGGCCACAGTTTAGACCCTAAACTCCTTTACCTCCGGGCGGTCTCCTCTCATCATCCCTTCTGACACTGCCCACTCAAACTTTAATGGTCTTTTATTACTCTTAGCTCTTCAGGCCTGCTTTAGATGTCTGTATCTTTGCTAGCAGTTATATTCTGCCCAGGAGGTCTTTCTCTCTTCTACCTGGAGAACAGTCCCTCAAGGTACAAAGAAACACTTCGATTGTGCTTCCAGTTAAAAGTGACAGTCCCTCTGATGGTGTCTCACGCCTCCTTCCTGGGCATACATTTATATAGTGCCTACAGTATGTTATTGCATTTATTTGTGTACATATCTATGCTAGAGAAATTCAGTTATTTTCAAACCCCAAAGCATACAGTATGTGTTAAAAAAAAAAATTCCAAGGAGTTGCTTTAAAATGCAGAAATTCCTTGACCTCACCCCCACAGATTCTGATTCAGTGCATCTAGCTTCAGAGAGCTCATGGACATCCCTAAGTCTGAGGAGAGCCTACTTTAAAGCAGGTGAGTCTTCACCTGCCTGAAGCACCATTTTTCCAAGGGCAGAGGGCACCGCTGGTTTGTACCATCTATTTCCCCCCAATCATTGATGCCTAAGAATATCAGCTTGAGAGTTCCCAATACCCTCTTCCTCCTCTCCCACTCTCTTGGGGGTAAAATATGCAAAACTCATTTATATTCCTGCAAGTAGGTGAGAATAACATTCTGGGCCATCACCATTCAATAATGAAAGCTTTGTGCAAAGTAGTGACAGGTGAGAGGAATGATTTCATTTTTTACTTTGACAATTGGGTGAAGCAGATTCCTGGCAGTTCCGAAAAGATTTTATGCCCACATAGTTACCCAAGGGTTCTGCTTAGCAACCAAGAGATGCTGTAAGGAGAGGAAAAGCAGATTTTTCTCTCAGTGGCATTTTATAACTGAGATGCTAAAGCACAAAGAGGGGAGAGAGAGCAGCCCTGACCTAAGGGTCCTGCTTGTTCTCTGGTCTCCAGAGAGGCACATTCAGAATCCCACAGCCCTTCTCCCTTCATTAGAGCCCATGCAGAGCTCATTGTGCTGGGAGCATCCTTCCCCAAGAGACTTACCTATGCTTGACTAGATTTCTGTTTTGTGCAGTGATTTTTTTCTGACCCTAAAATTAGACCTGTTTGTTTGAGGTTGTGAGATGGTCCAGTAAGCCTGGGTTTTGAACTGAGAAATAAACCCCCCCACACGTAGGTATTTGGCAAACCAAATATGACCTGTTCACTGATAAAGTTGATATTGAAGACTGGGGCTTATATCTGTAGGCAAATGGGCTTCTTTATATTGAATCTCAGAAACGAACTGAGCACCCCACGCGATAGTCCCTCCAAATCTCCTCTCCAAAAGCTGGGGCAACCTAGAGGATGTGCTCTCAGCTGGTAGGCGCACTCCTTAGAAAATGGGGAGTGGCAGCTGTTTCTTCTAAACCCTCCAATCTGAAGATCCCTGCAGCCTCCCTGGAGGAGGTAATCAGGGGCAGAAAATACTTCAGTGGTGCTGGCCTTCCTGTGGCAAGAAGCGTCAGTCACGCCAGGCATCCCGCCCACTGCCCCCAGCTAATTATGTTTACTATTAAAGATTTGGAAAAGAATTAAAGTCAGTTAGTAACCCCAGAGGTTTGCCATATTTCTTCTGAGACATATTTCTCTCCTCTTCATGTCTCTTAAATGTGAAATGATTTTGCAGTTAATGTATGTGTCCTGTCCTATTATTTCTTCCTAAAGGACTTTTTAAAGCCTCTGATGCATCTTTTAGTTTTTATCTTAGAAATGAGGAAACATGGTAAATATCAATTTTTTTTCAAAGATAGGGATTAAACTAGAATATTTCCCCTTATTAGTAAGTAGGGAAAACCTGAGGAAGAAGGACTGTAAAATAGTCCATTGTCCGAATGCTCTGGAATGTATTTAATCTCTGCCCTTTATCATTTAAGTAGTGGGTTTTTTGTTTGCTTTTGTTTTTCAGTATTATAAATAATGTGATACTCTTCCTTGCACCTACATTTTTGCCCATGTGATTTTTTTTTTTTCCTCCTTAAAAAATTGATCTTCAGATTCTGGGTGTTAACATTTTAATAGTGCTGGCTTCATGTGGCCATATTGTCCTTCAGAAAAGTTATTCATCTTAATCTCCCATCAGTGCTGTCTGAGTGCTCGTAGCTCAGCACGGTCAGTATCATCGGTCACCATTGTGAGGCAGATAGTTTTCTAGAGTCAAAGATTGTCAGTCGTAGCACCTATCCTACCACTCCTCGTCAGCCTCCCTCCATCTCTCTCCCAGTCCAGTCTTCTGGGAGAACAAGAACAAACACAGAGAACAAGGCCAAGCACATGTGGCTTCACTGTTGCCACAAACCTTTGCTGCCAAACCCAATTTAGTACTCCGGTGGGTTAAACTGATTGAGGGCAGAGAGAGACATCCTGAATGGCCTATACCCTAAGCAGGTGAAGAAGCATTCCCAACTCCTTTCCCCTCTCCCCAAACACACATGGCTCCCAGTGGCAAGGTGGCACTACCAGCCAAAGCACTGTGCAGGAAGCTGGCAGGCAGAGCATTGGTCTCATTGCCTAGAAAACGCTGGTTTAGGCTCCTCCTTATTGCCCCTCCTTTCCTCTCTCTAACCTAGTGTTACTGGGTTACCGGGCTTCCTAGATGTTCCTGGGTTCATCAGTCCTTGACTCTGACTGTGAAAGATTTCAAAGCCACATCATTACTGTAAGGTCCAGCGATAGAAGAGGCAACTAAGCAGAGAGGAATGTAAGATACAGAGGCCTTTATTAGCAACTCCCCGGCAAGGTTCACAGATCCCAGTCGGGGGTCTGTGGAGTTGCAACCCCACCCCCAGCAACTGGGGGGGGGGGCAGGTCTTTATACGGGGTGAAGGAATTCCAAGGGTGGGGGCAACTCCATTTGGAGCTGGTGGCCTTGCAGGTACATTCGGGCTGCGGAGGCCCATCTGGATAGTGGGGACATGAGCTTCTTTCCAAAGTCACACATCGTCGCCGAGATTCTTTACAGCGCCCTTATTTTGGGGGAGGGGCGGGTTGAGCCTAACAATTACCAGAAGCAAAAGTAAAGTTTCTCCAGAGACAGAATAAAAGTAGACCTGTGGAGAGGTCCTGGTGGGCAGAGTCCAGGGAAGAACAACTTTGAGGAAAGACAGGGTGCTCCTGGCTAAAATAGGGTGCAGGAGCCTGCTTGCTACATCTCTTCCTGGAGTGTGCTGCATAGTTGTGTTGGATTATAGTCCAGGCAGCCCTTTCTAAGTCACTTCCCCTTCTGCTGTGCTCCTGGTATGGAGTTTATCAAGCAGATTGGGCCAGTGGTCTTTTTCCCCCCTTTGCCACTCCTTGCTCTTCTCTGGCTTTATCATCCTGTCTGTAAGTTGGGGTGGGGACACTGACTTCTTCCCTCTGGGTGTTTCTTGGCTCTCCCTGGATTTTTTTTTTTTAAAGACTTATTTTTTATTTATACATACAAGCTGGGGTACAGGCCAGAGGTGTGGGGCGGCGAGAGGGTTCACCAGAGACAGAGCGGGGAGCAGAACAGGCAGATCAGAAATACACTGCTGAGGGGAGCAGCGGGCGAGGCAGGAGAGGTCTGCCACGCCATGTGGGATTCTCCCCGGCCGGGCGTCGAACTCGTGTCTCCGCTGCCAACAGCTCCACAGCGCAGCGCTTAACCACTGCGCCACCAGGGAGGCCCTCTCCCTGGATTTTATTGAGTCAGGCAAGTTTTTCTTAGGACCCTGGGTATGTTGGCTGTTAATTTTTCTTTTAAGCATTGCCCTCCCTGTTCTGTCTAATGCTAGTGCTCAGGAATGGGAAACTTGAGCTTTTTCCAGAGTGTTGGAAGGGCCGCTGATATGGTTGCTGTATCTTCGTCTCCATCTCAGTGCCAGAGGCAGTGAGTGAGGGAAGGCTTTGGCCGGGGTTCAATGCTATGCAACACATTTTAACAAGCATCTATCATGTGAAGGGCAGCATTAAGTGCTGTGGGAAAGACAAGGTTTTATTTCTGTCAAGAGCTTTTTATGGCACCAGTTCCATGGATCTCCACCCCACCCCGACCCATCTGCTCGCGCCTGGGGTATAAGCAGAAGACTTCTGGGGAGGAGCAGCATGTGCTCTATCCTTGCAACCACCAGCAGAAACAGATTGGACTGTGGCAAATGTGAATCTGGCATGTTCACCAAATTAAGAAAAAAAAAAAAACCAACTTTCAGCTCTTGGTTCCCCAGAAAATAGTGTACCAGAACAAAGTGGACCCTGTGGACATTTGCCGGAAGTGTGATTTCCACCCAGGTTAAGTAGAGAGCTCCAGGGGCTGCCCAAATTGTACCATGTTCTTTGCCTGATTGTCTACAGGAGTAGAGTCTCTTATTTGACACTCAGAGATACCCGGGGGACTCTGAGGTCAAGCTTCTTACAGTGGCTTTCCCGGTAAGATGGCTCACCTGATCTGGTGGGCCAAGCTCCTCCAAGCTGTGAGACTCTAAACAGTTTCTAGAACTAAAGGGGCTAGAAGGATTTCTCAATCCAGTGTCTTGCTCTAGGGTAGAGGTCACTGCTAACGGAGCCAAAGGAGCATCCTCAAGTGGCACTACCAGGGAGGGCAGTTTGAACGGTCACTTTCTGAAACAGGAAACATATAATCAGGAATATGGCCTTTCCTTTCCTGCAACAGGGCAGGAATACCTTCTTGGTGTTTCTTGGCTCTCCCTGGGTTTTATTGGCTCTGGCAAGTGTTTCCTGGGGTCCTGGTATTTTGGCTGTTAATTTTATGTGGGTGTGGAGCAGACACCTTCATGAAGAAGACAGCTGGCCTTGGGGGTTCCTCCAAAGAGATTCAAAGGAGCGGTCCAGGCATACTGCCTAGTGTTGGCATCTCATCACTCCATCGGGGCTTTGAAAATTGGTCCAGGCATCTTCAGCCCTCTGATCTACTCAGAATGGCATCCTCCTCTCCCCTGGCAGAGCGGAGAAAAATGGCGAAGCTTAGCGTCTGACACATAGCTCCTAGCCAGACTCCAGATATCCTCAGAGCACCAGAGAGGCGGAAGTGGAGGCCCACTGCATCATTGTTCCTAAAGCCCCATATGTATGATGAGATTTACTACTTGGGGTGGGGGCTGGCCGATGGCCAGCTCCAACCAGAGGCGGCAGGAGTCTTTGTCAGACAACTCGGAACCAGTTTGGTGTCACATTAAGAGATTGGGAAGAGCCTGCAGGGACAGCTGGAAGTAAGGGGACCTTCAAATTTTCTGTGGGGGATTCCCACTGTCACAGCTCCTGGAGCTGCACCTTCTGCTGACTGTTTGAAAAATAAATCATGGAAAATGAAAACATATTTATAAGAACAGATAGGCACTAAGATTTAATTTCAATAATAACCAAAGACTAAAATATTAAAAAAAGACTTAAAGCCAAACATTTTAAGCATGAAAAGATATTTCAAAATAAGCAACTTTGAAACTTCAGTATAAATAAGGAAAAAATAACTCAAATAAATTAGATTTAAAACAAGAAATAAAAGGCCTCAAGTTCAAGAAATAAATTTAAGAAGTTGGAAGAAAAGTTACAATTCCAGTAAAAGAATATTAAGACTTTTTTCCAAAAGAGATCTAAAATGAGATAAATGACTAAATTCCAGTAAGAGATTAAAAATATTAAAAAGGAAGTTATACATGATTAAAATAAAACCCAAAATTCATGAGATGAGACATTAAAACATTTTAGTATGTGAAGCTTACAATAACATAAGATTTGTAAACGCTACTAAAAAAAGGAAAACAGTATGTAGGATAAAGCAAAAGTGAAGGATTTTTCAATTAAGAGCTGGGTGAAAGACAAAGGTAAGGAGGAAACAAGGCAGGAGGCACTACGTTCCCATGAACACAATTCGAGGCTGCTTCCGCTGCTTCCAGACGGCCTCCCATTCAAGGAGGATCTTTTGTTTGGGGCCTGCGGGATCAAGACACAGTTAGCAGAACATCCCTTTCCCTCCCTGTCCTGACATCACTCCCAAAGGCGCTCAGCTTGATCTGGCCCTGACTGTATTTCTCCTTGCTCTTCGATTCACTGTACCTGTATGAGAGGCTCTGCAGGAAGGGATTTTCCAGAGCCACGGAAGCAGCCCTAGATCCTTCTGTGCCACCCTCCACCCACCCCACCCCTATTCTTACAGGAAAAGGAGAAGACATGGAAATGGATGAGGAGAAAATCAAATAGGAATTGAGGGTAAATGTCTAGAACTGTGAACTGTTCACTAACACCTCCTCTTGATGTCTTCTGCATCAGAACATAAATACCAGTGGCAAGAAATTCATCTTCTGTAAAGTTGCTAAAACTACCCCATCTGTAATTATATATTCTTACTGTATTGGCTCAAAATTGTGCAGGATAGAATGTAACCTAAAGAGAAATCAAAAATAGTTACTTGGTTTCCTTTGCCATATTTTCTTGAAAAATGTAAATGGATGAGAATTTAAAATTAGGTAATCAGCTAACAAGTATTTGTTGAATATCCTACTTTTGGAGCCCTGCATGCCCCCCTGAAAGTGAGAAGGGCTGACTTTCTGGCCTTGTTGTGTGCACCAGAAAGGCACAAGCACAGTCTAGGCTAGCTTGCATTAGATTTTCATCAGTATGATTAGCCACAAAATGTACTGGGGACAAACCTCCAGGGCTCTACTTGGACCACTATGAAGAAGCTCAGGTGATTTTTTTTCTTTTTCCTTCTCTTCGAGAAGGTATTATTTCTGCAAGCAAGTGATTATTTTGTTTTGCAAAAGTGCTGTGTCTTGTTTCTACTTGCTTAACTCACTGTCTTCTGCCCTAGACATTGTTGGCAGGTCTAACCACACAGGCTAAGCAGCAGCAGGCAAGGTCTTTTGGAAAGAGCTTGGATCACATTTTAAAATTAATTTCAGACTTTCGTGTTTCTGTTTATTACTGTGTAACCTGATTTCTCCAAGTCTCACTAGCCTATTGGTAACAGAGAAGTCCCAAGAACTAGAATAATCCCCAGATGAACAATAAACGTACATCCAAGTAATTTATATTTTGGGGAGTGCCTATGGTACTTCAGACCATGCTATCAAAGTCTTTATGTTCTCTACCAGTCTATTCTTTGCTCTCTACTGCTGTGATTCCACTTAGGGGCTGTGTGTCTGTTACAGCTGGGTCCCCTGTCAGTGGCAAGTAGGGATTGGTAAATGGTCTACATCCCCTTCTCACCCTCTAGCAGACTTATGGAGAAGGCGGGTAAAGGAGAGGCTCTTTTTGCATGCTCACACTGTAATGGTGGACCCCAAGATTCTCACCTCAAGCACACAGCTCTTAGTGCTGAGCCATAAAGCCTGGAACTGCAGACCCATACTTTGTCCCCAGGACGCCTTCCCTGACAGAGTCCTGGTGTGTGTGATGAACACTCACTTCCTAAGCTCTGCATCACACTTCAAGAACAGCATACCACGCTCTCCTGGAGTCCCCGTCTCCATTAGTCTTAGAAGCAGCCACAGTGGGATGGTGCCACGGCTAAAATGTAATGTGAGCCCTCTCATACAAGTCATCCCTGGCAGGCCCTCCCACCACTCAACCAGACATGCTTCTGAATGCTGGATCCTACCTTAGCTTCAGTCTGAAATACCCTACTCCCAGCAGAAAATTTAACTTTGTGGCCATCAGCAATTCATTTGTCTACCCTGGGTCTCCTTTTTTTCATCTAAAGAATGTGGTGTGCACTGAGGCTACCAGAAGGGTAGCTGGAGGAGGGGTAAGGAGGCCCAGTGGACTATGGTGGGGGGTATTGGGGGTTGTGGTGGTGGGTATGGTATAACATACGTTAGTAGTGATATGAACCTATATTCCTAAACACATAGGGGTTGTAAATTAGCATTACCTCAATAAACATCATTTTTTAAAAAGGAAAAATTTTATGAACAAAAGGCAGTCTCCCCTTTTCATGTCAGTTGTGAGCTTCAAATGACATGACCCATGACCAAACACTTGTGAAGCCTACAGGATATTGCATCGGAGAAAAGCAGGAGATGATCACTTTGTTTTCTTTAGTCCAGAATTACAGACTTGTGGGAAAGGTTTGTCTCTTTTTCCTAATTTAATAGAACTGGCCGGTTTAGTCTTTTTAAACAACACATAACGTTGTATGAATTATTTATGTATCTTTCTTTCATTGGGATGGTGACTCTTAGGTGCCAGTATCTTGCTAAGGTATTACTTAAGTAATCTCAGATATTGGGGCTGGGGATATGATGGCTGGTGGGATAGATAAGCATGGGAGGCAGGAAAAAAGAAAGAAAACAAGAAGCTGTTATAAAATCAATTTGTGAAGGCCCTAATGTACTATGTAGAATACACTAGATTCATTCTCTAGTTTGTGAAGCAAAGCTGTTCGGATTGACTGTCAAGCTGGCAAACACAAAAATCAGTGCCACCATTTCCCCAGTGCCTGCAGCCGCAGCACATATTTCTAGTGGATTGTGGCACTCTTTCTCTCTGGGCTGAAACTTGACCTCACTTTCCTTCTCGAGAAAATGCTGAATGGTTTGATTTGAGTTGCCATCCTATGTGAAACTAATTTTTTATGCTAGAAATCTTAAAGATTATAGTTAGAATAGGATAACCCACATAATAACACAAGCTGGAAGCTAGAATCATTTGGGAAAAAAAAGCTATGTGGCCATATGCTGGAGAAAACTGCTTCAGGAGATGTTCAGGCAATTGTTGGTGGCATGTGGGAGGACCATGGGCCAAGAGAAGATGAAGGGTGGGGGATAATCAAACCCTCCTACTGTAGGCTTACCTCCCCTGAAGCCTCTCCCAACTCACGCACGCACACGCACGCACGCACGCATGCCTGCTGCCTCTGAACTGTCACATATTTAAATGTTTAGATTTAAATAAATTAAAATGATAGAAATTTAAAATTTTAGTTCTTCAGCTGTACTAACCACCTTTAAGAGCTCACAACCCTTATGTGGCTTGTGGCCATTCTTTTCTGTGTTGCAGATATAGAACACTTCCACCATCACAGAAAGGTCTGTGGGTAATCTACAGCAAGCCCCGCTGTGTCTCATACTCACGAGACTGCTTACCAACATGGCATCACATTGCCCCTCCTTTCCTGGTGGGAGTTAATCACATACCATAGTAATGAAACTCACTTCTGACTTCCTCCCTTACCTTCACCTATGCAGAGAGAGGGAATCAGATGGGAGGGGGGGAAGAAAAATACACAATTTTAAAAATTGAAATTCTTTTTCTTCAACATGAAAGTTACAGAAAGAACAGATGGTGCTTTTTTAAAAATGAAAATCTGGGATCAAAGAGAAGGAAAGAGCCAAGTGTGATTCTCAGGGCTGCTGTTGATTTTTCCTGACCACCTCAGCCAACTCAACATGATCGCTGTTGTTTCTGTTAAATACAACAAATGTTCTTAGTTTCAAGATTTGGGTTGCAGAGAGAGCACTTACTTTTACATTCAATTGAAAAGGAAGGACTTGCTTTTACCCAAACTTCATATGAGTCTGTGATTTCCCATCCTGCCTGCCTGCTGGCTGTTTTCTGTATGAGGCAGAATAGATGGCTTTGACCTTGTAGCTGCTCCATGGGATTTTCTGCAGATGGCTCTCAATAATAAGGTGTTTGCTCATTTGTTTCTTTGGTTCTTTTATTTCAAAAATAAAAGTGCAGCCAAATTGACCCATGGGGAGAAAACAGATTAGGCAGAAAATGGCATCTCTCTAGATTTCTTACTCTAACGCATTCTGATTCCACCCGTGAAATTGTCCCACCAGGATGCTGGCAATAACAGAACAGGGCAAGCCAGGAGGAGGTCAAGCAGAGACCTGAGTTCTGGGCAGGCACAAGCGAAGGCCAAGAAAGTCAGCTGAGACTGAAAGGACAGGCCAAGGCCATGGGACTAGAGCGGCCAGGATCCAGTGGCCAGAGGTCAGGGGGAGGGCGTGGCCCAGCTAGTCCAGCAGCTGGGCAGGTGCCTCGGAGCCAGGCGCAGACCACTTCCCCACCAGCCTCCAGGGGAGCCTCGAGCCCATAGGGATTATCTGGGTGCAGGTCCTGCCCCTAATGGAGGGAAAGGAAAAGATAGAACCTTGTCATATCAGGGCTGAAGGGACTTTCAGGATTCTGCTCTGATGCCCCGCATTCCTCCTCACTCTGCTCCCCCCACAAAGAACCTGAAGATAAGAAACATCTTGTGTGTTTGTTAAGCACAGAGCTTGGGACTGGAGCCAGACCTGCTGCAGCTTGGTCACCTAGAGCACCTCAGGTGACTCTGGTCTCAGAAGGTCTAGCAAACACTCATCTATTAGTGGTTTTCAAATTGGGCCTCATGGAACCCTGAGGACTCTCAAGCCTGCTTTAGGGCTACAGGAGGTCATAGTAAGAATGAGGAGGAAGAATTGAGTGTGCAGAACTCCATCCTGCTGCAATCTTCACTAAAGACTATATATGCATTATCTCATTAACCTGTATAATAACTCTCTGAAATTATTCTAATCCCGGTTTTATGGAGGCAAAAACTAAGGCTTGGAGGATAAGTAATTTGTTCACGGTCACATAACTAGTAATTAGCAGAGCAGAATTTGAATGATAAAACTCCTTGCCATTATGATATACTAAATTTGAAGAAGCTCTACTCTATCAGTTGTGTGTGTGTGTGTGCGCGTGTGTGTGTGTGTGTGTGTGTTATTGGGCACCTTCTAGTATTTAATCTATAAAATGGGTGTGTCTGCGAGTAAAGATGTGAACACATGTATCTAGTCCTATCCCTGCTTTTAAACAAGAATCAGAGACCCAGAGTGGATGTAAAGTTTGATGAGCTGACCCGAACGAGGCCAGTGACATCCCCCAGTAGGTAAACTGAGGGGGTAGTTTGTGCCCCGAGCCAGCAATTTCCTCCACCTTTTTACCTGAAGACTAAAGGGCTCCTGACTGATTTCCTGAGGCCTGGAGGACTCCATTTATTGAGACAGAGTTATGGCTAGATCAGGTTCTAGGGACTTTTAGCCAAAGGGGAAAATAAAGGTCATGGTTTATTGTGAGTAAATTTCTCCTCCTGTTACCACAACTCCTGGAGTCTCTGCTACTGATGCTGAATCTTCTTCAGTCCTATTCTAATTAATGTCCATGTGGCTTGGGGCCTCCTGAGAGGGTCAAATATTTTCTTCTAAAGGGGGCTATATTTCAGGTGCTAGTGACTTATTCTTCCCTCCGAATGGTTCATCAATCACTTGGTGATGTTTTGCAACTGAATGGCAAATGCATTTCTCAGAGCAGTGGCTCCACCCTAGTCCCCAAGTGAAATCCAGGCATCAGGAAAGGGCTTGGGGAGTAGCCAGCCCCTGTCTTCCAAAACCCACCATCTGTGAAGGGAATGTGCTCGCCTTCTGCTCCTGGGGGATGGACGCGTGGCAAGATGCCTATGACTCTCCTGCTCCTGGAATATGGTGTTGTCTCCCTAATGTCCCCTCTAAGGGGAGAAGAAAGTTTTTAGAAGTTACATACTCTTCGCTTGGGGAATTCACTGTGCCTCCAAGTTGATTAATATGTTGAGTATCCAAGATCCAGTGTTTTTTCCAGGGCTGCTGTCAAAACTATTTTTCCCTATTGAGAAATCAATTTTTTTCACTTGGCTGAAATGACTTCACACCACATATGCTTACAAGAGACCTTCATTCTGTAGCATGATCCTTCAAATGACATGCCTCTTGACAATTGCTCTCTCATGGAGGAGCTTACATTAGTTGGGGTCTTGAGTCCTTTTATAGCCTCCTGTCCTCCCAGGTTTCTAAAGAAGGCAGTTCTACCGTGTAGCTCTTCAGCATCTCTCCTCATTACCTAGCAGATGGAACACAGACAGCTTGTGCTTATAGTTTTTAAAGTAGTAATGTCCCTGATAGATGTTAGCAGAAAGTCCCACACTAAGCAGATCTGACCCAGGAAATCTGATTTTTTTCACCAGAGACAAACACTGCAGTGCTACATGTCCTGAAGAAAGCCTGGGAGACAGATGAGTACATGCACTGAGGGGGCACAGCAGGGCAACTTGGGAGGGAGCAGTTGTTGGGGAGATAGCACACTAACCCTTCTATGCTCTTAGGGCTCTTTTTGGTTGGGCCTGAGAATTACATTAACATAAGACAGATTTACAGATTTATTTAACTTTTACCTGACACCGGAGCCTTCGTACACCTTGGGGGATGGTGACACCTGTCTGCTTTTACATTAGGTTGAACAAGGAAGCAGTTGTGGAAAAGGGACTGAACTGTAGGGAGATAAAAGGAAGATAAGAATTATTTTAATAAGGCCTGTTTGGATCCAAGTCACTTCATCTCAACTTTTTGTCCTTGGTAAAATATTACTTTCCCTTTGAATACAGGAAGGACATCGCTCATATGGGAATTTGATCCTCTGCTTTTATGAAAAAGAAGGAGGTCCTGGCGTTCTTATATTTGCTGTTTTGCAAGTGCCTTTAACTCAAAATAGTCAATATGCAAGAGCAGTATATTTTGGGAATCCATATTCTGAATTCCCTCACAAGGCAGCACTGGTGGTAGTTAAGAGCAGTCAGCTTCCAGGCACCTGGATTTGGATCCTGGCTTGTTTACCAGCTGTGTCTCTGTGAGTAAGTTCTTTACTCTCCTCTGGGTGGCTTCATCTGAAAAATAGAACCTACTTTGTGGAATTGTTAGATTTAAATGATTTAATGGATATAAAATATTCAGGATTGTACCTTGCACATAGTCTATCCTCAATAAATGTTATTCTTCACCCCTTTTGGGGAAATAATAGTGAATTCCCTGGCTTAGCACAATGACTGGTCAATGAGGTTTTGATTCATCTTTGACTGTGATTTCCCAACCACTTGGTTCCCATGTTTTTCAGAGGAGTGGGCAAGTGGAACAAACTACGCTAACCTGCCATGAGATGTTGGGTTCAGCTTCCTAAAAGCAAGGCATCTGGAGTCAGGTCGTTAACTCAGAGGTGAAGCGCTCCTCAGTCCCCTGCCTACTTTATTCTGCCACTTTAGAAAATATTTTTCAGTTAAAGAGAGAAAAGACCAATACATTCACCTCTGCCTTATGGGGAGGACTTGCATTGTCCTTACAAGCTCTGCCTCCTCCCAGCCTCCTCCTCCACGGCCTCTCCAAACCCCTAAGGTAGAACATGCGTGTCTATTTTTCAGTCTCCTCAAAAGGAAGATGAGTAACTCTCAGATAAATACACTAATGGCAAGAATAATTAAATCTGGCAGTGTTTGAAGTAAAGCCCTGGCCTAGTAGTGTCTTTTTACCCCTGTGGGTCTCTCATTCTTGGCCTGTGCAGAGTCCTTGAGTAGATAGAAATAACACTCTTGAAGCTGTGCAATGAGGTGCAGTCAACCATGTTTATGAACTGCAGGGAAAGTTCCCCAGCTAAAGCCTCAAGGGCTGTCCTATGGATTGGTGCAGCTGTCTAATAAAAGACCATTTTCGTAATCAGTGTTCAGTGAAAACGTACCATTTTCATTTATAGAAACAGTGCAGCCACCTACTATTTAAAGACCCCCTCCTCCTCTTCTTCCTCACCCCAGAGCTGAATCTTCCAGCTCACTCCCTCAGCCAGCTGTGTCTTGTCAAATTTCCAGTCTCCTCCCTCAGAAACATAAATCTCTCTGACTGTGAACCCATGTGCATTGCTTTTTATATTCTGTCTGGAGTCTGGGGTTATGGCCTCACCCATAAAAATAGCTTCAATGAGAGTGGTCAGCTGAGGAGGAACTAGGTGTACCCTTATCAAATGAAGAGTAAATAGATGATGAATCTCCTTCAGAGTCCCAACTCGCTGATTCACTCCCCACCCATTCCCACACAGCTCCGGCTGAGTCAAGCACTGACAACTGAGAGGGTGGAGAGGAGAGAGGAAGAGAAGAAAATGCTGCTGCAGGAGCAGAGGAGCCCAGAGTAAAAGGAGGGCCTCAGAGCAAACAGAAGGAAGAAAGCAAAACAAAAAGACAGGTGCAGCAAAACCTCAATTAGCCAACCAGCTTAGGGGATGGAGTGTTTGATTAGTGGAAGTTTCTAGTTAACTGTGAACAGAACCAAATCTTTTTGTCTTAACCCTTCATTTAGAAACACTTTCCACATATTGTTAGTTTACTCTCTTGTCTCCAGCACAGATGGGAAACATGGGATCTTCAAGCATCTCAAAGGGCAGCAGTCTGGACCTGAATACTAATTGCATGATAGAGAGTCTGAAAGGAGATGTCCCAGCCTGGGTGAAATATATCCTGAACTCCAGTGATGATCCTGCAAGATAAATCTCTGATATAAATTTGTTTTTTCATGTTTTTTACTTATCTTAATCATGGATTGCTGAGAATTTTTGTTGAAGTTTATTTGCATAGTACACATCTATTCATTCTTCAAACTCAATCTGAATATCACCTCCTCTGTGAAGCCTTCCTGATTGCTCCTTCTCCTCTCTCCTCAGACCCTCCCAGTTACAAGCTCCTCTCATCTCTCCCCAAAGTAGAACATTCCTATTTGGTATGATTTGGTAGGTTATTTTTGGGGTCTGGGAATATTCAAAACATTTTTTTCCATGTAAATTATGATAATAACATTCTCACACCCCCAAAATAGCCTACCAAATCATATCAAACAGGAATGTTCTACTTCCAATAGCAGGGGGAACCTGTATTTCCCTCTCTGCTTAGAATATGTGTTTAAATAATTTGTTAACATGAGATACAGAGTGGGTGGGTGATGGAGGGAGGGCTTCATTTATGTGCTTGCCTGCTGAACTCCCTGTCATATAATAAACTGCAATTGTGAATTTCCTGAAGGCAGAAAACAAGTCCTATTTTACCATCGCACCACTAGCTGATGGCCAGAAAGAAGGAAAGGAAAGAGGGAGGAGTAAAAGGGAGAAGAAATTCTATAAACAGAAAGAGCAGAGGGAGAGAAACCATTTATAGGCTTGGTGATTTAATCTTAATTCTGAGACTTATGCCATGTCTGTCTCTCTGATCTATAAAACAAAGTGCCTCTTACGATGTTACTGAGTTCTGAAACAGCTCAGACAAATATTTCTCCTTTCCATGTGCTGTATGGGGTTGGGGTAGGATGGGAGTTTAGGGAAAATGATCAGTTTGCAGTTATTAAGAACCAAATTGACACTGTCAGGTCTATGGAAGTTTAATCTAAGGATAGATAGGTGGCCAATGAAGAGATAGGTGGTCAATTTTACTCAACGTTTGCTGAGTCTCTAATCTGTGAGCCATAACAGAAAGTCACCAAAACAGGCCTTATTGGCTGCAACTTGTTTCTGGGAATGGAAAATGAGGAGTGAGCAAAATGAGGGCAAGACATTGGTCTTTTGTTCAGTCACACAGCCTTGGCTGAGCCACGTCTCTGAACTAGAATACAGCTGTCTGACGGTCACTGACCTTTGAGCCATTCACAATGGGGGATCACGGAAGGAGCGGCAGGGCTGATATCTGGGGGATTAGCTGCATCTGCCCAGAGCTCAGTGGAAACCCCAATCCTTCTTGTTCCTGGGTCTCCTCCTGCCGTCAGACCCTCAGTAAGCGCTGGCCGCATCGTGTCTGCTTGGCCATGATATCAAGTCTAATTTTAGCCAGGGGCCTGGTGATCCTTTCAACAACCCTCAGAGAATGCCTACATGTTGCTTAAAAGTAAGCCAACAGCGTCTTCTGCTATGGATTTTACAGAGAAGGGGATGTGTGGTGAAGGCCTCTGTAGGATTCCCAAGGTGGACAGCACACACGCCAGCCTGGCAGACCCACAGCCTACTGATTTTAGTGTGTCAACTGTATATGCAGAGCTTTGCCACACGAGAAGGCCAGGAGACATAGAGGACATTTCCTGAGTGTGTTCTGCTTCCTTTGGACTTCTGGAGGGCAGCCTGCCCTTATTTCTCCTGTATTCTCAGTATCTAACACAGAACCTAACAAAGGGTAGGTGTTCAGCTGATGCTCCCTGAATGAATATAATTCTATTTTCAGAATTCAATTACAACTGGTTATGTCTAGCCCATTATCTCTTTTCTTCTTTATAGGGATGAGCTCATTGAATGTCTCTGCAGTCCCTAGTAACTCACCTGTTATTCAGCTGCCACCACCTCAGCGGGAAGACACGGCTACTGTTCTTGCCAGCAAGTCAGAGCACAGGGGTTCTGCCCCAGGCCCACTTGGACCTAATTAATTTCACTCCTTCCTCTTTCTCATCTTCTTTCTTCCTTCTGTCTGTCCCTCCTGGCAGCCGTCACTTCCATTTGCCCAAGTCTGAGGGCTCCTCAGGACATAGTACTTTCATGCTAAAAGCAAAAAGTCCCAGCAAACCTGGGCATGGTAGTTGTTCATTCCCCGTTTTTCCTTTGAGAAGTGTGTAATGAAGCGGCATGCGGCTAACCTGAATTCGAGCCTGGGGTTACATCAGCAACAAGGTAGAAATTCTGCCCCTCTGCAGTCTCACAGTCTAATGGGAAGGAGATACCACAGGCAGGATAATAGACATAGCAAGGAGAGGCAGCTCAGCCGAGGGCAGGGGGAAGGATGAGGTGAAATTAGGGAAGGTTTCCGTCAGAATCAGAAAATCTGCCTAGACAAATGCTCCCTGCCCTGGGTGTAGAGACTTGCACAAGTATTTCCTTATGGGTGAGGGGCTACTTTACAGTGGTACCCACTTACTCAGATGTTATGGTGTTTCTGAAGAATTAGGGGATTGAGAGCGGCTGACAGTGTCAGATATGACTCAACATTATACCTGGGAGAAGTACAGGCCAGGCTGTGTTGGGAAGTGTTGACTGGCTTTACTTGGGGTAGCAGCTTATTATAAAGCCAAACTTTTTGGTTTGCCCAGAGAAATCCCCCAAACTTGAACAAATGGAGAAGCCTGTTCACCCTGCTGGGAAGGGAAGATGGAGGAGAAGGAAGGAAGGTGAGGAAGAGTCAAGAGGGAGAAAGGAGTCAAATTAATTAGGTCCAAGTGGGCCTGGGGCAGAACCCGTGTGCTCTGACTTGCTGGCAAGAGAAGCAGCCTGCCTCCCCGCAGAGCGGTGGCTGCTGAGTAACTGGTGAGTTCCTGGGGACTGTGGGGACATTCAATGGACAGGAGTTGAGGAATATTAATTACATTTTCGGCAGCTTCATCCCTCCCTCTGCACCTTACATCTTCTCCACGCCTAAAACATAAACAGGAGGAAGGATCTTGGCTCTGACACAAGGCAAGTGATCATGTCGACTCTTAGCATACGTCAAGTCTAATTCCCACCACATCTAGAACACAGAGCCTGATGAAGCTGGGATTGGAGGTCACTGGTGCCTTTTAGTGCTGCTACACAAAGGGACCAGGGAGAAATCAAAAGATAATGACCTTCCTTTCCATACTGAACATGTTCCTCCAGGATAGTAGGTTGCACTCTCTGTGGGCGCCTCCCTTTAGCTTTTCTCCTCACTTTGGCTGAGTACCTTTTGCAATATTTTGTAGAATTTCTTCCTATCAGATGTTTTCTAGACTCTGCCTCAATGTCAGTAGTCTGTTCTTACGTATTCAGTGACTCATAAATTATTGATGTTTATGGATTCAATTATTAGTTACTGGTGATTTATTATTAGTAGAATGATTTGTAGTGTCATCCTACTACTATAGGAAGAGAAGACCCTATACCAAAAGGAACAGCACCTGTAGCATCTTTCTGTTTTTTAAATATATTCAGTTATTGGAAATGGAGGCACAGTGAAGGAAAAGATTATGCTGAAGTCATTAGGAATCAGGTTTACCACCAGGACTAAGCATAAAAGGACATAATGAAGGACACTCCCCCCCCCCGCCACCCCACAATCCAGGGGGAGTGCTACATTAAGACTAAAGTGCGATTTGGTAAAATAGCTGAAATCAGCTTTATAATGACAAGTTCACGAATACATAGTGAAGAAGAGGAGGAGGAAGATTCCAGTTGTAATGATGTGATCTGAGTATTTGACCAAGTGCCATGCATGAGCTGATTTGGTCACTGAAACCTGTTTTATAACAGTTTTATAGCAACTGGCATTTTGGATGAATTTGTAGCCATTGTTTAGACTGACTTGAGAAGGATTCTGGGGCGGCATCCAGGGTCATCTGCAGACAAAGCAATGATCAATTAGTGATTTTAGATGTTGCCAAGAAAAGGGGTGGAGAGCAAGCACTTCAGATACCATCATGTAGCTTAAACTATGGTTTGTATCTCTTCTCATTCCACAAGACTTGAGTCACCTTAGCTGCTTTATTTTGTAGGGGGGTACTTATGAGAGCACTGTGAGAGCCATAACCTCCATTGTGCTCCTACTATGTGCCAGGTGCTCTGCTGTGTTCACTGACTCCCTTATCTCTAAATCTGTCAAGTGACTTTCTTACAGTAACCTTATGTCCCAGCTCCCACCCTTCTCCTGCTTCCTGTGGGGGCATAGTCAGTTGTTTAATGACAGGGCTGATGTCATTGATGATTTCAAGTGATTTGGCCCAAAGGCAACACCTACTCTCTGAACAATATCCACGAAGACTTGACACAGTAACTCGAATGAGTCACATTTTCCCTGTGGATGTGATTTGCAGATGTCAGATGGAATCTCACCAGGGCTGCCTTCTGAAATGGAACTTCCAGAGACTGCAGAACAGCCTTCCCAGAAGAAGTAAAGCTTCCTATAGGCCAGCAAGCACTTTAGTCATACTAATGCAAGAAGATTTTGAAAGAAATTGAAATGAGAGCTGAGAGAATTAGCACAGAAAATTTCTTTTACAGGTAGATTTAAACTCACAGCCTAATGAGTGTGATGAAAGGAATATTTTTTTCTGCCCAAATTATATCCACAAATACTGGCTCATTTGATTCTCCTAAAAGTGGAGACAGGCTGTGGAGATGGGCCGTGATGTCACCCTTCATTTTCTAGTTGAGAGAAGGAGAGCACGTTAGAGGCTTGCACTCGGGGCACATGGCTGGTGAATGAGTGAGGCAGGACACAAGTCTTCTGATCACTCCTAAGCAGTGCTCTCTCCACCTCATCCTGCCTTTGCAAATGGGAAAGAGACCACCCAAGTGGCAATCCTTTTATTTTTCTTTCAGAGAGAAATTATCTTAAAAAAATAAGAATGAAGATCAAAAATTGTATCAAATGGACATGAAAAGTGTAAATATTTTAGATTTTATAACATTCAAGATTCTTTTAAAGTGGAAAAATCAAGGGGCAGAGGGAAGCAGAGACAAAAAGAGATAGGTAAAGACACCCATACCTGCCCATGGCTTCTATGGAGTAATAGTTCTGTAGTGTGGCTGTTTTGGACATTAAAATGTGGTTGTGATAAGCACATATGTTTTCACAATGATAAGCAGAAATCTGTGTGGTATGTCTCCTGGAATCTGGTGCCATCGAGGATAAAAAAAAAAAAGGTTTGAGCCTTGACTGAAAAATGAGGGAGTTGAATTCTTTTGATACTGTAATGTTTAACTTCCAGAACTAAGCTATTGCTCTGGCCTTAGCTTTCTCTTTATGATAATGAACAGTAATGATTGAAGACCACATGAATCACAAAGAGAAAGCATGGTCAGACAGAAGCAAAGCCACAGCCAGGGGCTCAGGGGGAGTCCTCAGTGCACTTTGGCATCATCTGGAAAACTTAGAGCCCACGTGTTCAATCAGAACTACCAGGGGTGGGACCCAGGTATCAGTAATTTCCCCTTCCCTCCCCCCTCATCCCCCAGGTATTTCTAAAGTGTGATCAAAGTTAAGAATTCTTGTTTAAGAAATTTGTTCAAAATGACTGATTTAGGAAATAACCAAAATGAGTTTGGGGTGTGGTTGGGCAATAACCTCCTAGAAAACAGACTGCAAAAGATGGACATAACTGAAGAGGACAGAATATAGGTCAAGTGGTGATTGAAGGTGGTCTCTCTTTGCTTGAACTTCGGAGGGATGGACATAGGGGAGAATGAAGGCACTTGGATGGAAAGTTTAGTGTAAGAACATCTTCCCCCCTTTTCCTTAATTAATCTTTATTCCAGATGAAACATTTGGAAGGCTGGGAGGTGCTGAATCCTCTAATTCATTGGGTTCTTGGTCCCACTTTGCCTTTCCCAGAGCAATGTGTTCTGTGTAGAATCCCAAGGCTGCCCATTGTGGGACCACCATATGTAAAGCCACACCAATCACCAGCATGGGTGCCAAACCAGGCCAGCCAGGACAGAGGGAAGGTGGCAGTGGCCTATTAGTGAGGGACTCTGAGTCAACAGTGTGATAACATGGGGTGGAAATCACCATTCCAAATTCCTTCTAAGACTAGTCAGGAAGAGGACTCTTTGTAAATGATCTGAATGAAGCTAGGAGGTTCCCCTTTAGATCAGGAGAAATATCAATACCATATTGTCACTTGATAATTTCTACCCAGCCCCAGGAATCCTTGGTATTATTGCCCTCCCACCAGTTAGAAGCTCCCTGAGGGGCTGCTCCTTACTCATCTCTGTAACCCATAAAGTGTATAGTTTGGTGCTTACCTGGCATGTAGTAGAAACTAAGAGACTGTCACTGCAGTGAGCCATTCATTAAAATGCAGCTTGGTCTCCTTCCCATTTGCAAAGGCAGGTTGAGGTGGAGAGAGTGCTGCCTAGGAGCAAGGGGCTAAATTCCCTGCCTTCCACAGGAAAGCAGGTGCCTTCTCCTGTAGCTGAGGGGTGAATACCAGTATTTCCACTCTCTTCCAAGTTTGTTCAAAATGGGGAGAGGGAAGTTACAGTTAAGATCTTAACAATTGGGAACTCTGGGGCAGGAGGGGAATAAAGAGATCAGATGGTCTGATCTCAACCCGCAGGATAGGATCACCACCTTTGGGATAGCAGTTGAGGGGTGACAGCACCAGGTGTCCCTGCTTCCTAGAAAATGCAGCTTATAATCAGATTTTTTTGGATACTGAATTTCTTTCTGGAAGACCTGAACCACTCTGAAATTGGGTGTCCAAGTGGGCCTGAAGGCTGGACCTTTTTTCTATTGATGAGAAAGCTCCTGTTTCCTATGAAGCAATAGGTACTGACAGAGATTTTGGAAGCCCCTGGAACCTTGGAAAACTGGCCACTTTCTGAACAAAGCATTCTGCACACATACACTTAAGAAACAATTATTTAGAAGTTTATGACTCCATTGATCACTCTCGATTTTTATTTAGTTTGTTGCATATAAAAAATTTCCAGTCTTCATCTCCCGTACTCTGATGTTCTGGATTAATCACATTCTGAGGTAGAGCTTGGAGCCTGGCCCAGACTAAACTGTCAGGGAGAGGACGTAGATATATTGGTCAGGGCAATTACAGGGATAGGTCAGGGTGTTAGAGGCCTTGGCTGTTAGTGCTGGCAATTAGGTTAAAGTCAGTTGGACAAATGGATTAGTGTTGGCTCCCTCAGACAAAGGGAAATAAAAGATGACTTTAATCAAGACTAAGCTACATCTCCCAGCCAGCAGCTAGCATCAGTGCCTAGGAATGTCTGTTCTAGGCTACTAAGGTCCAGCTTGCCTCCGGTAGAAGGGACTCTGCACCTGCCTTGGATAGGAAGATGGTCAGAAGATGGAGGCTGGGTGAAAAAACTAGGTCAAAAAACTTAGTTACTTTCTGAAAATTCCAGAGTGTGTGTGTGTGCGTGTGCGTGTGCGTGTGCGTGTGTGTGTGTGTGTGTGTGATGTGAAAAATACTTCTTACCTGACCCAGATGACTATTGTACCCCAAGTTTATGAACATAGGCACATTCAAGCTAGTTTAGTAGCTGCCAAGAAGTATATATGGTTTATCCAAGAGTTGGTTTGTTTTTGGATTGACTCTCACTTCTTTACTTCTCTAATCAGCATCAGGGCCTGGCTTTACTGGTCCTTGACTTTTGTCGACACTGAGTGAAGAAGCCTTCCTGATGAGGACAGGGGCTGCAAGTGGTTGATTCTCCTGCCGTTTCTCATCCTCCTTTTGTTCTGGAAAAAAGGACTTGGTCTAAGAGTTCTTGGGTATTTCTTTGATGGAAACACGAGGACCTTTAAAAATCAACAATATTTACTCCTTCTGTCTGGGGAAATTAGGGAGAACAAACTGATCTCTAAAATTAAAGAAGAGTAAAACAGACAACCTACTGAGTGGGAGAAAATATTTGCACACTATGTATCTGATAAGGGACTGATACAGAAGATCTATAAAGAGCTTATACAACTCCACAAAAAGGAAACAACCCAATTTAAAAAATGGGCAGGAGAACTAAATAAGCACTTCTCCAAAGAAGACTTGCAGATGGCCAACAGACATAGGAAAAAATTTTCATCATAACTTATCATCAGGGAAATGCAAATCAAAACCACAATGAGATACCACCTCACACCTGTGAGAATGGCCCATATTAAAAAACAAACAAACAAACAAAAACACCACCAACAAGTGCTGGCGAAACTGTGGAGAAAAAAGAGCCTGTTATACTGTTGGTGGGATTGTAGACTTGTGCAGCCCTTATGGAAAGAAGTGTGGAGATTCCTCAAAAGACTGAAAATGGATCTACCATGTGACTCAGCAATTCCACTCCTAGGTATGTATCCAAAGAACACAAAAACACTAATTCAAAAAGAAACCTGTAGTCCTGTGTTTATAGCATCACTCTTTACAACAGCCAAGATCTGGAAACAACCTAAACGCCCCAGAACAGATGAGTGGATCAAGAAGATGTGGTATATATTATACAATGGAATACTACTCAGCAACTAAAAAAGATGAACTCATGCCATTTGTGGCAACATGGATGGAGCTGGAAGACATTATGCTAAGTGAAATAAAATAAAAGGGGAAAGATAAATACCAGACAGTGTCACTTATATGTGGAATATAGAGAAATCAAACGAAGGATCAAAGACAATTATAAGACTGACCCTTGAAAGCAGACCTTATATCAGATATTCAGGAGAGAGAGAGGAGGTTTGGGAGAGAGGGAGAGTAGAGAATGAGGGAAGAAGACAATGGTGGGGTGTGGTGGAGGACTGTGGGCACTTTGATGGTGGGAAAACTATGGTGACCACACCTGACAGGAGAAATCCTATACTGTGACAAAATAAACAAGAATGTTTAAAAATTTTTTTTTCAAAGATAGAATTAAGAAGAGATAGGATTTAGGCAAAGTTTCTCAAATCTGATTATACCTTAAACTCACATTGAAGGTAGGATGAGGGGGGTGGGAAAAGGGAGGCATTTAAAATCGTTAATACCTGGGTCCTACCCAGATATGTCTTATTTAATTGTCTGGAAAGAGATTCAGGCATCACTATTGTCCCTAAAGCTCCTTAGGTGATATTAATGTATGGCCAGGGTTGAAAACTGATTTCAGGTCTTCATCCAAAAGGAAAATTTGTAGGTATGTGTATATATCCCATCTCTCTAGTAGGATTATTAACTCCCAGATTGTGAGGATAGTGTTCCATATTTTGTCATCTTGTCCCTCGGAGTTTAATAGAGTGTAATAGATTTAGTTCTTAAATATTTAAGTATGGATTCTTGGATGCATGGACCAACAGTGTCATTCCCTCCCTTGAAAATCTCATCCACTTGAAGCTGTGGCTGCTATATTAAACATGTTGGGAAGTTCAGACCACTGGGCTCTGCTGTGATTACACTTACTCAGCACCATTCTAAGGGCTTAAGAAATATCTAGATGGGAAAACCCTCCAGACAAGGTAAAGTAGAAGGAGTCTAGGATGGTCTCTCCTTTTTTTGTTTTTTGGTTGGTTTTTGTTTGTTTGTTTATTTGTTTGTTTGTTTGTTTTGGTCAGAAGCCTCTGATAAGGAAAATAGAGAAGCTTTATGGTAGACAGATTATTTGTTTCTGTAACTTGATGGGGAATATTATCTTATTATGTAGTTTTCCTTAGAGAAGTTAAGCAATAGTGTCACTTGTCTAAATACTTATGCAGCAGGATCCTCAGCAATTGTTCCGTGGTACACCATTGTGATTCATGTATTTGTAAGGTCTGAGTACTTCATTCTGGTAAAGAAGGAAACTCAGAACATCATGGAAAACAGAGGTAAGCAAGACTAAGAGGGTGGAGCTGGGAATGAAACCCTCCACACATGTGGCCTCTGCTAAACAGAGCTATTGTCTGTGGACTGTATTTCCTAAATTGACCTAAAAGAAGCAGAAAGGAGCATTTCTATTTTTAAAAAGTAACGGCTATAACAAGGAAGGGTTATGCATCAGTAATTAAAAGACTAGACGGATCATCACAATTGCATGCTTTAAGTACCCTGAAAAGTAGGTTTCTTGCCTTCCTTCCCTTCCCTTTGTTCCTTTCTCTCCCACACCTTCTTTTCCTTCCCATTAACACTAATTAGGCTAAGAAGTAAAGTTCCCAGTTTTCTTTTTTTTTAATTGTTATTTATGTCTTTTACATTTTGTATTCCCCTTGGGTAGCCCACCACCAATTCACCCGTGATCCATGGTCCCTTGTGTCCTTGTGTTCTTTTCTATTCCATTTTGTGCCCTTATCCGCCCCTCCTCCCCCCCGCTGAGTGTCTCCTATTTGGTTTCCCTATAGTCCTGTTATAAGTGAAACCATTTGATATTTTTCTTTTTCTTTCTGGCTTATTTCACTGAGTATGATCCCCTCTAATTCCATCCATGTCGCCGCAAATTGCATGTGTTTATCTTCTTTGAATGCTGAATAGTATTCCATTGTGTATATGGACCACATCTTCTTGATCCAGTCATCTATTTTTGGACATCTGGGTTGCTTCCATACCTTTGCTACTGTGAACAGTGCCGCAATGAACATACGGGTACATGTATCCTTTCGGATTAGTGTTTTTGTGTCCTTTGGGTAAATTCCCAAAAGTGGGATTGCTGGGTCGTATGGAAGCTCCATGTTTTGCAGTTTGAGGAATCGCCATACAGCTTTCCATAGTGGTTGGTATGTTCTCAAAGAGGCCAGACTTAATAAGAACAATGGGAAAAGGTGGGGCAGCTATGAGGAAGGGCTCCATGAGATGTGCCCCAGGGAAGGAGCCTGGAAAGGCGAGGCTGTGCTCCCAGTGAGCCCAGAACTAGTCCTCGCAACTGAAAGGATACCTAAGGCCATGCCATCCACAGACCCTCAAGGGGTCCTTACCAGTCTGTGGTTGTATGACCTACCTTAACTCTCTGTAGTCACTGTATGGCCAGAGAGCACTGGCATCCTTAATACAAGCAACGAACAGTCTGCGTCAGTATTAATCAGGACTCCCTTGGTTATAAGACACAGCAAATCGACAACCTAACTGACACAAAAGTAACTTATTAATTAGCTCATGCAATTGAAATGTGCAGGGATAGACTTCAGGCAAGGCTGGATATAGTGGCTTAAATGACACCATTGGGAGCAACCCAGCTTGGATCAGGGCAGATCCCCAACTAATCCTGTGGCCACGGGCTGGCATGCACTTATTGATAGGCCAGGCCTGGCTTACAGAAACACCCCTGGCACTAAAGAGGGGGTCAACTCATCTGATCCTTTGAGAGTAGGGGAGAGTTTTTCCCCACAGGAAAATTAGGGGCCAAGACCAGAAGAAGGCTGTCAGTGCCAGGCAAACAAGAACAACTGAATGTGAAACAAGTACTTCTATAAATTAGAAGTAGCAAAAATTTACAGTAAAAGAAAATCCCCCAATGATTTGATCACATAGATATCATTAACATATTTGCAATCAAAACTTTTTCTCTTCCTAAGTCAAAAATCTCTACAGTTTCTACCCAGTGACTTAGGTTCTGCTCTCCTTTCCTATATAGCAAAGGTCAACTCCTTTCTCAAACAGAGCAGCCCTTCAAATGTTTCAAGACAGCACTCCTGTTCTTGCCAAGTCTTCTCCTTTTCAGTCAGATGGTATAACTGTGTCTCAATCATCCTGAATCATCCCGATCATCCTGAATCATGGACATGATCCTCCATGGGCTTGCTCTAACTTAAGGGAATGGATTCCCTCTTGACATGGGATGTTTAGCTCAGACTTCAATCACTAAGGTGCCTGACCACTATGTCTTGGCAACAGTTTTTACTGCTATTTTCTTTGCCCCACATACATTTCTTTTCACAAAGCCTATGATGATGTTTGTGCTCTTGGCAGCTCTGACCCTCTGCTGGCTCATACTGTGCCTGAAGTCCACCCAGTCTGCTGAGAACCTAAGTTCTCCCCATAACACCTTGCCTCCTCCATTTCATACACTGAATCCCACACATTGAACCTCCATGCAGGATATTATATATGAATTTTTTTTAAACTTTTAGCTTGTCCAGTTTTGTTTTTACTTTCATTCCAGCCTATAGAGATCATGCAGCGCTCCCTCTGTCATTCACAGGTCAGCTCCTCTTACCAGCTGTGGTTCAGAAGTGTGTTGGTCCCCCGGCCCTTCCTTGCTTTGCCCAAACAGGAAAGTGACTGGGACTAGCACCAAGAGCTGCAGCACACATTTAAAGTATACATCTGGAGTTGATGATGGTCAGTTAATTTGAGCTTCTGGGGTAGATAGCATTACCAGCTCTGGTGTGTTCAAATTGTGCTGCAGTCTACTCTGTGCTTCCTCTTGGTCACTAGAGGAAAGGCGAGGACCTTTAGGCTGGATTTTGGAAGTGGATGGAATTTCACTAGAGATGTGGAGGGGGAAGAAGTTTCTAGGTATCAGTGTCCCATATATAAAACATGGATGAGGGAAAAGACAGGCACTTTGCGAGGCTCCTAGAGCAGAGAGTACAGATAAGGAAGAAACAGAAGATCATGGCCAGGTCCCTGAGGACAGAAAGGTCAGGTAGGTAGGGTGGTTGCCCTTTCTTGGAGCCAATGAAGAGCCCACATTGCAAAAATTTGGGGGAAGAAGGTGCCAGACTCAGAACTGCCTGGTTAGGAATATCCCTGGCTGCTGAGCAGGGCAGCAGTAGACTAGAGTTTAGGTCAGAGAAGTGAAAGCCAGGCCTCAGGGCATGATGGCATGGGGATGAGAGCAGAGTAGAAGGCGTTTGTTTTGGAAATAAACTCAGAGACTTAGCAGCTTTGTGTATGTTGGGAGGTGAGTTTGGATGGAGAGGTATAGGATAGAGAGTGGGGAAAAAAGAAGGAATAATTGACAGTTCCAGGGTTTCACACAAGGGAAATTGGAAAATGTTACTACTTTGACCAAACTTAAACAGAAAAAGCATTAAATTTGGAAAGAAAATTGGAAAGGAAGAATTAGGTTTTAGGTGGGGCAGAGGTATTGATGTGATTCTAATGAAGAATGACAGGTGGTTAGAAAAGTGAAAGTGAAGTTTTTAGAGAGGTTGGAATTGGAGGGGAGAATTTGGGTCATCTTATAGAAATTTGAATTGGAGTTACAGAATTGGTTGTAGTTTATAAAATTTGTAAAATCTGAGGAGGACAATGTACTGGCGGTTTATGATCTACAATGCATTCTGCAAGTGGAAATTTCTTTTATTAGCATCAGGATTACATGTATAAGATAGGAGAAAAACAAGAACCAGGGAAGGAGAAAGAATGTAGGAGGAGACCTGAGATACTGAAGATCATAATAACCATAATTAGTCAGGATTCTTTTCTTTTTTTACAAGTGATAGGAAACTCAGTTCAAATTGGTTTAATTAAAAAAGGAGTGTATTGGTCTCATGTAATACATTTCTCATATAAGTCCATGGTAGTCCTTGCTCAGATGTTTTCAGGACTCAAAGACTTTGGGATGCTTTTACTCTTTCACCTTATTCTGCCTTCCTGTGTTAGCTTGAGGAAGCTTCTCCTTATGGTGACACAACTGCTGTCAGAAGCTCCATTCTATCTTCTCTGGCTGGAAGAGAAATCTCCCTCAGATATTTCCAGTAAGAGTTCCCAATCAGTCAGACTGACTGACTGGCAGGGCTGCCATCATATGCCCATTGCTAAAGTGATCTCTGAGAGCGAGGAGTTGTTAATGCTCTGGCCTTTAGAATTAAGTTAACATTCGTCTCTGGAGTTGAATGGGAGCATCCAAACCACATGGATTATGATTGAGCAGGGGTCCCTAGAGGAAAATTAGGGTGCTGTTCCCAGTAAAAGATGGAGTGGAGACAGCAAAATCACTAACTGTCACTGAAACTGAGGGAAGATTATCAGAGATGACGGCAGTCAATAGTGTCAAATGACCCAGCCTTGAAGAAGATGGGAAGTGAATGGGCACAGTGTTCTTTAGAAATGTGACTGAGTCATTGTTTCTTTAAAAGATAAGAAACATCAGAGGAAAACAGATTTTACAGGATGAAAGAGTAAGTGGGAGTAGAAACACCATCAAGGCAGGGATTTAATATATTAAAGAAGTCTCAGTGAAGGGAAGCAAAGACTAGCTCTAACCTACTTCCCACAATTACGGAACTAGGAGCCGTGTTAGGTACTAGAGAGCTGACTTGATTGTCAGTCTGTGTTCTCTGAAGTCCACAACACAGAAAGGAAGGTAAGAGTTGTAAATGAATGAAGTGTACAGAGAGGTAATACTTAATGACTTCAAAGTTGCGAAGAGGGAAGGTGCACCAGTGAGGGCCTGGTTTTAGGTCAGAGTTATCACAAAAGAATGATGAAATCTCTTCAACAGGATCAGGGAACACTTTTCAGCAGAAGTGGCACATAAACTGAGTTTTGTGGATGAATAGGAGTTTGCTTTAGGAAGCAAAATAGGAAATGGAGTGTCAAGCAAAGGCAAACATTCCTTAAGAGGTTCCTGGGTACATTTTGCAGCAGTGAGAACTGCAGAGACTGGAAGGTAGATGGAGAAGGGCCAAGGGTTGGGGGCAGTGGAAGGTTTTTCAGAGAGAGATGTCAAATTAGCATGTTAGCAGAATCTCTCCGAGGGTCTAAGCAGACCTTCCACCAAAGGAGATATGCAGATGTCCAACAGACACATAAAAAATTGTTCTACATCACTCATCATTAGGAAAATGCCAATCAAAACTACAGTGAAGAACGACAGTGGGAAGGAGTGACAAAATCCAGCACTAAAACAGGGACAAAGAACAGGGGAGAGAGTGAAGGATGGTCAGGAGCGGGGAGCACTCATAAAATGGGGATGCTGGTTGGATGGGGGAGTGAGAAAGAGGGAAACATCGAGGACAGGTGATGGGGCTATGGAAGGAGAAATGAATGAGCCCTGGAAAAATACCAGAGGTGCAGGTGGGAAGCAGATAATGTGAGGAGAGAGGTCCTCAGAGAGCCAATGAGAGGATAAGCAAGGAGAGGCTAGGACTGAGTGTGGGGGTGGAAAGGGAGAATATGGATGAGAGTTTATTGAGCAGGACAGAAGAACATGTCTCCAGAGACCTTTACTTTTCTCAGTTAAGAAAGCAGTAGGCAGTAAGATCACCTGTTAGGAGTGATAGGGCTTCAGAGTTCTCTATGGGAGAAATAAGATTAACAGAACCAATCAGTCACTGAGTCATGCCAACTCCACTCCTCCATGGTCCTCGTCCTGCGATTTGCTTTGTATAGTTCTTCATTAACCATCAGTGCTTCCTGGGTTGTCAGCATCTTCTTCAAACTCACCCAGCCCAGCATCTGATTAGATCTGAGGTGAGATTTCCCCTCCCCCCACACACATAGTTGAGACTCACTGGGGTACAAAGGGCTAAGTCCTGGAATTTTGATGGTGTGGGAGAAGGGGTAGAATCATCTGCAGAAACCAGTGGGTGTCAAGTGACTCAAGAAAGGAGGACTAGGAGAGCAGGTGGCTGTGCCAGCAGATCTGTAAAGTGTGAGGGCTCCTACTCTTACAATGAGCGAATATGCCTCTTTCCACCCACCTCAAGGCCCATCCCCACCCCTCACCAAGTGCCCTTTTAATAATAAATTTTCTCCTCAGTATTTACACCAATGTTCACTTTAAACTGTGTCAATATGCGGGGTGGGAAATGTGATTTGCCAGTGACCACGTGAGACTCAGAAGTTCTATAAAGGACTAGTACAACTGAGGATAACCAGACTCTCCTGAAATTGCATGGTCATTTAAAAGGCAAAGCATGAAAACTGGGAGGAAAAAAACTAGTAATAATGGAAAGGCAACTGTTATCTTCAAAAGTTGTGGCAGCTTGCTGCAGCACTGCCCTCTGCTGGTTGCAGTGGGACCTGCAGCTATAGGAAACAGCGTCCTTGACTTCTTGACCAGATTCTGGAGAGGTCAAGTTATGAACTATCATTAAATTCACATGCATGATCCTTCACAAGTAAGCAGAGACATAAGCATTAGACTTGGAGATTTTCCAGTTAACTGGTTAAAATAAAGACATAAACTGTCCAGGGAAAATGCTGAGACCCTGAAAAGTTTCCTTGGAAAATACTTTGTTGTGTGTATAATGGCCATAGTCACCTGGAAGAAATTTTTTCTAGAATAAATATATGAACTTTCAAAAAAAAAAAAGCCTTGGTCATTTTGTGCTGTTAATAATAATAAATGAAATGCTGTTCATTTATTGAACATTTATCACTTGGCACATGTGTGCATTGCACCAGTTAACTTGCACAACTGACTAAAGAACTATCTGTACCTTACTGGAGAGGAAACTGATATATAAAACGATGGCAAAGGCCCCCAAACCTTGGCAGAGCGAGGAATTAAACTTACAATTATTCTGCAGTCTTTCTATTAAGGTCATGCCAATTGCTTTATTACATATACCACAAAAGTATAGTGTCCATATACAGATGTTTCTTTTGTACTCATATAATGGTCTCACACACGTTTTGCTGGGATTGAGTCCCTCTTCCTCCATGTGCTTGATTTAGAGACTCAGGCCCCTTCAGACTTGTGGTCCCTGTTAACTGGGTCTGGTCACTTTCATATATATCCAGGTATCCAGGTAACCGAAGAGAAGAGAGCAAGGAGAAAGCACCCCTGCCTCTTCAAAGCTGTGGCTCACACTCCATGGCAAGAACAAGACACTTGGCCACACCTAGATGCCAGGGAGCGTAGTTCATGTAGTCTCTGCCGGGTCTGCCAGCACTGAACCACGGGGGTGGGGGTTTGGGTGGTCATCTGACCAAATCCTACCCCCCTTAGTAAGGATGGTGAGGTGGTTCCTGATTCAGGGCACACCTTGTCAGAGAGAACAAAGGAAACTGATCACTAGCCCAGATGAATTCCACAGCGAGACCTGGGGGCAAGGGTCTTTAGCAATAAAACATTTGTAAGGTACTTTTCCTGTTGACAAAGCTCTTTCACACTCATTCTCTCATTTAATCCTCACAAATCCTGGTAAGGAGGGTACCATACCTTTATTTCCCTCATAAGGAAAGCAAGACTAGGCGGTCAGGTGGCTCACCCAAACTACCACAACTGGGATTCAGTGTATCCTTATTGCCAGATCTAGGAAACAGCGCTGCTAAGCTTAGGTAGAGCTTAGGTGAAGGGAGAGATGGGCAGAACCATGAGCAGGCACAGGTGATGCTCTCCGTGGTCTGCACAGACATTGCTCACCCTGGTGATGCTCCAGTCTCTGCCAGGGATTCTGAAATTGCAAAAAGTTGGTTACACGGAAAGAAGGGAGGCAGCAAAAGACAAAGTGACAAATGAAGCTGTTGGAGAGATGGCAAAGTTCTCAAGATTTTTCTGTATTTCCTACCTTTACCAAATGCCAGAGAACAAATAGTACCATGGTTTACATTTCAGTTTCCCTTGCAGATTTCATTTACCTTTAACAATACTATCATGATATTTTAGAGATTTTTTTTTCCTTCTGGGAGTTTTTTGGAGGGGGTATTTTCATTCCCTGCCACTTACCTCTCCATTTAGATTTATCAGGGTCTATAGTAACAACCTAGTAAGTAACCAGGCTTTCATTATGTGCTCGTTTAAACATTTACAGTTTTATCTTTTCACTGTGAAATGTTTTAAATACACAACAGAGCAGTAATATGTAAGCATAGATATTCAATAACTAAGTTAAAAGTATTGACATTTTCCAAATTGCTTTCTGTTGTTCCTTTCTAGATTAATTCAGTTATTTTCAGAGAATAGAGTTTTGCCTTCAACATTTGCGAAGGGTTGCTTAAGGCACAGAATATGGTCTATTGTGATGAAATGTTCAGTGTGCACTTGGAAACGATGTGTATTCTGCTGTTGTTAAGCAGTGTTCTCTATAAACATTGTTCAGGTCAAGTTGATAGTATTGTTCAGGTCTTCTGAATGTTATTGACTTTCTGTTCACTTGTATGGATTACTGAGAGAAGGGTGTTGAAATCTCACCCATAATTGTGCATTTGTCATTTTCTCTGTTCTTTCAGTTTTTGCTCCACATATTTTGAACTTCTGTTATTTGAAATTCTGTTATTAGTACGTGTTTAATTGACACCTTTATGTCCTGAAATGTCACTCTTTAGAGCTGAAGTTTTCCTTGCTCTGAAGTTTCCTTTATCTGATAATAATATAGCCACTGCAGCGTGATATTTTTTCTCCATCTTTTTTAATTTTAACTTATCTCTGTCTTTATTTAAAGTAGATACGTTATATTTTGTTTTCCACTCTAGTTTTGTTATTCTGCCTTCTATTTCATTTCTGGTTTTTAAATTAATTGAACATTTAATATTACTTAATTTGTATTTGATTTGTCTGCCTTTGGCCATGTCTGTTTTTAATTTTATTAAAATTACTTTAATTTTATTTAGTATTCTAGGAGTTTCAATATACATACCTAAACTTTCACAGTCTATTTAGAGGTATATTTTACCATTTCAAGTAGAATTTAGAAGTCTGACAACCTTATTGTTCTTTACTTTTCCCTCTTCATGTTACAACTGTAACATGAAGTTACAATATAATACATCTGCATACATGGAAATTTGTACCGTACAATTTTATGGTTGTTGCATTCAACAGTTTTACATATTATAAGTAACTGAAAGGAAAGAAATAGTTTTTATTACCTCTGATATTTAGCGTATCTGTTGTTTTTTCATTTCCTAAGCTTCAGGTTTTCCTCTAATAGCATCTCCCTTTGCCTGAAAAATTTCCTTTTGCATTTTTTTCAAGGCAGGCCTGCTGGCAATAAACCTTTTTGGTTCTCCTTCACGGCCAAAGACTTCACCAGGACAGTGGATAGAGCCCGAAAATAGAGCCCGAAACGCAGAGGAACAAGGCAGGGCTTGGGGTGGGGAGGACCCTGGATACTCGCCCTCATGTAGGTTTTGCTTCTTCAAATTTTGACTCTCCTTTTCAACCTGTTTATTTTATTTACTTTTTCAAAGTCCCTGGGTTTGTATTTTGCCTTTTGTCCTGTATATTTAGTTGTCATCATTACAATAGTCTGTAATAGTCTTACTTTATCTTGACCCATCTGTGTTTTTCTCTTTGGTTTACTTTTCTTTTTCTAATTTTCTTAAGAGGAAAACTTAGAATCTCTCTTCAATTTGAGATTATTTTCTTTTCTAATGTAAGCATCTAAAGCATACATTTCATTTGAGACACTGCATTGGTTGCATCCAACAAATTTTAATTATCTTTATATATTTACATATAATATATTTTTAATGTATCTTCATAACTTTTCAGCTCAGAATACCTTCTAATTTTCCTTGTGATTTCTTCTTTGACTCATGGGCTAATTAGAAGTGCATAGTTTAATTCCTAAATATTTAGAGGTTCTCCATCTATCTTCTTTGTTACTGATTCCTAATTTAATTCTGGTGTGATTGTAGAACATACTGAATATAATTTCAGTCCTATAAAACATGTCAAATTTATTTTATGGCCCAATGTAATTGTCTGTAAGTTGAATATTTATGTCTATTTGAAAAAGATATGTTCTACCTTTTTTGGATATGATGTTCTAAAAAAGTTAGTTAGGGCAAATGTGGTTCAGGTCTTCTATATCAATACCTATTTTCTATTTGCTTGTTCTGTCAATTACTGAAAAAGAAATGTTGAGATTCTGTATATTTTTCAGATTTGCTGATTTTTGCTTCGTATATGTATTTAGAAACTGTCTTTCGGTGTGTGCACATGTAGGATCATGTCTTCTTGAGGACTTGACCACTTTATTATTATGAAATGTCTCTTTTATCTTTGAAAATAATCAGTGTCTTGAAATCCATTTCATCTGATATAAAAGTTGGTTTCCTTTTGATTATATCAATAGTTTGCCTAACACATCTTTTCCCATTCCAACTTTTAACTTCTCTTGTTACTCTTAATGTGGGTTTTCTTTAGATAACATTTGTTGGGATTATCGAGTTTGACAATCTCTGTCTTTTATTTCAGGTATTTTAACCATTTTTATTTTTATAAAATGTTATCTTGTAAAGTTACATTTTATTTAATGTAACTGTTGATTGAGTTAGGTTAGGTTTAAATGTAATCATTTGCTATTTCCTTTTTGTCCAGGTTGATCTCTGTTTCTGGTTTTCATCTTTTCCTACCTTTTAGATTTATTGAGTTTTTTAACATTTATTTCATAATGTCTACTCTGTTGGCTTATGTAAAAATTCTAGTTTTCTTTATTCCTTTGTACAGATCCAAATTTCTATCTGGTATTATTTCTTTCAGCTTGAAAAACATCCTCTTTCATTTCTTTTAGTGCAAATCTGTTGGCAGTAAATAAATCTACCCAGTTTTTTGTTTGCCTGAAAATGTTATCATTTTTGTCATTACTTTTGAAGAATATTTTTGCTGGATATAAGTTCTAGACTTCTTTTTCTATCAGCACTATAAACATACATTTTTAAAAATATATGTATTTTTTATTGTTATTTATGTCTTTTACCTTTTGTATTCCCCTTGGGTAGCCCACCACCAATTCACCCGTGATCGATCTCTGTGGTCCTGTCTGTCCTTTTCTACTCCATTTTGTGCCCTTATCCTCCCCTGTCCCCACCCCGAGTGTCTCTCTCCTAGTTGGTTTCCCTATAGTCCTGTTATAAGTGAAACCATTCGATATTTTTCTCTTTCTTTCTGGCTTATTTCACTGAGTATGATCCCCTCTAATTCCATCCATGTCGCTGCAAATTGCACGTGTTTATCTTCTTTGAATGCTGAATAGTGTTCCATTGTGTATATGTACCACATCTTCTTGATCCAGTCATCTATTTTTGGACATCTGGGTTGCTTCCATACCTTTGCTATTGTAAACAGTTTATCAGCACTATAAACATAATTAATTTTTTCTTTTAGCTTCCATTGTTTCTAATGAGAAGTCAGTAGTATTTTTCTTTGTTCTCTTATATATAATTTGTTTATTTTCTGGTCTAGCTGCCTTTAAGATTTTATCTTTGTTATTTGATTCCAGTAATTTGATCATGATGTATTTTTGTGTGGTTTATCTGTATTTTGCTGAATTTCTTGGATCTGTGGGTTTATAGTCGTAATCGAGTTTAGAAGAATTTTGGCCATTATTTCTTTCCATTCTATTTCAGAGAAATAAATAAGCAAGACTACTTTAACTTACGGAATAGTTGATATTTTTTTAATGTCATGATACATGTCATAATAATGTCATGAACAGGATTTCATTTTTACATTTTTTAAGTCTTAAGTAGTATTTTAAAGTTTTCTTCATATAGATCTTAAATATTTCTTATTATATTTATTCCCAGATATTTTTATCATGGCTGTTATAAATGAAACTACTTTGTTATTATAGATTTTTTTTAATAGAAGACCAATGATGTTTTTAATAAACTAAACTTGCCCCAACCTCCTTACTCTATTCCATTATTGTTTCCCATTCATTTGCTTAGCTATACGTGGTAATGTCAGAATCGCTTGAGTTTGTGAACTCCCTTTTTCATAATGTCCTGCTATTGTTTGTGTTTTTACATTTTTTTTCCTTTTGGATATTTTAAACATTCATTTAAAAACCTTTTCATATTGTCCTTTGATCTACAGTTTATGAGATATAAATTTTTCCAACTACTTTATCTGTTAACTGTATTTCAATAAAATTCCTTTGTTTATGTATTTAGAGGCATTTACCATGACCTCATCTTCAATAGGCACTGTTTCCTGTAAAGCAAATGCATCTGTGTTGTGCAGGCATCTGATTCATTTAGTTGACATTTGCCTTTGTGGGGTCCATTCTTGGATACCTTTGTATTTATTTTTTGACTATCACTTCCTCATGATTTAGAGAAATTTTGACTAAACACCCACATATGGGACAATTTTGAAAGTTTGATTTCTGGAGGGCTACTCTTTTACCACCCACAGTGCTGGGCAGATGGTCAGCTTCCTGCTGTATCCTTAGACGATGGGCAGAATTTTCTAGTCTCTCATTTCATGGAAGGAGAAGCTCCTGCTACCTTTTATTTTTTTTCAAAGAGGTAACTTTCTGCTTGTTATCACCTATAAGCTTAAAACCTAATTCCCTCTTTCTATTGGTCTTAAGACTCAACTCGTGTCAGCCCTGCTTCTTATGTCCTGCTGGACCATTTATTTTTAGCATCTACTCAACCTTTTGGGTTGAGTTTCTACCTGGAAATTTCCCTGGCTTGGTTTTGGATTTGGCTATGAAATAACAATAATGACAAAACAATGATGACATTTTATTGATTTTGTTATATTTTATACAATCGATGTGGTCTTGGAGAATAATAGGAAACTTCCAATACCCTGTGCCATTGACACATCAGGGATTTCCTGATGACCCTTAAATTAATTCTGATATATATCCTTTCCTTTCATCAAAAGGATATCCTTAGAATACCTTGGCCCTGGGAAGTAAAAGATTCCAGTTGTTCCCATTCACTCACGCACTCAGCAGTTTCCAACACACCTTCTTTTCTGCTCTCTTAATATACAAACATTTATTGAGCTTTTATTTTGTGCCAGGAACTTTTGTTGTCTGACATATAAGACTTAATAAAGTGAAGTTACTTACTTATAAGACATCACTATGGTCTAGTGTCAGGGGATGCTTTTAAATGCTCTATGTTAAATACCAAAATAGAGATAGAAGCAGTGCATGTACAGGAACGTGTTGTGTAAAAGTTTGTGTATGAGTATGAAACAGAGACAGCAGTGTCCTTTTCTGTATTTTAATTTTATTTATCCTAGGAATAAAAACAAAACATGGGATGGTAGACAACAGGAGGTAGGGGAGAGAGTGTTATACTTGGGTCAGGACCCTTGGCTACTAGCTCTTATCTCTAATCAACCAGTCCAGCTGCCCTTCAGACTCCATCCACCTGAGCTTCCAATGCAGCATGTCTGGAGAGGTCCCATGTGCCTGCATATTTAGAAGCGTCCATAGGTGAATTTTAATGTACAGTTTGCATTAAAAACTATTAATGACCTGGGATATATCATTTTAACCTTTATCCCTTCTGTGCCTCAGAATTCTCAACTGTAAATGATGCAGCTAATTTCCAGATCTAGAATTCTATCTTAATACATAACAGTTGCCCAAGCACTGTTTTTGCAATGGCTTTTATTGTTTTTTGATAATAATACTTTTACATAATCTCACAGCTTTTAGAAGTTTAGGTAGTATTTTTCCAGAGAGAAAAGTGTCAGTAAATCCAGATGACAAGGGATTGTTTTTCTATCATGCAGTGTTGTAATTTAGTTTCCAAACACTAAGTAATGGTACTTGATGTAACAGCTTTTCCAGTCAGCTGACCTGCCTTTACACACTGTGTCACAGAGTATGGGACTGAGCTTTATGATCTGTGGAATCTGCCTTACTGCTTTCCAGTCACACCTCAGGGATATGTGCATGGGGAGGCAGGATAGTGTGAACAGTAATTGTTTATGAACCTACTTGGAAAATTATCAAGAGGTGCGCAGAGGCCAAGGTTCCAAATGTTTCTCATTAATTATCTTCAAAACAATCTCTCATCCTAAAAAACCCAATTAGGGAGCAACACATGGCTTTGAAAACCTCGGTGGTAAATTTTCTGATGTACTGGTTTTCATTTCAGGAATGAGTGTAGTGCAAAGGGAAAAATGTGGACTCTGAAGTCAGCCAAACTGGCTTCAAATTCTGATTCTAGTACTTTCCAGCTTTGTGACATCAAGCGAGTTATTCCACTACTTCGTGCCACTCAAGTTTCCTCATCTAAAATGTGGAGATGTGATAAAATGGCACTTCCCTCAGAAAGCCATTGTACATACTAAATCAGTTAATGCATGAAAAACACTTAGAACAGTACCTGGAACTTGCAAACATTTGAAGAGCCATAACTTTTATTATTTGCTCCAAGACAAAGATTTAATCCATAGAACTAAATGGTAAAGAAAGTCGGGGGCAAACATCAGTCTTACAGGGAAGGTATTTGGGGCTGAACTGGCCCTTACAGAATCCCATACATGGCACTGCCTGGTCCTTCTGCATGAAAGCCAGCCCAGCCTGTGGTACCAGCCCACCTCTGAGTGATGAAATTAGTAAGGGCTGTTTTGAGGATTCCACACACCTAACCACAGGATATTGGTTCAGGCAGCTGAGGGTTCTCTTTCCCTCTATCAGCTTTGACATCTCTTTATCTTCAGTCTGTTCCTCATTGTCCTTCCTCTTTTTCTTTTCCTTCTTTCTCCATCCCCTTTTTTTCCCCCTAGATTGCTCTTCAACTCAATGGCCTCACCTATGGGCATTCCTCAAGAGATCACCCTCAGGGCTTGTGGCCCCTTGAGCAATGCTGATGTGAATCCCTGGCCCTTTTCCTGGCCTTGGTTCTAGCCATACTCAGCCAAAGTAAGTGCCTACTCCATGTATTCCTCCCAGGAGATGGTAGGACTGGCCTGAGAATGAACCTTCTGGGTCCCAAACAGAAAAGTCCCCCGACTAGAAGGAGTGGCAGATGCGTATGTTTGTTACTCTCCTTGCAAAGTCTTTCTCACACAAATTTTGCTCAGGGCAGCTTTAGGAACACAGGCATGCCAAGATGCCTTCACCTCTTATTAACTGGGGCTGGGGAGTCAAGTCAATTTTGGTTTTAATTAAGAGAACACAAGGATTGGGGTAAGCTGCGTGGAAGAAGCAGGAGCAAAGCAAAGAGATTAAAGCCATGCTTTGTTCTCCTTGGAACATTTGATGTTTTGAGAGTATTGAGTTATTGAGTTCTTCTCATTATCTCTGAGGAGGAAGAGAACAAAACCAATCAAATGAGGGCAAACTGACTAATTGGTCTCCTTTAATGAGTTAGTTCTTCTTAGCAACTGGTTTCCATGAGGTTGAGGAGCAGTGTGAGTAGAAAGGGCAAGGGACTCTCATTTTTCATTTTTATGATTGTTGTAGGCCTATGAAAATGTAAGCGCCCCTACTTTCACATGCTCTGGTGTAAACATTTCCCTGCATAGAATTACTGTGCGCTGATGGCAAATGCTAGAGAAATAAAAAGTGAATGAGCAACTAGGAGCACCACTGTGTTAGTTTCTCTAGAGCTGCTGTAATAAAATATCACTAACTGATGGCTTGGAACAAGAGAAATTTATTGTCTCACAGTTCTAGAGGTTAGAAGTCCAAAATCAAGGCGTCTGCAAGGTCTCACTTTCTTGGAAATCTCTAGGGAAAGATCTGTTCTAGACCTGCCTCCTTGTGCTGGTAGTTCCCTGGCTTGTGACAATGCAACTCGAGTCTTTGCGTGGCACAGCCCCTACATGCATACTTACATCCAAATGTGCTCCCTTTATATCATTATGTCAGTATTAGTCATGTTGGATCAGGAGCCTACCCTTCTCCATCCAGTCTGGCGTCATCTTGATGAATTATAGCTGCAACAACTCTATTTCCAAATAAGTTCACATTCTGAGATACTGGGAGTTAAGACAACATATGAATTTGGGGTGACACAATTCAACTCATAACTTCCCCAGCTGTGTTCTACAAATGAGTCTACAAAACTGAGCCACCCTTCTTTGCACAGCCCATCCTGCAGCTTGTAGCACACTTGCTACAATTGCTCTGGTGCAAGTTCTACGTGTGCTGAACATGAGGCTAGAAATGTGGGCAGGAGTTGATCCTTGGAGGCCCTATCAGGGTTTTGTGCTTCATCTTGAGAGCAGTGGAAAACAGTTGCATGTTTATAAACAGGAAGAGGATGATCACACTCTAGAAAGATCTCTCCAGCTATAATGTTGAGAAACCAAAAGAAGGTGGAGCAAGGCTGTTGCAGTTTTTCATGCAAGTGACAGAGTTGGCCTGAACCTTACTAATAGCAGTGGGAGCAGAGGCAAGATGAGTTAGAGAGATGTCTGTGATTTATGTATCGGCGTGCCTAGAAACTTAAAATGCGTATTATTTTAGAAAGGGAATTGCTATTTGGGGATTGTTGTAAAAGAGAACTGTCATTTGGGTTTCTGGAGATGGACATTTTAATTAATTTTGGAACAGGATTTCTTGTTTTCAAGGAAAACACCAGATAAACTCTCTATCTACACCAAAATAAAGTCCTTGGAACAAATGGTGAAGACATCATAAATCTGAGTATGACAGCTGCAGGATGAGATGCTAAGTGAGGAAGAATTAGAGAAAAACTTTCTTGAAGTAAGGCTTTAGACTGAATTATTGGTGTCCTATTTGCTCCCGTAACAAACTACCACAAATTTAGTGGCTTAAAACAACACAAATTTATCATCCTATTGGACCCTAAGCCACAAGTCTGACACAAGTCTAAAATCAAGGAGCTGGCAAGACTGTATTTCTTTCTGGAGGCTGTGAAGTTCTTCTCTCCATTTCTAAGGACATTTACCTCCCCTGTCTCCTGTCTCCTGTCTCTAAAGCCAAAACTAATCCAGGGTAATTTTCCTATCCAAAATCAGTTGATTAGTAAGTTTAATTCCTTCTGAAACCTTAATTCCCTTTTGCTATGTAACCTCAAGTAGTCAAAGATCCTAGGGATTAGTGTATACCTTTGGAAAATGCAAGGTTGAGTAGCACAGTTGTCTCATTTGGGCCCTGGGGAATGGGAGAGAGGCTTTCCCTTGACGTAATGGAGGTTCTGGGGTCAGTTGTGTTGAGGTGCTGGGGCAGCATGAACAGACCTCAGACCAGGAGGGGAGTGTCTGCAGGGAGGGCTAAAGGGAGTCTAGACTCAGTGTCGGCATAATCTATTCGAAAGTCTCTTGTTGGCGTAAGGAAGCCTTATAGGAGCTAGACAGGGCTGGGGTCTATGAGCCCCAGGAGGCACGCAGCAATCCGCTCCTCTCCAGGAAGCAGCGCCGTCTGTTCTAGACTGAGGAATTAAATTGTGCGGAGTGATGGGGTGTGGGTTGTGGGGAAGGTGTCATGTGCCCACTTGCAGTGAATCTGTATGTGTAAACAAGCACATTCTGGAGAAATGAGTTACAAAAGGAGTGTGAGGTGAACTGGAGGCTTGGACTACAGTGGTGGAAACTTAAGTGGCAAATGCTCACCAACTGTGTTTTTCAGGGATCCTGAGAAATGGAAGAGGGCTACCCTGCGTGGCAGACTCACTGCACTGCTACTCCCAGAAGGTGGGGGCTCAAACAGTAAAAGAGTTGAGGCTTTGTTTGGGGGTTTCAGGTTTAGAGATGAAGGAATTGAGGGAGATGATGGAAGAGGAGTCAGATGGTTCTCAGGCATTTAGCTGCAGAGTGAAGCAAGTTCTTGGTCCCTGGGAGAGAAATGCTTCCGGGATGCCCAAGGCAGAAAGAATGTGCAGCCATTGCCTGGAGCAGTGACTGCCTTCGAGGAGCTGAGGGACTGCAGCAGCACTCACAGGCCTAGGTCTTTGGGGGTGAGGCGTCTTGTGATAAGCCGTTCCCTGAGAGAGCAACATCAGAGGGGAACTGTGAGAATTTCTGGTCACGCTGGGGTGGGGAAGAGGAGGAGCACTTTGAGAGCCTCTAGGTCTTTGGGAGATGGGACCTCCCACACCTTCTACTCCCTGTTGGAGAGATGGGGTCAGCTGTAGGAGAAGGACATTCTTCTCCCTTCTGAGGTTCCATTATCAAAGGAAAGAGCTCCCTATTTGATGTCAGATAAGATGAGTTTTAATCAGAGACTTTTGCCCTGGCAGCCCTCTCATTTTCCCTCTCTACCAGCTTTGTACCTCCTTAGCCTTCTCCTTCACTTGCTGTCTTTGTCCTTATTTCAAGGAAAGGTTTGGATAACATTATTCACTTCATAAGGTTTTCTGCTTAATCTTTTTCAAATAAAAAAAATGTTGAAGTCTTAGTTTCAGACACCGAGCCCACAATTCTCCATAGTTACATGTTCCTATATCAGGGTGTTTGTCCAAAACACATTTCCTGGAAAAGACCTAACTGTTCTCATTGCAACAAAAGAGACAGGTTACAGGGCCAATGAAAAGCAGTTTCCATCATCCCAACAGTAAGAGCTTATATCAGAATTGTATTAGATAGAGGTTCTGAAGGGCGTTTATTTTAGCATTCCCTTTTCCTTCAAAATTGTCTCATTTGCTTTTAACTCCAACACAGTCACTCAACTTTGTGTTGTGAGGGGTCCAATGAAACTAAACTGAGCACTGGCAAGTCTTCTTCTTTAAGGGACTGCCCAGAGACAAATGCTGCTCTCAGGAAACAGTCATAGTATGAGGCAGTTGGTGAGTAGGTCCCAAGCTTAGCAACAGACTGGCAATTCTGCCAGGGCTTAGAAAGGGCAGAAGGGACTGTGGAGGGATTGAGTAGTTGGGAAAAGAGCAATTTGAAATCAGCCCTTGAAAGATTACCTCTGCAGAAAGAAGGGCTGGGCATGTGAGATGGAGTAAAGAGAGAACTAAGGTGTATGGTACGTGTAGGCACATAATAGTTGTACATGTAAATGGTGCAGAATTGGAAAGGTTCAAAAGAGACAAAGTCCCCTGTCTCTTTGTTCCTCAGCCCCCCACTTCCCTTCCCTAAAGGAAGAGCTTATATTAAAAAATATCTAAGAGACACTCAACCACCTCTGCATCCATGGCTGGATGACAGAATCGTTTTATAGCAATGTAAGTCCCAAACATGCATGCTTTTATTGTTTCTTTACTGTAGCACATTTTATGTAACCACTCTTTGCAACCACCAAATCCTCACAAAGAACAACTCACGTATCATTTTAGGGACCATGCCCCTGCCACAAAATGCAGAAAATTTGAGAGATCAAAGATAATTATATGTTAGACATTTCTGTCCCCACCCAGAAATCTCAAGAGGACTGTGGGCTCCCACAAGCATGGACTGTGGGTGTGAGCCAAGGGTGGATCTAAGGGGCTCGGAGGCCCTAGCTCACCTGCGGGCTATACCTAAGTGGGAAAGAGTCACCCAGAGCAGCAGGGACAGAAGCAGGGCTAGACCTCTGTCCAATGCAGTGTGTAAAGGGGTTGCCCAGGGGACCCACAGAAGCAGCCCACATGACAGGCTCTAACAGGAGCACAGACTGTGGGGAAGAAACACAGACCTACTCATCTCTTCCCAGATGGATTTCCTGGCCAGAGGAGAACTCCTGCAATGAAAGGTTATGTAGGAAGGATTCTGAGTTTTCTTCCCCTGCTGTGAAATCAATTAAAAACAGGATGGATATAAAATGGTTTTATAACCTCCTCCACCTCCTGGCTTCCTTCCTTCTTGGGGATGGGCCAGCGCAGGCTGAGGGAGAGACAGGAGTCTCATGGTCTGAAAATTCGGTGCAGTTTAAATAATGGTGACCTCTTGCTCCAGCTCGCCTCAGGGGATCTGAGGCCGGAGGAAAAGCTGTTTCCCTGGAAAATGGACAAAAGGAGGACCCCAAAGCAGGCAGGGTAGCCTGGGCCAGTCCTGGTCTCTGCCTCTGCTGCCCAAGGGTTCAGAACTGGTCTAACCTAGAGCAATAAAATAACCTGTTTTAGAAAACAATTTTTTTTTCCCACAGAACAGTTCAAATTGATTTGTTATGCTTACACATATTTGTCCTATAAAACCAACATCAAGAATTTTCACTCCTTCTCTGATCTACAAATAATCCTAACACGTAGCTTTTATTGAGTACAAACCACTGTGTAACAGGCACTTAACTCTAATTCTTAGAGTTAATCGTTAACTGTAATGACTAAAGGTTAAGTAGCATTTCCCCCAATCCATAAATAAGGAAAGTGAAACTCAGGGAGGCTAATTATCCCACCCAACCTCCAATAGGTGGCAAAACCAGGGTACAAATCCAGGTGTGCTCTCTACTCCGCACGAAGCTGAGCAGTAATAGTTCTCTTTTATTCAGCATTTGCTGGGAGCCTGATATTTGATGTACATTATCTGAAATCCATGGAACACACCTGGGAGGAAGCCTGCTCTAGCTCCATTTTCTGATGAAAAAGTGTAGTTAAGGAAATAAGCCAGGGTCACAGAAATGACTTAATCAGGTGCAGGCTGAAACCCAGATTTCTGGGTTCTCTGATGCCAGTATTCATTCCAAGCATATCACACAACTGCAGAGACTCAGGAAGGTTCTCTTGTCTCGGAGGCTTCAGTGTGTGCTCTGGGGCACACAAGGGCCATCTCTGGTGAGCTGAGGTTAAGCTGCTCTGTGCGCGCAGCATGGGCGCGGCCTCTGCCAACACACATGGTTCTCAGCAGCATGTAGTTTCCAAGGGTCTCTGCCAACTTGGCTGAGGCATTTTAGACATCTTGAGGGACATGGTTCCCAGCCCCTTAAATGATTGACAGACTTCTTTGTCAGGAAGTACTGCTTCACCCTACAGAACTACCCACATTTTTTGCAAAGAGTATTGGAACTATGTAATCATTTCTGAGTCTGATAACCCCAGGATCCTATGTTACCCCGATATAAAATTATGCTAATAGGTAACCATGGCTCATACACCTTACTTGTCAAACAGTTCTGATCTCCTTTTAAGCAAATCTGTCCCTCTGAGCCCCTATGCTATTTTTCAAGGCACAGTCTTGGAACATCTTAGGGGAATCTTTTTTTTTAAAGATTTATTTATTTATGCATACAAGCTGGGGTACAGGCCAGAGGCGTGGGGCAGCAAAAGTGTTCACTAGAGACAGATCGATGGAAATACACTGCTGAGGGGAGCAGCGGGTGAGGAAGGAGAGGTCTGCCGCGCCATGTGGGGATCTCCCCGGCCGGGCGTCCAACTGGCGTCGCTGCTGCCAACAGCTCCACAGTGCAGCGCTTAACCACTGTGCCACCAGGGAGGCCCTCTTAGGGGAATCTTAATGCCCCATCCACATCTTCCCTTCACTTCATTTACTTATCCCCCCCCATCCTTACGGCCCTCTTACCCTGAAACCTGCAGTCTAGAAATAATAGCAATACAATCCAGATTTAGACAGGCATTAAGTACTAGCCAACACATTCTCACAACTACTGTATCTTTTAGGACTATCATTAACCCAAGGAGAAGGAGGAGGAGGAGGAACACAGGTTTTCAGAGAAGAAACAAAATCCTGTTAGTGATCAAAGTAGGGATAGGACCTAGGTTTCTTCCTCTAGAGTATTCCAAGTGGATAGGGCACTAGACCCTGTGACTCAGGACTATCCATCTAACATGACTGTTTCTCAAGGGCTTAATTCTGTTGTTCTGGAAACTCAGTCTGATCATTGAAAATAGCTCACAAATATATCTGCATTAGTTTGTTTTAGGAGAAGCACATTCCCTAAATCCAGGGTTGTCATACAATTTAAACTATGTCACTTGCAACTAGTCATTCACTCAGTGGCTGCTCCCTGAAATCCACCACCATGTGTGAAGGCCGTGCTGACTGAGCATAGAAGTCTTTTCCTTGGAGGCCAGAATTCTTCTAATGGCAACTTGACTTGAGGACACCTCACAGTTTTGTCAAACTTCTTTAGATTGCTGGGTAGCCTGAGAAACTCCTACCCTCTCTTTCAACCTTCTTACCCTCTCTGCATCACTGTGATAAGTCCGCATCTGTGCTCTTTATCTAGCCCCCTCATTCTACTGCCTGCTGTAGCAGTAGATGACATTGCCCTGAGAGAATGAAAGGCTGGGATGATATGAGCAAAGAAAGTTGGTAGAAATGAAGGGGATAGGGCCCAGGCAGAGCTGTACAAGTTCTGTTGTCTCAGCAGGTGGAAGGAAAGTCAAACATGAGGGGCTAAATAATTTACTTCAGAGATTGCTTGAGACTAGAATTCTATATCTTTAAATATTCCAGAGCAACTCCAGTAGCATCCTGTTTCAGGACAAACTCTCAAAGGGTTCTGGGGAAGAAGAAAGCTGTTCAAAAGCCACTTTTTTGCCACCTATAAAGACTTTTCCCTTCCCATAACATTTTTGTCCTTATGGTATCAGAAGCAGGTGACTCTCCCGAGACTCACCTTGGCAGGGCCCATCCCACACATGACGGGAAGAAGTCTCGGCAGGTCTCAGACTTGGCTCATCTAGTCAAGGTACCAGGTGTGTCCTCATACTGGAGATAGGCAGCCCAGGCTATGAATACCTGGCACTATTCAGCATCTAGATTCTTCTAGCCAGCAGCCCAGTTTCATATTCTTCCTGGCTGCGTGGGGAGAATTCCTGCCCTACCAGCAGATCCAGTTCTAATTGAACATTAATAAATTGATTTTCTGGTTTTATTTTTAAAGCAAATAAGACAATAACGTTATCATCAAGGGTGGTATCAAGAAAGGAAAGAATGACAAAAAAGCAACATGCGACCCGTGGGTGTGAGGTGGAAGGTAAAGGGATGGGGGCTGAATTTTGGCTTCTAGCTGAGCATAGTTACCCCGTCAGGATTTCAGTGGTGCCTTTCAAAGCCTGTCTTTGTCTATGGGATGCCTGGGGATTAGGTAGGAGTACCAAATGCTGTAATTACAAAAAAGAGAAAAATGACCCCGCTGGTGATCATTTAAGCAAGTATTTTAGGATAAATAAAAGAAAGTACATCTTTATACAGCATGGCCTGTAGCATATAGATGGAATTCATTTCCATAGGTGTTCAAGATGAAAATTTAAAAAACGGGTCCAAGAAGAAGCCAGATGGATTCATGGAAATTAGACTAATAGTTGTTAAGGTCAAATTATGAAGATCAAGTCATTGTGTGCCCACAGAGATATTTGCAGTGCCCCTTTAGAGCCTCCTATGTTCTAGACACATCAAGTTCCTAAGTGTTTCTGGAAAGCAGAGGTGTCCTTCCTCACACTAAACTTTTGCCTTTCCTCCAGAGCAAGATAGTCACTTCTTCCAGCAGTGGAAACCTCTACCAATGCACTGTAACTGCCTTTCCAGCTGGACAGTGTGTCTGCTTCATGTGAACTTAGCTCAGAGGCTGGCCCATAGACTCTCTGCAGATACATGTTGAATGAATGAATGAATGTTGAGCCACATTAATCAATGGTTTTATTGCTTACAGAATTTGTAATATAATGACATTCTCTGAAACTTTGTTTCTAATATCAGTTGCACAATGCTCTTCTGTGAAGACAAGTGCCTGCTTATCTCAGCTAACATATATGCTAGTCTCCAAAGCAGTCATCTGTGTATTGAAGTGGAGTAGTCAAGAGGCTTGTTGTGATTTTAGTGTCTTTAACTTAAACTGTGTCTCGTAGACAAGTGAGCCAGTTCCCCAAAATTCTGGTCTAGAAATATTGCCAATGCACATTCCAGTGACTTTCAGATGTTAGAAAAACAGACATATCACCTTTCGGACTGAAATCATTGGGAACTGCATTTTAAAGTTGGGTTTCCTTCCAGATCCTTAGGTTGTGAATGACACAGTCTGTGGAAACTCTTTTCTAACAGAAACATTATGAGATCAACAATAAGCTGAGGTATGAAACTCTCTAGAAGTATTTAATCACAGATCAAATACAATGTTTGCATGTTAAAAAAAAAACAAAACAGTAAACAAAGGTCTAGCGATCAGAATGCTGTTCAAGCAACACAGGGGCCTGTCCAGACTCAAATACGGAGATTCTGAAGATGGTGAGTTGTGGTAAGAGGGAGGAGAGCAGGAACTCTGGACAATAAAAGAAAATTAAAGAATAATGAGAGGTCCTGCTCAGTCATTTAAATAACCAGCCCTAGAGAAACACTTTTGGAAATCAAGAAGCGTGGTTTCTGAACCCCATTTTAATCCCCTTAGAAAAATCATTTGAATTTAACTTTCTGCAACATTGCAGTAGTCAGTTTAAAAATAAGCATCTCTGTAGTCTATTAAAGGTGAATGCAAAGTGCTTTGACAGACCATATACAGATGTTCATTTATTCAGCAGATAGCTATTGAGTAGCTTATGTTGGGGCCATCTGCTAGCCTGGGGAGATGCAGCAGACAGCAGGGCTGAGGTCATCCTGACCTCCTTGGGCTTACAGCCTGGCAGAAAGACAGAGCAGGGTACGTGATCACAGTAATGACTAGAGAGGTTTTACTGAGGGAAGACCTGAGGGTTCTGTTAATATATAGTCAAGGGATCTTGGCTATTCCAGAGGGCAGGGAAGACCTCCCAGAGGAAGTGTTTATTGAGCTGTTGCTCAGAATTGAGATGCAGGGAGAAGAATGTTCCAAGAAGATGGAAAGGACATTGAGGATGTGACGCTTCCAGAACTGCTGGAGCACAGAACTGAGAGGAAGAATTGTGGAAGGAGGATTGAGACATAGGCCAGGTTTGGACTGTACAGGCCTTGCAGGCATGAGATGAAAATATTTAACAGCTGAGACATGAATGTAAATTGATAAATAACTACATAACCCCCAGATTTTAAATATATTCCATTTTCTTCTCTAAATGTACTAAATTATAGATACTAGTCAATTTTGTGTTTACTAAGATATTTAAATAGTAGTATTAATTTTTCATTGATGTGATTTTTTTGGTTTTGTTTGATGTACCAGTCACAAGATAAATGATGTCCCTGAGACTGGATAATATTGTTCCAAAGATTTTCCCACTAACTTATAGGATATTAAGTAACATGTAAGAGAAGCTTCCTAGTAAGAGAAGAATTTACTTACCTTCAGTGATATTTTTCCAATATGCTGAATTTTCTCTCAGAATTTGCTGAATTAACAGCAGTGATGTTAACAAAACTTTTCAGCCCTTATAATGCTCTCTTAGATTTTTATCTATTCACTATCTCTATATTGACTAAATCATAAGAATTATATACTGGGATAACATACTTTAGTCTAACCTAATCCTCAGGATAGATAGGTGACTCTAGTTGGCGTTTAAAGCCAGGAGTTTAGGATCTGGCTTAGCCATTTAGGTTTTAGATAACTTCTCCATGCCCAGTTTTGTCGGCCATAAAATATATTATGGTATCTGTAGTCCTCAACTGACTTACTATACATTTAGAGTAGAACAAGAGTTGGAACATTATACCCATTAGCTCTCACTTTTAGTAATAAAATTAATATTGTAATAAAATTAATATTGTAAATGTCTTGGACAGTTGGACATGGACTAGGTTTTTACCAAGCCCTTCCAATATAAAAAAGAGGAATTCAGCAGAGTTGAATTTCACACGGTCTCCAAGCCAGGAGGCCTGGACAGTAAAAAACAAACAAACAAAAAAAATAGAGAATAATGAGAGGTTCTGCCTGATCGGTTAAATAACCAGCCCTAGGGAAGACTATTCTATTAAAGAACCTTGGGTTCTGAACCCAATTTGACGTAGGCTATAAAGGAGTCATCCCAGATGACTCCTAGGTTTCTTTCTGGAAAAATGAGACTATATCACCATTTACTGAGCTAGGGACGTCAAGAGATAGAGCAGTTTGAGGAGGGGATATGATTAATTTAATTTTGTATCTGTTCAGTTTGAAATGCTTATGACATATCTAGGCAGAAATCCAGTAGGAAGCTGGAGATGGGGCACCATGTGTGAAAAAGGCCTGGCTAGAGATGACAATTTTGTAATCCTTACATACGGAGTGTGTGAAATTGCCCAGGAAGAAAATATACAGTGATGGAAAGAGAGATCTGAGTCCTGAGTAACATCAGCATGTAAGGAACAAGAAGAAAACGTGGTGCCCTAGGGTGAGGGGGAAAACTGGAATATTGGACAATAACAGAAGGCAAGAGAAAGGTGTGTGGGTTTGGTTGAGAGGCTCTCAGCCTCCATTCCTACTTTCTGCTCTATTCTGTTTCCCTGGAGAGCTAAAATCAACTTTTCCAAGATTCCCTTCCAACCAGAGGACTGCATGCAAATTAGGTTCCACCAATTGAGATTTAGAAGGTGGAAGAGCCGCAGGGCTTTTGTCCTGATTCTTTGGTCTGGTTCCTGGTGACGCTGTGCTTTCCTGCAGCGCTTGCTCTTGTCTCGTTGCTAGCCACGCAGTCAGCCAGTTGTGATGATGGTAGCAGCTTCCTAATACCGACATTGTAACTATGGTAGTGTCCCTGCCTTCCTCATTTTGGCAAATGCGTTATCTTCCCAGTTGTGATGGAATTCTTGGAGAAACAGCTGTATCTCAGGACCTTCTAACACTTCAGTTAACACCCAATTTCTGTATCAAATCCCCTTCTTAAAATATCTAGAGTGACTTCTTTTTTTCTGTTTGAATTTTGACTTGTAGGAAAGGAATATTCAGAGAGGCATCCAACACATGTGTATTTTTCCATACTGCCAACCAATTGATTCCATTCTGACACCACCTACCTGGAGAAAGTGTTTGATCTCACAGTTTAAGGACTCAGATCTAACAAACACACACCAACTACCAGTTGCAAGTTCAGGTTGTCAGCTATTTGGCTATAAATCAGAGGTTCCCATGACCTCCTCTTTCTATTAATTTGCTGAAATGGCTCCCAGAAGTCAGGAAAACAACTTACTTATGTTTATCAGTTTATTATAAAAGGGTATAACTCAGGAACAACCAGGTAGATGAGCAGAGAACAGCCATATAGGTCAATGTATGTAGAAAGGGCACAGAGATTTTGTCATTCTCCTAGCATTTCTAGGTGTTTACCAACCTGGAAACTCTTTGAACCCTCCCTGCTTTGGTTTTTATGGCAGTTTTATTACATGGCCATATTTGAGCTGCTTCTACCGTGTCAGGAAACAGTGAGAAGATGAACCAGGGAGGAGGACAGTGGGGAAAGGAAAGATTTTGTTGCAGCTACAGGGATATTAACAAAGCCCCTCACCCAGCTGGAGTTACAAACCTGGGTTAGAAGACTGGGTTGGAAGAGGAGAGGGTTCTCCTCTGATTTGGGTCTTTGTTTATTATGTTTCAGCTTCCTCTCTCCTTAAGTCATTATTGGCTTCTGACTTGATGGGGAGCAACTCTGAAAGCATAAACCTGTCCCTGGAACATCATCTTTTAAAGACTGAAATGGAATATTTTAGAATAACCTTTCCCCTGGTGTCTGAATACAGCCCCAGGATCAACAATTCTGCAAGAGGGAGTGGAGATTTAGGGCCACTATCCATGTCACAGAGCCCTCCAAAATGCTTTCCCCTGATCAAGTGGATAATTAGCACAAACATACTTGGGAGGAAGGGGGAATTCTGAGTGTGGCCGCAAGCAGAAACCTCTCCTCCACAGGCTGCCCATCTCAGTGAGCAGAAGCTCAGTAAATATTTGCACTACATGCTGGGAGTTGAGTTAGGTTAACATGGTCAAGATTAAATACCAACCACTTTATCTCCTGACTCTGCCTTGCTCCATGAACTCTAAGGTGCTGCCTTTGGCAACAGCTAGGGGAACAGCTCTTCCAGATGTCCTCTCCCCATTCTCCAAAATTCTAGTGAAATCATTACCCAAGTTAAAATTATCCTCTTGCAATGCAGACCCCAGAGATATGTAGGTTGTTCTAATTCCAGCTGTTTTTTATATCCAGACAACCTGACATAATTTAAACGAATGAGTGAGTGTTGGTGTTGAAAATCTAAGAATGACCCAGGAAGTAGGTTCTGAAATTCCCTGAATAGTGCTCCACCTTCAGAAGATGTAGATGTGTGGGGGAATGTTAGGTGCACCCCGTCTGAGAAGCACCTGTTGTTTTGAGAGCCCAGACCTTATTTGCTGAAGTATATTTGAGGAGTCTCATTTGGTTTTCTGGTTTCCATTTTAGGCTCTGGTGCTTGATTTTGCTGTGTGAGGCTCTCAGGGACAGGTGCATCCCATCTGCTGACATCTTGTTGGCTCTGAGGGGACACAGCCTCATTAGGAAGGTCCTATTTCAATGTTGTGTCTTCCGCTGTTTCAGGCAATGTGTCTTTCTCCTTTTCAGTTTTCTTTTCCTCCACCAGTCGCAGTGGACCCAGATGAACCACTTGACATTCTCCTGCTTTTAATCCTCCACCTGTATTCCATCAGTATGGAATATGGTAATTACTTGATTCATCATTCAGTTCACTAGACTATAAACAGGAGCCAGGGAAAACCAACAACTCCATTTTCCATTGAAAAATGCCCAGAGGCTGGTTAACAAAAGAAGCACTCACAGAAAAGGAAATTAGCAGTCTGATGAGATTTCGCAGTGTGTGCTAGAGAGGATCAACCAACAAGCAGCTCTTAGCTGAAGCTGAGGCCATGAGTCTCTTCTATACCAAAGCAGGATTTGAAGTGCAGATCCACACGTGAAACTCAAATTTCCCTTGAGACTTATTTCTTAAGCATTTTTTCAAATAATAGGTGTTTAACTGGGCTAGGGCATTTTTTTTTTTGAAGTGGGAGGAGTAGGGTACACTAGAAATCATGTCATTATCATCATCACCATTGCATAATAAAAATCGTGACTGGTTTTTTATTATGTGACTATATACTTAGGATTTCCCAAGGGATAAGAATGTGTTTGTATTCACAGGGGAGACCATAACTGAATTTACACTAACAAGACCACTCAGGGTTGAGACTAGCTACACCAGAGAGATTCATCATGTCTGGGGAGGGAAGGGAGAACTAAGATTAAGCTCAACCACATGGCCAATAATTCAGTTAACTATGCCTTTGTCATCAAACCTCAGTGGCGATCGTAGCAAGGCTTCCATCGTAGCTGCTGCCCTTTGAGCTTCGCAAAACCACCCAAAGTCATTAAGAAGAAAGTTTTGGGAACAAAGCCAAAAAAGACAAAGATCCAGAAGCAAATCTCAGGGCAAGACCAAAGAGAAGACATGTCCAAAGGTGAAGTTCAGGACAAGCTCAATAGTAGCTCAATAATGCCAGTCCTGTTTGGCAAAGCCACTTATGACAAACTCTGCAAGGAAGTTTACAGCTGTAAGCTTATACCCACGCCTGTCACTCTGGGAGGCTGGAGCTTCGTGGTTCCTTGGCTTGGGCAGCGTTGCAGGACCTCCTTAGTAAAAGACTTATTAAGCTGGTTTCAAAACACAGAGTTCAAGTAATTTACACAGAAACACCAAGGGTGGAAATTCCCCAACTGTTGGTAAAGATGCCGGAATTATTCCCACCAACCGTATGTTTTGAAAAATAAAAATACAAAATAAAAAAAAAAACCTCAAGAGAAACTCTGGACTTTCTGTTTGGTGATGTGCCAGGAGGATGATGCATCCTGAGGACACAGGAGAAACTTTGTATTTGGGATCCTTCAGACTCTGCCCTCTGGGTCATTTGGCTGGTCCTGATTTGCATTCTTCATAATAAAACTGTAACCATAAGTATACTGCTTTCCTGAGTCCCGTGAGTCATTCCAGTGAATTGTAGAACATGAGAGGATACTGAAAACCTCCTGACTTGTAACCATGGTCAGAAGTACGGTGGTTTTGAGAACCCTTGAACTTACTACAGATGTCTGGAATGAGGGGACTCTAATTGGAAACCATATCTTTAAACCTGCAGAGTCTAAATTAACTCTAGGTAGTTAGTATCAGAATTGCATTGTAGTCCTTGTCGCTATCGTAGCCTCACTTTAATGACTACTTTATGTATATAGTAAGACTCCCAGATTTACATAGTGCATGCAAATGTCAAAGAAAATGTTGTTCCCACAGTGAATTTAATTTTCCTTATAATCTCTACCCTCTCGGTCAATGGAGAGGGGCATGTGATTGTAGTATCAGAGCCCTTTTCAGTTTACACTTTCTGTATGTTAATAACTCCATGTCTTTAAAGAACATACTTAACGTTTCAGATTACCACCTCCCCGCCCCAGTCCCCTTCAAGGTGACATTTTGGTGTTTAGGATGGGAAGGGCCTATAGGACCTTCATACAGTGGCAGAAAATGAGATTCAAATCCTTGGGTCTGGATAATTTTGGAAACAAGGAGTCCAGTGCCTCAGGCACCGCAAATATGATGTAGAAGTGGAGGCAGACTTTGGAGGGCATACCCTGTTGGCTACCTGAATTTCTTACACATTGGTGTGGGCTATTGCTATAGGAGTGCCAGAAAAGGTGCCCTCTTGCTCCAGTTTAAAGTGGAGTACAGATCCCAGGATTTCAGTTCCAATTAATAAATGGGCTGCAGATTTTGAAAAAATCATTCACCAAAGAGGATAGTCAGAAAGCTAATGGATATATCAGGAAATATTCACCATCACTCTCAGTATGAGAGACGGAGGTTAAAAACCCAGTGAGAGTGGCACATGTTAAAAAGATCTCCAACAAGAAGTGCTGGAGAAGACACAGAGAAAAAGGAACCCTATTTCACCATTGGTGGGAATGTAAACAGGTGCAGTCATTATGTAAAGTAATATGGATTGATCTTAAAAAACTAACAATGCAAATACCATAAGACCCAGCAATCCCACTCTTGGGCATCTGTTCAAAGGAGATGAAATATCAATGCAAAAACAAACAAACAGAAAAACCTATATGCTCTGCAGTGTTTATTGCAGCACTGTTTATTTTAGTTAAGACATGGAAACAACCTAGTGCCACTGGGAAAGGGCTGGGTCAAGAAGACATGGCATGTCCACACTATGGACTACTACTCAGCCATAAGGAAAGATGAAATGCTGCCATTTGCAGTAAAATGGAAAGAAGGAATTATGTACTGTACAGCAAGCCAGGATGACCAAGACAAATATTGAACATTTATATAGCAGACAATTTGATCAAGTAAAATACTTATGAAAAACTAGCAAATATTAATAAACAAAGTCATGTTTCTGTGGTAAGAGGGATGGGGGAGGGAGATGGGGTCAAGGAATGGTGGTGGGAAAAAATATCCACGTAGATAATCGTTACACACAAAAAACACAGCACATGAAATATTCTTGAAGTGAAGGATAAATACTGAAAGAGTGTGGTCTGTGTCTCAGGAAAGTTTACACGAAAGAGCAGATATTGACACATTGTCTGATTCAGTTGCTGAACATGAAATAATTTTCAAACATTCAGGCAGAAAAAAATGTCACCAAAGGAAAGAAAAATCAAAGTCAACTCCAAATTCTCCACAAAAACAACACAGAAGACAGCGGAACAATACAAAAAAAATTCTGAGACTCAAAATATGACTCCAGGATATTATATTTAACCAAATTGTGAATGATATATACAGGAAATATTCATTCTGAAATACGAACAATTCACAGGTTCTTTTTGGAGAACCAACTCAGCAATGAAATACAGCTAAGCAAGAAGTAAGAATAGCTCAAATGGAGACATAGTGGAAGCATTATTGGGAACAATTAATTCAGTTAAGTAGAGAATAAAACTAAACATCTGAGGAAATTCTGGTTGCAACAGGGAGTCAAAAATGTTACAAATTTAGACAGCAAACGCAATATAACCAACAAAAATGGAGATGTGAGAATAAGTAGGCACAACGACACCGATATTTACCTTACAAAGTCAGGAGTCAATTCTGTGTAAAATAGAAAAAAAATAATTTGATGGCTAATCGTTAATCTTTTTAATATTTTTTGTATTAGTATTTGGTTGATTTATTGCTTTATTATATTTTCTACATTGCTTGAAGGTTTATAATGAGCATAGATTATTTTTAGAAAACACATTTAAGTGATGGTTCAGAGTTATATTGTGAGTCAAAAAAAACCCTGAGATTTTTTGAGTTATTTTTTTAATTGAGATAACATTAGTTTACAATGTTGTATAGGATTTTTTAAATTTAAAAAGTCTACAAAAGATTATCGTGATCAATTTTTTATACAAGCGAGCATATGCATTTGCATCTATATGTGTTTTTCTAGAAATATAGATATCAAAACCATCTGGAAATAGCAACAGGAAAGTGTTTTGGTAACAATAATCTCTAGCATGTGAAATTAGACATGATTATTTTTCTTTCTTTTTTTTACTTCTTTGTATTACATCCATTTCTTAAACTTCTGAATTACTCATTTTTTAAATATGAAAATATTGAATTTGGTGGGGTAGGAGAGGAGAGAAGAAGAATAGAAAAATGATTCATTAGAAAACTCTGAAAGCCCACTGGAAGAAGGCACAACACTCTGAGAACTGATGGAAAGTCAGGCCACGGGCGTGGGAAGTTGTTTCAAGAATTGGACTCTTCTGGCTATGGAGGAACCTGGTTTTTGTCAATTATGATAAAAAAAAAATGAACGTATGTGTTTGACACATGTAAAGGAAAAGTAGAAGCAGTTAAATGGCAAATCTTCATGTGGTAGGGCCAAGCAGATGATATTGATATTACAATAAGGAAGGAGAATCATAAGCTTAATGTTTCTGCACAGGTGGGGAATAGAATGCGTTTCCAGATAATTATAAAACTGAAGATTGCTCTTGTTTCAACAAAAAGTTCATAAATTCCTTCTCCCCATGAGGAGCGCCTGAGTATATAATCAAACTTAAAGCAATATAGAAAACAGGAAAAAGATATGTACAGGATATTAAGCAATGGGTATTTTATAGAGCTTATATACAATGTTTAATGTACCAGAATTACACAAATCTAATGGGAAGAGAAAAAGTTATAGACCAATATTATAAAAACTGTATTGAAATGAGATCATTGTGTTTTATGCAGAACAAAGATACACTGTTCCTCATATACGAAGTCCTACTGACGAAAGAACTGACGCTTCATGGTAGAGCACATAGATAAGAACATTTTAAAATAGGTAACACAAATGGACAACATACACACGAAAATATATTTAATATTTCTGGAAATGAAAAAATGTCAATTAAAAATAATAAGATATCATTTCTTTATCTAAAAGTTTGGAAAAGATTAAAAAGATTGAGAAAAACTACTGCTGTAAAATTAACAGTGTTGATTGTGTAAATTGGTACAACCTTTCTGTTGGGAAATTTTTGTGTTAAATTGCAAAACAATACATGGACATTCCCTTTCAACCATTAATTCCATGTCTAGAAATTATGATATGGTGTTAATCAGACATATATGTATACACCCCCCCAAACATATTCATGGACACAATGTATGTCTAATAGTACATAATTAAAACAGATTACGGCACATCCCTCACATATTGAATAATATGTAACCATTCAAAATTAAGATAAAGATCCATATTTTTATTATTAGATCTCTAATCCAAGGGTGAAGATGTAGACCCATTAGCTATAATATGTTGAATAAAAAAGTAAGTCAGGGGCCTCCCTGTGGCACAGTGGGTTAAGTCACAGCACTATAAAGCTATCCAGAGCCACTGCAGCATGAGTTTGATACCTGGCCGGGGAGATTCCCACATGGCACAACAGACCTCTCCTGCCTCACCCGCTACTCCCCTCAGTAGTGTTTTTCAGTTGATCTGCCATGTGGGAATCTTCCTGGCCGGGTATCGAACTCATGCTGCAGTGGCTCTGGATAGCTTCATTGTGCTGCGACTTAACCCGTTGTGCCACCAGAGAGGCCCACTATCATTATATTATTATACAGAATATTTTCACTGCCCTAAAATTCTTCTGTGGTCTGCCTATTCATCCTTTTCCACCTTCACCTTTCAACCTCTAGCAATTTTGATGTTTCACTCTCTCCAAAGAGAATCTTTTCCAGAATGTCATGTAATTGAAATTTTACAATATGTTATCTTTTGGAGTTGACCTCTTTCACTTAATAAATATATATATAAATTTCCTCCTTTTTTTCATGATTTTAGAGTTTACGTCTTTTTAGCGCTGAATAATATTCCATCGTATTGCTCTATTGCAGTTTGTTTATCCACTCACCTACTGAAGGATATGTTGGTTATGTTGGTCCCAAGTTTTGACAATTGCAAGTAAAACTACTGTATTCTTGCAGATTATTGTGTGGTCATAAGTTTTCAACAACTTTGTATGAACATCATGGAGTATGATTACAGGATCATATAACAAGAATAGGTTCAGTTTTATAAGAAATCACCAAACTATCTCCCAAAGTGACTACCATTTTGTATCCCTGCCAATGTGAGTGAGCACTCCTGTTGCTCCAGGATTTGGATGTCAGTGTTCCAGAGTTTGGCTAGTCTAACAGATGATCATGATATCTCATTGCTGTCTAAATTTATATTTCCCTGATAACATATGATTTGGAGCATGTTTTCATATGCTGTTTGCATCTTTCTGTCTTCACTGGTGATATCTTTGTTTACATTTTGTCTCAATTTTTAATCAAGTTGTTCATTTTCATATTGCGTTTTCAGAGTTCTTTGTATATTCTGGATGGCAGTCCTTTATCAGTTATGTCCTTTATTTAAACATTTTTTTAGTGGTTTGCAATACACATTTGCAACTAATCAATGTCTACTTTTAAGTATTACTATACTGCTGCATGGGTAGTGTAAATACCTTGTAATAACAAAATAATCCTAATTTCCCCTCTTTGGGCTTTTGTGTCATTGCTTTCATCATTTCACACGTGTGTGTGTGTGTGTGTGTGTCAGTATATGTATAAGATGTTTGCATGGCATAAATCATTAAATAAATTGCTGCCACTGTTATCTTGAACAAACTTATTTAGGTCAATTAAGAATAAGAAAATACAAGTTTTTATTTTATCTTCACTTACTCTTTCTTCAATGTTCTTTTCTTTTTGTAGATTCAGATTTTTGACATGTCTTTTTCCCTTTTTCTAAAGAGCGTCTTTTAAAATTCATTGCAAGGTAGTTTTAAGTCTTTATTTCTCCTTCACTTTTAAAAGATAATATTGCAAAGTACAGATCTCTAGATTAGTGGGGATTTTTCTCTCTCAATACTTTAAATATTTTGCTCTACTTTTTTGTTGTTTGCATGGTTTGTGAGGATAAGTCAGGTAGTTACAATTCTTATCTTTGTTCTTATATCAGTAAGTTATTGTTTCCTCTTCTTTCAGAAATTTTTTCTTTTTCTCTTGATAGTCTGTAGTTTGAAAATGATATGCCTAGATGTAGGGTTTTTTTGTGGGGTTATTTGGGTTTTAGGCATTTCTGCTGCTTGATATTCCCTCAATATCCTGGATCAGGGGTTTGGTGCCTGACATTAATTTGGGGGAAATTCTCAATCATTACAATTTAAAATATTTAGTCTGTTCCTTTCTCTCTTTCTGCTATTCCCATTGTGCATGTATTATACTTTTCATAGTTGTCTCACTGTCCTTAGATGGTCTAATGTGTTTTTACAGTCTCTGTTTTCTTTTTGCTTTTCATTTTAGGAGGTTTCTATTAAGATAGCCTTGCTTAGAGATTCTTTCTTCAGCCATCTCCATCTATTAATCTACAGCAAGCCCATCAAAAACATTCTTCATTTTTGTTACAGTGTTTTTCATCAAAGCTATTCTTTGTGGTTCTTTCTTAGGGGTTTTATCACTCTGCTTACATTGACCATCTGTTCTTGCATGCTGTCTACTTTATCCATTGGAGACGTCAGTGTATTAATCATAGTTGTTTTGAATTCCTGGTCTGATAATTCCAATATCCTTGCCATGTCTGGTTTTGATACTTGCTCTGTCTTCCAATTATGTTTTTTGCCTTTTGGTATGCCTTGTAATTTTTTTCTTGACAGCTCCATGTAATGTACTGGGTAAGAAGAGCTGCCATAAAAGACTTGAGTAATGTGGTAGTGAGATATGGAAGGAAGTATTCTGCCTTCCGATGATCAGACTAAGGCTTTTAGAGAGTGTATGCCTGTGTAGTAGGAACTGCACAAGTGTTTCTCAGATTTTATTTTCTTTCCCTAGGGTAGGAGAGAATGACTAGAGAGGACTAGAATTGTGTATTTCCCTTTCCTTCCCCATTTAGGCTCTGATAATACCCCAGCAGGTTAGGCTCTAGTTAACTGTTTTCTCCTAAAGGCAGACCATGTTAAAAAGAAATGAGTGCTCTGATGTATTTCAAAATAGTTCCTTTCCCCTCCCCTGCCAAAATCACAAGGAAAGTTTTCTCTGGTAGTCACTGAGAATCTGGCCAAGAACCTGAAGTTAAATCTCACAAACTTGTCTCCCTAGAGTTTTTTACTTGCAGAGTTGCCTACACTTATATTCCAGCTTAGTGTCAACTATAGTTCAGCTTTCCTGCCCTGCCACTAATTCTCACAGTGGATTCTACCCATGAGACTCTGCTCTAAGAAGTCACACCTTCCTGTATTCACTTGTTTCTCCAATATTGAGGGCAGTAGTTTGCGCTTTGACCTTTCCTCTCTTATAAATCCGAGAAGCGTTGTAGATTTTTCAGTCTGTTAAGCTTTTTACTTTTATGACAGAGTGACAACTTCCTAGCTTCTTATAGGAGAACTAGAAATGACAAGTCCTTGAAGTTTTTGTTTGTTTGTTTGTTTTACAGTGAATACAGACATTTCATAATCAGAAAAACAACCAATTTCTATTTGAAATTTTAAAAAATGAAAACTTTTAGAAATTTCTGACAGACAAGAAGCATCTCTCTATAATTTTTACTAATGATTCTAATATTAAAAAATCTACCATTTTAGTTCCTTTTAACATAGCATTAAAAAAAACAGGAGGACAAACAAAAAGGATCAGTGAATGATACAGAATGGCAAAAATCTAAGTGAGAATTATTCCTATTTGGAACTACATGCCAAAGATTCTCCCACACTGTTTTCTTATAAGTCAATAATAAAAACAAGCAATCCAACTTTTAAAAGGCAAGAATACATAGTAATGGCCAATAAACTCATGAAAAAGATGCTCAGCATGATGAGTTATTGGGGAATTACAAATCAAAAGTCAGTAACATACCACTTCTCATCCACTAGGATTGTGCATCACCGAATAGACAGACAATAACAAGTATTTACAAGAATGTGGAGAAATTAAAACCCTCAGACATTTTTGGTGGGAATGTGAAAGAGTACAACTGCTTTGGAAAACAGTTTGTCAGCTGTTTTAAAAGGTCAATATAGAGATACTATATGGCAGAGCAAGTTTATTACTAGGATTTACCCAAGAAAACTGAACAACATGTCCATACAAAAACTTACCCAGAAATGTTCATAGCAACGTTATTCATAATAGCCAAAAGGTGGAAACAACCCAAATATCCATCAGCTGTTGAATAGATAAACAAAATGTGGTATAAGAATGTAATATTATTACTTTTTTAAAAAGAAGTACCAATATTTGCTATAATGTGGGTGAAATCCTGACTATATTATGCTAAGTGAAAGAAGTCAGACACAAAAAGTCCTAAGTGGTATGATTCTATTGATAGGAAGTAATCTAGATGCACAAATCTTTAGAAAGCAGATTGGTGGTTTCCAAGTATTTGGAGGAGGAGTGGGAAGTGACTGTTATTAATGGCTATAGATTTCTGGAGTGAGACAAATATTCTAGAATTAGATAGTAAAGATAGTTGCACAACTTTGTGAAGATACTAAAATCTCCTGAACTGTACACTTAAAATAAATAAATAAGATTTGGAAATATTTAAAAATATTTTTAATTTTTATTTTTTTGAATAAATACCTTATGCCCCAAAATATCCCCAGAAAATACACATGAGCAAATAAGGTAGTTGTTATAAATTACCCTAGCACTCAGAGATATACACCATTAATATTTTAATTTACATCTTTTCAAATTAAAAAAAATTCTTATTTTATGGAAATAATAAACTCACAGAGTTTTTAATGTCAAATATTTCTTTTTAGGTCACTGCTCAGATGCCATCTCAAACTTCTCTCTACTCTCATGGTGAAGTTTGCCTCACTCAACAGAATGGAGTCTTAAAAAAAAACGTTGAACTACTAAAATGTAAGTAATATACTTTTTGTAAATATTGGGTCATATTGTACTTACTATTGCATATTGTATTCAGTAATATAGCATGAACATTTTTGTAACTCTCCTACAACATCATTCTTCGTTGCTACATAGCCTTTCATATGTGAGCTAACTTGATTTAGAAAGACTATACACTTGTCCTTCAACCAGTAAGCACAGTCAGTTTCAATTTCTTTAGTTATTCAGTCATGAGTTAAAAGAACATTTCCTTACTGGAAAGAATCATAGACTGCCCAACCAACAATTTTAGTGAAGAATCTAGTGACCAGAGCTGACAGAATCAAGTTAACTTCTCTTTGAGAAAAATTTATAATGAAACTGGTCAGGTTTAACTCTGACTGACCAGACTAAGCTAACTAGGCCAACACTAATTCTGTTCCTTGCAAGGAGAACTCTAAGAATGGAGGACAGTGACTTCAGGGAGCCTCTATAACATGTGTCACAAAGCAAAACCCAACTGCCTCCCCCTACTTCCAGCTCTGTGTTCATGCAGCCAGGGGCTGGGAGGCAGCGGTGATGTGCCTGCTACCTGCAGACGAGTGCTGGGCTTCCCTCAGCCTATGAACAGAAAGTACTAAATGGGGGCCTCCTTTTGACCTAGGAGTTAAGTCTCAGCACTATCACCACTACAGCCTGAGTTTGATCCTTGGCCAGGGAGATATCCCATATATGGTGCAGCAGACCTCTCCTGACTTGCCCACTGCTCCCCTCAGCAGTGTATTTCAGTAGATCCTCCTGTTCTGCTCCCCACTCTGTCTCTGATGAATCCTCTCACCCCCTGCACCTCTGACCTACACCCTAGTTCTCCTATGCAAAAATAAATAAATCTTTTAAAAAAAGAAAGTACTAAAGGGACCTGCTTGAAAAAGCACCAGGGCGACATCGGTGGACTTCTGGAGTTGAACTCCCCTTATGACATGGGCAGAGATACTAGTATCTAAAGAGTCCTGACCCCAGGGCAGAACTGCAGTGCCTCATCAACCCCTGAAATTGCATTAAAGAGTAGAGATCTCAGAATTGATTAACTCCTTTCCCTGGCATGCTGGTTTTAATCATTCTCTATTTCTTTTGGAAGCTTACATTTGCCACAAATCAAAGCTCCTCCAGTTGAGACCTATGCTCAGATTTTTTTGGCGGGGGGACAGGTATGTGCGTGCATGTGCATGCGCTTTGAAAAACTATGTGTGTCTGGATAAAACAGCAGCATTTGGATCAATATCATTTGGTCAGAAATATTTCTATGTATTCTTGCTATTTTGTACATTTTACTCTAAAAAGCAAAGTCTGTTCAAGGGCTCAAGAAACTTTAAAAACTCACTCCAATGATAGAAACAAAATACAAATTTAAGTTTCTTTTTATAAGAGAAAAAATGTCTTTTTCCCCTAAGTGTTGAGAGAAGAATACAATATGAATCCTGGTACTAACTTAATTATAGGCAAAAATGTAATTGCTGTCCTTTTATTGTTTTAATGGTATTGTGTCATATTCAGGACATATTATCTTCATTAGTTGGAAGAACAAAAATGAGAATCATATGCCAGACCTTCTTGGTAATTCATTTAATTTCCTGTTTTTTATCTTTTTGGTGACTTCTGTAGAAGTACTATTTAAAAAGTTTCCCCATTGAGAATGGCCCAAGGAGCAACGGAAACTTCTATTTTTAATGCTTTATGAGTTGGTGAGAGGAATGCACTTCACAGAATCTGACTGCATTCCAAATAGTGATTTGACAAATTACTGAGTGAGGGACTTGGTGGGGGGTGGTGGGGGGAGGGAGGTGGGGGGGGCGTGTAATGTGGAGTTATGGGTTGAAGGAACAGAGGATTGTGCTCATTTGCTTCAAAAAGATAGTGATAATGTGTTTTCCATGTGTTACAGGCTAGAATGAATAATGTGAAGTCCAGTTTTCTTAACTGACTCAGTAACATAACGTTGACTTTAGAAACTAATAATAATGTGTAGCTTGTACAAATCAGAAGATAAAAATGATCACACCCATAACAGTTCTCAAAAACAAGATTGTTCTTTCCCCTGCTTAAAAAAGAAAACCTGGTTCAACCAAAAAATAGACTTCAACCTCCCAAACGATCCCATCTACCCCAACCCCAGTCTTTCCCACGCAGACCTGGGGGGCTGGGACAGTTGTCCTTAGTTATAGACACAGCTGAAATGAATAAAACAACTCATCCTGGCTTCCCGATACCTATGCAATACATTCTCAGAAGACTGTGGGCTTTCCGAGCTATAGGATCCGCCCTTTTTCCCTATTTTCCTCCAGGAAAAAGAGGATTCAGGGACTGCCGGGAACATTGAGTTTCCAGAACCCTCCGAGAGGTGAACTTCCATCGTCAGATCATTAAATGTTTTATGCCCTGTACGGGACGAAGGCTTGGCCAGGCTTTGAAGTACGAAAGTTGTTGAACTGCAGGGGGCTGGCATCTTTAATAAGAATAGAATAAGGAGGTATATTGACCCTCATCCTTAACCCATGTCCCTTATAAAAGAACTAGAATGTAATTAAAAGGCACATGTCATAAAATCTGATATTTCTTTTTATTGGAGGCTATGTGATAAACTTTTATCCTCATGAAAAAATGTTCTGTTTTTCCCATTATAAATGCCCTAGTTCCTGCCAAACCTCTTCTTATCCCAAATGTCTTATAATATCTTGGTATCACAGCACAGATAGGGTAACACAAACACTGAGTTATCATTTAATTCAATATATATTCATTGAGAGCTATACTAAGAATACCTTCCTGAAATCCCTTCCCTTGCCACCGGTGAAATAGTTTTTGATATTAGGAATCTTCTTTTTTATTCTCTCACTTAAAAAAGGATAATGTTTTCATTTGGACTTTGTCTCAGGCATACTGGGCTGGAATTCAAATGTGTGTCTATCTTTCTCCTGATGGGGCAGAGTCTCATGGCCCAGCCCTAGCAGCACCAGTTTGGGTATCTGGTGGCATTAGGAACAACACAGAAGGGCCAGCCTGACATTACTCTCCAAAGCCAGGGGGTCATGAAAACCTCCAGCAGGTTTACAAGTACCCGTCCTTAATGAGGCGGTCAGTGAGTGTTAAATGTTGAGATAAGTACCTTCGTTCTAAAATCTCAAGAACTGAATGATCAATATTCATTTGCTATATTCAATTGCTATAAAAATAGAATCATCCCTTCATGTACTAGCTCAGAGAAGTGTGAGAGCTTGCGCATTCATGTAGTACAGGTTGTTTAAGGCAAGTCAAGTTCTGTTCTTTTTCAAATGCCTATTTCAAATGCATTGTTGTTGTTGTTGTTGTTGTTTTCTTTTAATGGCTTCTCTTTCTCTTGCATTGCCTTAATTATTTGGTCTCCTCTGTGAGGCTCTCTGAGCCTTATATAGAAGGCCCCATGTAGCACCCCTGCTTTGCACAGACCTAGGTCATGTCTTCCACCTCTAGAATTTATGTCTGCATCCAAAGCTCCGTGGGCGACCTCGACACCCGCCCATGTGGATGGCACTGGTTTTTATTTTTCTTTCTGGCATCCAAGGAGTGAATTAGACACCCTTCCTCCACTCACTTTTCTTAATGTTTGTACTTCAATCCTTCTATGCATGTGTTGTGGGAGGGGGTATAGATACATCAGCTCAGATCCTCCTTATTGCAGGAAGTTCCTTCCATCTCCTTTACATTGTAGAAAAATATTCTATTTAAAATTCAGGGACCTTGCAGAGAGTAATGTCTGATCTTTAAAGAATGAATTGCAACAAAACTAATGTAACTTGAAATATAACAGACTGAGCTTATTGATCATATAAACTCTGTTTATTCATCTAGAATGCAAAACCTTTTGTTCCCCTTCCCTACCATCTACCATTGGGTAACATTTTTTATGGGGAAGAATTATCTTCAAATCAGTTTTTATCACTGGAAACTCAGATGCCTTCAAGGCCAGGCAGGTAACACAGATGGATGATTTTGGCCAGATATTGGAGAACAGGGAATGGCACAGACTGTGGTAAAACAAAGATCTCAAGCTCCATCTATAGGTATTCAGATTCTTAAAAAAAAAAAAGAGAGAGAGAGAGAGAGGAAGAAAGGAAGGTAAGAAAGAAAGAAAACCAAACCAAACCAAACCATGTTTAGGCTAAATTCAATCCAAAGCATACCAGCTTACTAATACTAATTAGTTTAGTCTTACCCATTGTATAGCGGGAAATGAAATTTAGACAGAATGAGTAATTTACTCAAGGTCATGTAACTATGGAGTAAAAAGTCAAGATGAGCCTGGCCTCATGTTTCTAATCTCAAGATCAGAGCCTTTCCCCCTTCCCCCTGCTGGCTCTGACACTTAAAACACCTTTTTAAGAGTAAAGATGGACCCATTTATATGTTGCTCTCATTAAATTAAACTTCATCTTTTCCCCAGATGTTCTTTAGCAGCAAATTCTGAGTAGCTTCAGAATATGGACAAGTTGGTCCTGCCTAGCAGGCAGGCAGGGTTTATTATGAGACTTTAGGACTGTTGCATAAGTGTGCAGTTCAAGTTTCCCCACCTCAGCAATGACCCTAAACACCACTGAAAGCCTTGTAAATCACTAAGCAAATCAGAAATTTGCACCTGTCTCACTCAGTGAGGGCTCCAGAAACCCTGACACTATCACTTTCCAGTCCCAGGTGGCTGGGGGCCAGATTTTGCCCTACGAGGCACCCTGAGAAATTCTTTTGGTCGGCAAACAAAGCCTGGTTGGCATCACTTCTGACACATAGACCTCAGCCAGCTACACTGTGTGACCTCAGGCAGGGACAAGATTTGCTTTTGGCCTCTCAGTTGTATTATTACATCTAAAAGAAATTGATTATGCAGGAAAGGTGCAGTGGGGTGTGGTGGCCAGAGCATGTTTTTGGAACAAGTCAAACCCACTTCTGAATGCCCTCTCTGCTATTTCATTCATTCCGTCAACAAGTACTTCTGAGAGCCCATTACACGCCAAGCAGTTTTCTAGGATCTAAGGAGAGAGTGGTGAACAGAACAGAAAAGACCCTGCCTTATTGAAGTTTACATTTTAGTCGGGGGAGACTGGCAATAAATAAAGTAGATAGTTAAACTACAGAGTCTGTTCGAAAGAGATGATGATATTAAGGATAAAATTAAGTGGGCTTAGTGAATGGAGAGTTCAGTTTAAATAGTGTGTTTGGGGAAGCCTCCCAGAGCGGGGGAACTCTGGACAAAGACTTGAAGGGGGATGAAGGAGTGAGCTTTAAGATACGAAAGTGCGCTCCCTGCAAAGGCGTTGAGGTCAGAGCATGCATGGAATATTCAAGGACCAACAAGGAGCTGGCCCTGCCATGCTGTGTGTAGGAGAGGTAGGAGGCAAGCTGAGAAAGGCAATAACATTGCTGAGGTCATGTGTGCACTTATCTTGAGTGAAGTAGGCAGCTCCTGTGGGATCTATATTGAAGAATTTCCTAATGGATTTAATGAGGACTCGGAGGAAAAGAAGTTAAGAATTTTAGTTTGAACAGCTGGGAGAATGGAGGTGCCATTAATTGAGATGGGAAGGCTATGGGAAGAACTGGTCACAGGAAGAGCAGTTAAGGGCTCGTTTGGGGGACTGTTTTGTGAAGAAGATGAATAAGCAGTTGCATATGAGTCTTAAGTACATGAGAGAGACCTAATCTGAGGATATGAATTTGGGATCATGTAAATGATTTTTTAAATTCTGGGATTCAACAGCAGCACCAAAGAGTAGTGGTGGACAGGGAAGAAAACTAATACAGAGCCCAGGGACACATCAGTATTCCAAGTGCAAGCTACCTTGTGGGAGCTGTGCCGTGGGCTCCTGGCTTAGGACAGAGGCCCTCATCCTCTCAACTGTTCACAGCTAACAACTTGCCTTCTCTCCAGGAGTTGCCCTTAGACTGCCACACCCAAAATTCTACCACCAGCATCCGCTTTTCCCCTTCCCCCTCCATCCTAGCAACAACCTTGGTTCGATGACTGCTTAATTTGGAGGCTCAAAGCCTGCGTCCTTGCCTCAGTTCTGAACAGCTCCAAGGGAACTTTGCAGTTCCAGAGCACTCATACTATCAACTGAAACAACTTGCTTTGTGGTACTCAATTTCTCCCTCCTAACCCTAGTGCCTTCACACCCTTGCGGTGGTGTTTCTAAGAACACCTGTGTGCAGATCTCTATCTCAGTTTCCCAAGGAATCTGTCCTAAATCAATGGCTTTAGGCATAGCACTTGCTTTGACAGTTTCCATTTTATAATGTGGTGATACCAACAAAATGGTGGTGGAGCCGTTGCATGTGAAGAGCCTGCAATGATGCCTGGTTAATAGTAAGCATTCAGATCATGCCAGTTACTCTTACTGGAACAAGATTTTTACTGTTACACTTTCTCTAACTCTAAAGATGATTAGAAAAGTTGCCATCAGAGTATTCGGGAGGCCTGTTGTCCTCTCCTTGAACTCTCCAGACTACACTCAGATGCTTCCATTATGTGCTCTGACAGTACCCTCCACTTCTCCTATCATTATTGATTGCACTAGTCTATATTATAATTGCAAATTAAATTTTCTTCCATCTCTCTTTCCTATAAACTCTATGTCTGTCTTATTCATGATTGTATCTCCAGGGGCTAGCACATTGTAGATACTCTGTAAATATTTCTTGAATTGAACTGAACTGAACTGAATTGACAGAACTGTGCCTTCATTTCTGTGCCTGGCTTGGTTTGGCTCAGCTCTGGGAATTACAGACCCAAATGACCTTTTTGAGAATTTTATGTAGTCCTTTTGAAGCCTCAAGAAGATTATCCATCTGCTAATCCATCCATCTATCCATTAACTCAAAAATTACTTACAACACCACTCTGTGCTAAGTACTCAACAGAGTAGCAAACAAGAGCTTAGAGTCAAGCAGTGAGGTTTACAATGGACAATAAACCAATTAGACAGCGATGAAATCTGTGAAATAGTAACAACAAAAACAGGAATAGGGAGGGCAGAGAGATCTCATTTAGACAGTGACCAGAAACTTCTCTAGGAGAGGAAATTTAAGATACCTGAAAAGATGAGTAGAAGCCAATTATGGGAAAGGTAGCACCATTTCAGGCCAAGGAAAATCCTGAAAAGAGAAAGAGGTTGATGTGTTGAAGGAGAGAAAACCAGCTTGAAAGTGGAAGCAGAGTGAAGGAGGGAGAGGCTAAGTTGGAGAGGGGTAGGGGGCAATTTATGCAGAGCTTTAGACATTTCATGCAGAGCCATACACGGGTTAAGAGAATCGTTCTTGGTGCCATCTAAGAGGATGGATTGTAGGGGAGCAAGTGTGTGAGTGGGAAGAACTAGGTAGAAGTTGTTGCAAGAAATGGCGATGGTGGGGATGGAGGAAAGCAAATCTCTTCCAGATATACTTTGAAAGGAGCCAAGGTAAGACTTACTGAAGTGACAGGTGAGGGAAAGGAGAATCAAGTATGGCTGTCAGGTTCGTGGCTTGATTCAGGAAGTTGAATGGTGATGCAGTTAAGAAATGAGGAAAACTGTGTGAAGAGGGCCAGCTTTTAGGAGGGAACCAAGAGTTCCCTTTAGGAAATGCTAAGTTTTGGAAACTCAAAAGCCTACCACGGATGGCCAGCTGTAATCATTTTCCTTCCTGAGCCTGCCCCAGACAGGAATGGAGCCCAGAATCTACTGGGATTGCCTGAGGTTCTGGGGTCCCCCAGAGAGCCTGAGGAAGAAAGAGCCTGCAGTGCTGGGGGTGAATAACAAGAAAGAACAAAGCATAAAGCAGGACTTGTCTCCAGCAAAGATCAACACTCAATGTTCTTGGAGACTGAAGCACACAAGTTTGAATGTCTGCAGCTAATGACCAGAAGGAGAGGTGTTGCCCAATCAGGAAAACAGCTCAAGCTGAGCTCTTGGCACGCTCTCCTCAATTCCATGAAGAAGGGTCCCCTCATCCCACATGCCACTGGAATGGAAACCAGATTTGAAAGTAAGCACAGGCCTTCCAGCTGGGTGCTGTTCAGACATCTGCAGGCAATCAGGGGCCTCCTCAGACATTCGGGCTTGTTCATCACTGGCTTCATGCTGAGAAAAGCAAATGTTTTCTGTGACCACTGGTCTGTCAGATCCACTAAGTGTGCTTTGGGACTCGCTGGGCTTCTGGGGCTTGGGGATGGATAAGGAAGGTGGCCTGGAGTCTCACCCACTAGCTCAAGCCCCAAGGATGTGACTGCACTGACCCCACAGGATGCTTTTTTTCAGGCGAGTGTCAGGAACAACTCATGCCCTAATGCCCTTTGGCTGTAAGCGCCATGGGAGTTCTGTCAGCCTGGGTCAGGAAGCTGCTGTTCCTGAGCCTTGGGGCCTCTCTTCTTTGCGCTGTGATTTAGCCAGTTCTCAGTACAGCCCAACAGCACACTCTCCATCAGGGACAAATGAAATTTTCTATTTACTTCTATTTACTTCCACTGTGAGGTTGTTTTAAAACACTAACCTATCATTGCCACTTTGCCTTTGTGTCAGAGCTGTTCTTAGCCAGGAGAGACTGAATAGACAAATAGGCAATGACTGACTGTACATAGAAATAGAATTCTTTCTAGCCCACAACCTGTAGCATCCTGCGTGGGAAACCCATCCCCCTGATCTACAATAAACAGCACAGGGGGCCAGCTTGTTATATGTCAGACTTGTAGGAAACCAGATGCTCTCCCTAGTGATAATCCCAGAAACTAAACAATAATTTCTCTAATAACACTGGTCAACATTGAGATCATTACTGACTTAAAGAGGCCCTAATCTGTAGTATTTTGGTGTGCTGAATATGAATATAACCCTGAAAATTTTTTATTAGCTCTTGTTTTGAAGATATTTCATATACTTCATTTTATATGTTTTACTGTGTAAATTTATCCAGTAGGACTGCAACAACATCCTAAATCAGCCTAGAATGATGTAATATTGCATCGCATTGCATAACACCATCATGCACACATCATCCAGAGCTGATGGCATCATTTTCTGATGCAATTCAATACTACTGCCAGGCGGCTGCTGAATTAAGCCTCCATCAGCAGTGCACCAGATAAAGCCGTCAGAAAGGTCAGCATTGAAAATATTTCAGACTTTGTGCGAGACAGTTGAAGCTACCGTTCCATGCACTGTTATTATTTTATCCATTTAGGCACGATACAGAACAGTAATGTCTCAAAAGCGCGTTAATAGCATGGACAATTTCTGCTCTATTTGTGGGGAAGTGACATTTGCCAACCAGAAGAAAAGTATCATTTCTCAAGTGAAGAAGGCTTATCATCTTTACTTCGGATGCAAGGTTGGTTGTCAGAGGCCAGCTCCGACCAAGGTTGGTGGGGAAAGCATCGGTGGTGGGAGCAGCGAGTTCCGTGGGAAAAGGGGGTGGGGAGTCAGAGACAGCACACACCAGAGAGTGTGATCAGGCTGTTCCACTTTTTTATTCGAGAACAGGGTTTTTAAAGCATAACTATAAAGAAAAAACTACAGACAATGACAGGGTGATTACAGATATTCAGATGCATAATCAATTACATACTTTGAGGGGAATAAAGGAACTTTGGAAAAATGTCTCTTGTCTGATGTAAATTCCAGCAAGGTACAGGACATAATCTTCAACCTTTGCCCTAGGCCTAGGGTGGACGCTGCTGTCTCCATACCTATTGTCTGAAACCAAGACCATAATAAAAGAAACATCTTTATGCTAATCTCTGGAGGAAATAATCTAAGGAACTATAAGCTGATTTTTCGAAGGCAAGGAAGGGAAATAGGGGAAGGGATTAAATGTTCTTTGTTCAAACATTAACCCTTGACCGGGTAAGGACACTTCACTGTCAGAAGGACATCTCGCTGCCAGGATCTAATGAGTAAGGCCAATGCATGCAGGCATGGTGGAGAAACTTATTGTTCTTACCTGAAATTATACTTAATTTATTTGCAAGAAGAAATATTGCATCCTGACTATGGGAACACTTCCTTGAAGGCTCGCCGCCCATAAAGTGACCTTGTCAAAACAATATGGGGTGTCTAGGCTATGACAGTTGGTGACCAAGACAAGCCTTGCGCCCCGCATCTATGCTGTGCTACATGTACAACACCGCTTTCATAGTGGTTAAATGGCAAAAGACCAGCAATGCTGTTTGCACTCCCCATGGTGTGGAGAGAGCCAAGCAACCACATAAAAGACTGTTACTTCTGCTTGCTTCCTCCTCTTTCTGGAGGAATAAGGAAGCAAAAGAAGTCGTGAATAGTCTACCCAAACATTCCATCTGCATTGAGACCAGTTCCACATGGTGAGGGACTTCTATTCCAGAACCTCCAGCAGAACATTCTCTTGATTCATCTGGTGAGGACAAGGGTGAGCTGACCTGTTCTTCTCCTGTTCCATCAGCATGCTGTGATCCAGATTTTCACTGTGGTGCATCATCAACCCCACACAGACTAACACAGGCAGAACTAAATGACCTGGTTCGTGATTTGGACTTATCCAAGAACAAGGCAGAATTGCTAGGATCAAGACTCCAACAATGGAATCTTCTAGAAGAAGATGTCACAATTACTTTATAATGAAAGTGCCATTAGCACTTGGAGTCTTTCTTCCGAAAGGAAAGTACTCTGGTATTCTGTTCTGATATTGAGGGCCTATGAATGCCTTAGAAATCACTCATGACCTACAAGAATGGAGACTATTTCTAGACTCTTCGAAACTGAATCTTAAGGCTGTGCTTTTGCACAATGGAAATAGTCTTCTATCCCAGTAGCGCATGCCATCCACAGGAAAGAGACATATGATAACTTAAAGCAGCTACTGAATTCCATTGAGTATAACAAGTACAGCCAGCACATCTGTGGTCATTGAAGCTAGTTAGTTGCCCTTTTAATGGGACTGCAGCAGGGATATACAAAATACATGTTTCTTATGTAAGTGGGATAGCTGAGCAAGTGAATTGCACTACTTGTGGAAGCAGTGGACTCACAGACAAAATGTAGCAGTTGGAGAGAAGAATATCCAGCATCCAGCTCTGGTCGAGGCTCACAAAATCCTGCTACCCACCTCTTCACATCAAACTAGGTTTGATGAAGAATTTCGTGAAAGCCATGGACCGGACCTCGCCAGCTTTCCAATAACTACATGAAAAATTTCCTCGACTCAGAGAAGCAAAGATTAAAGAGGGAGTTTTTGTGGGTCCTCAGATTCAAGAGTTCTTCAAAGATGACCGGTTCAACAACTTGCTGCAGGGTGATGCGAAACAAGCATGGAATGCTTTTCGCCTAGTGTCTACAAACTTTCTTGGGAATGTTGGGGCAGAAAACTACAAGGAACTAGTAGAAGACATGCTGATGCAGTAACAGAAACTTGGCTGCAGTATGTCTCTAAAGATCCACTTTGTCCATTCCCATCTGGATTTCTTCTCTGAAAACTGTGGTATGGTCAGTGATGAACATAGCGAACGTTTTCATCAAGATACCGCATCAATGGAACAAAGATACCAGGGAAAATGGCCCACAACAATGCTGGCTGACTACTGCTGGACACTCCCCAGAGGTGCTCCTGAACAGCTGTACAAGAGACAAGCAAAGAAATCTAAAAAGTAGTCTATGACTTGATTTTTTACAGGTATTAACGTTAGGCCTATTACTATTGGCATACATTTCGTGATGTAAACATCCATTTATTGCAGATTACCAAAAAAAACTAGAGCCAAAATTAGAATTTGACTGTCATATTCGTGTTGAGCACATACAGTTTGATAGGAAATAACTAATTTTATTTCATTAACATCACTTTTGTAAAAATTTGTTAACCAGTGTAATCAGTCCAAAATGACCAGGACTTCATTAACAACTTCCAACGCCCCTAATTTTTGACCCTCCAACCAACTTAGGACCAACCAGAGAAAACCAGTATGAACCCCCGAACCAACAACACAGATGTCCCACTTCTAGCTGGCCTGCCTAGAGTCTCCCCATGCTACTAACCTCCCAGGTGCCTTCCCTTTTACCACCATAAGACTTTCCGCTCCTCTGCTTTCCACTGTGTCTGCCCGACGCAGGTGACAGTGGCTGATTGCCTTGCTCTAGTGAGCGCTGAGTTAACAGCCTTTGCTTTTCTCATGTGCTTGTTCTTTGTTTACTTCCATAGCCATTTATTAGCTTTTTCTTCGTGAATTTCCAAACGCAATTTAACAGTACATTTGGGCAACCAAATTGAGACCCAATATAATAGTTAGGGTATAAATTACATTGCTGTAACAAAGAGACCCCAAGGTGCTATGGCCCGAATATAACAGAAGTTCATTTCTCTCCCATATACCTGTCTACAGTAGGGGGTGATTGAAAGTGGCTAGGCATCTCTGTTCCTTGAGGCCACTCAGGAACCCAGATTCCCTGTTTTGTTATTGTTGCTGTACCATTCCCTGGGGTGTGCAGGGAACAGGCTGATTCCTTCCTACCCTGTGTGTTCTGGCCAAAAAAAGGAGGAAAAATTTCCATGTTAAGAATGCAGTCTGCAAGTTGTATGTATCACTTTCTCTTACAACTAACAAGAGCTTAGCCACATAGCCACAGTTAGCTTCAGGGAGGCTGGGAAATGTGCAGGCACCTAGCACTTGTAGAATGGGAAAAAACAGATATCAAAAGACAGTTGACAGCTTCACCCACATTATTCTGGATGTGATGGGATACACATATATGTAGCTTTCGTTCTCAAATATTAGCAAGTAATGATTCATATACAGGGTGAAGAATAGAGCTTCTAGCCACATGTTTACGATCTGCCACATTCTGGTTCTTGCATCTTTCTCCAAAAGATCCTTCTTCCTCCTTCCTCTTAAGTGCTCCTGCCAAACAGAGCCCTGTCACACCTCGCATCAGAACCACTTCCAAATTAAAACCAATTCCCTCAAACACTTAATCCATTAAATTACTTAGAGAGTTTCGAACACAACAAAAATAACTCGACTGTCAAAATTATGGCAGTAAGCAGAGGGGATGTGGAAAGTGGAAGGTTACAGGGTGATGAGCTAGTGTTCCGACACTGGAGCTGTGGAGGGGAGCGAGCAAAGCATGTGCACATGTTGAGGTTGAAGTTGTACTGCCCAAATTAAATAATTTTGTCAATGGATAGCAAATCAATAAAATTTGAGGAAGAGATAACATTTTGATATCATATCTCTGCTGGTGATAAAGGGAGCATGTGGCACAGCTCCCCATTATTTGCAGCATTTTCCCCACTGCACCCCACTGTTGCCCACTTGTGAGTTCAGTCAGTGACCAAGTCTGTCTTCCCCATCACCAGGTCCTCAGCACTGGCCAGACCCAGGCACAGAGAGTGTTGGACAAATACACTGGTCACAACCCTTATTTCCTAGACCTTGTCATCTAAGAAAAGCCTCCCCTGAAAGGGAACTGCCCTTCCTTACCTGGGGCTATCATTCACCTGTGGCTCCTCCTGGGAGTCTAGATGAAGCTTATTGGAGGAATAAGAGAGTTTTAAGCTCATATCATCATCGTGATAGTTTGTTAATGAGGCAACTTGACTGAGCTAAGAGATACCCAGTAGCTGGTAAAACATTTCTGGATGTGTTTGTGAGGGTGTTTCTGGAGAAGATAAACATTTGAATTGGTAGATTGAGTAACAAAAGTCTTCTTTACTAACACAAGTGGGCACCATCCGACTCATTTAGCATCTGAATAGAACATAAAGAGGAAAGATGAATTCACTCTTTCTGCTTCAACTGGAACGTCTATGTCCTCCTGCCCTTGGACATCAGTGCTCCTGGGGTCCTGCCCCCAAAGCAGGCCTCTCTGAATCTCAACCCGCTGTCAGCCTCAGGCCTGCCTCACAGCATGATCTACCTTGGTATACTGGCGCGAAAACTGACCATCAACAAGACTCCTGCAGGGCATGCCTCCTGGCCCCCAAAGAAGAAAATTGGGGTTTCAAATTAAGACAAACTAGGCATGAGTAGGAGTGGGAAAGCTGCCAATTACAATCTCTTAATTCAAGGTCGCTAGTAAAAGGATTTGAACTATTTCCAATTTTAAAGTGAACATTTGATGTTAATTCTGACCTTAAAAAAGAGAGAGAAAAAAAATGAAGATGATTTCCTCCTATAATTTCAATCCCAAAGGTTGTATTAAATCAATTCCTCAAAGACGCTGGAGTGGAAAGGCTTTCTCTGATTCACACGTGAGCCCAAAGTTTGCTCGTTGCCAAACCCCAATGCACAGCATTGCTTTCCACAGGTATATGAAATCCACAGACTTCCTCCTGGTTGACCTTCAAGCAGCTTTCCTATCTTTATCCATTTAGGTTCAGTCATTTGAGTTGGCAGTTATTTAGCAAATTCTTTACATTTAAGTGATTACATTGTTCACATTTCAGCACCTGCAAATACCCAAGAGCATCCCAATCTATTCCAATTATCTCACCGGTAGCCTTTTCAGCATCCCCCTCTGCTAATAAGAATGGAGCTGCAGGTCAAGGCACTCCCTTCAGAACCTAAATTATTTTATGTATGCAGAAACCATTCCAAGAGTATGGTTGGGTATATTCCACTGATATGACTGAGACATGGAGGCGATGAATAGAAGTTATATGCTTTGTAAACACAGAAAATAATTTTGGTTTATCCTTTCCAAACAGGTTCTAATTTTTTTTATATCTCAATTTTAAAGCAAAGACAAAGATGGTGGAGGACTTTTCTAATGACTTAACATATTTACTATAAACCTCACTCTATGAATGAATCATTGTGCCGGCAGGAGCAGAAAGAAGGGGGGGGGTGGAGAGAGAGATAAAACTGGGGAGTGGTGGGAGAAAAGAATAATGTGCGGGCTGTTTCAGTTTTAGACAAGCGTCTAGGTGGGGTGCTTCTCAAACCCACCCAGCTTCTTTTTCACAGTGAGCAGAGTCTAGTATTTCCCCTCACCCATACCCAATACCACCTGGCCCACCACTACACAGAGTTCAGACTTCCTCTGGGGTGGGGTGGGTTGGTTCTCTGTTTTCTGACTCTTCTAGGAGCCTATGAAATTTTACACCTTTCAGTAACAGTCCTGCAGAATATGCACCTAGTGAAGAGCGAAGGCAGGAGTGACTCATTCAATGAAGTCTTCACAAGTCTAAAGTGAAATGAGGAAAACAAGGATATTAGATATGTACAATCATATACATAATTAAATATTATGTATATAATTATAGTCATAGCCATATATGATAGTAGATGGTTACTAACTTGTTGGGGGAAAGACTGTTTGGTGGGCAAGGCAGGATCGCGCCTTGGGCCCCAGCACCCTAAGCGCACCTTAGATCTCTGAGATTGCTTGCAGGTGTGTTCTGGGGCCATCGCGCTCAGTTCATTGAGTGTAGAGCCAGTAGGAAACTGTGGCATGGCATCTGGTATCCCTCACTTTGCTTTTCTTGCTCTGAATTAAACTCTTCTTTTGGCTCCTCTCTAAATCCCAGTCTGTCCTCCCAAGCAGAAGACAGCGTTAGAAAGTCAGAGATCCCTAAAATGAGGGCAGGAAGAGCACAAGGGACTATGATGATGGTGCACAGGTGAATTCGTGGTGGAAATTCTAGGGGGATGACAGCTGGGAAAAGAAAGCAAACATTGTACAAAAATGAACAATGATGTAAAATATATAAATTTTTTTAAAAAAAGATTCAAGGTTTAAAAAAAGAAGAAGAAGAAAGTTAGAGATCCCTCTGGGCCCCAGGTTCCAGGCTTCTCTCTTCAGGAGTCTGACATGATGTCTAGTCTGGGTTCAGAATCCCTGCTTGGGCACCAGGGCACCAGGCACAGTTTATGGTGCGGGGAGTCTGTCCCCCCTCTCCTGTACCCTTCCTCTTCCCTGCTCTCGACAGGCGCGCTCCCCAGGGAGCTACACCATCCATACTCTGCACAGCTAGACCCGGCAGGATCGGCCCAGCCTCCAGCAGCTCACGGAGGCGAGGACCTCTGGGAGAGTGGCTGTGGCTGCTCTGGGGCCGTGCAGGGCTGTTCTCAATGATCATGTCCTCTAGAGATCTCTTTTCAACCTAAAATGTTGCTCCACTTTCACCACATACTTTCCAGCTCGTTCACTGGAAGGCTGTGTGATCTTTTCCATATGTGAGAGGGCAGCCACGTGGCATCCTTTGAAACTGGAGTTTATGAAGAGATTAGTTCATCTCTCCAGGGATGCGGGCAACCTCAACCGTAAGTCAGAGCAGAACGCGTCTGCTGCACACACAATACCAGAGAAAAGTGTGGGTCCAGCAGTTCCCCTTTCTTGAGCAATGACAGTGGGAGAGGTATAGAGGGGCCTTGCTTTTACATCTGATGTCCTTGGTCGGTGACTAAAACTGTTTTAAAACTTAAGCTGATTACTGCCCAAGGGATGTGTCACAGTGGCCAATGCAGATATTTTTGTCTATGAACCAGTTTGCTATTGCCAGAATAATTCTGCATAACCAACAACTGAAACCGCAGTGGACCTACAGGAAACATGTCTTTAGCTCTGAGCCCACAGGTAGGTGATCTGGGCTACAGATGGGCAATCCTGGTCTCAGCTGAACTGACTCCAATGTTTGGGGCTCAGCTGGCTGTTGGCTGATCTAGGATGGCTTTGACTGAGGTCACTGCTCCTAGGTCATCTTTCTCTATGCTAGTTTGGACTAGCTGACTGCAGAGGAGCAGAAGGTGAAAAGGTACAAATATTTTTTCAAGCCTCAGCTGCTCTTGAATTTGCCAACATTTGATTAGCTAAATTGAGCCACATAAACTCAGAATCCGAGGGAAAGGGTGCTGCAAAATTATGTAGTGAAGGACCTGGATACAGGGAGGGTGGATATAAGGAGAGCGTTATTGGGACTAGGAAAGCAGTCAGCCTGCCACCCTGTGTTTTAGGTTTTTATTAAGTCTGAATCTGAATTTGGAGAAAGTAAAAGGAGGAAGGTAGATGTGTTAAAAACAACACTTTCCTTCCTTGTGCTTTCCTACCACACACCTGTGCTCCCCAACAGGCAGCCCTGTGAAACTTGCATAAGGCAATGAGAATGTTTGTGGATAATTATTAATAAATAACAACAAACACCTCTTTGGAATCCTTCAAGATATGGCGAGGTGATGCAGCCTCGTGTTGCTGTTTACATAAAATGAAGCTGTACTTCCTATACCCACAGACCAACATTTGTGTAATGTTTACAACCAAGTAAATCCAATTCAAGCAGCACATCTGCCACCAGTCCTCCACAGCTGTGTTCTTTTAGCAGCACGGTTCTCCTCTCCCGCTTCCACAGCACCCTCCAAAGAAGCCCTCAGAGCTTTGAAGCTTGGTGCGAGCGCTTGTAAATGCATATATTACTCCAGTGGTGTGCTCTCTCTGAGGGCACACGCTGAGAGAACCTGGCCTAGGGGAGAGAGGATGACTTATGCACCAGCTTATTTGGGTTTGATATCTGGTGCTGTCACTCCCTGGCTCAGGGTTTTGGGACTTGTTGATTTCAAGTAAGCGAAGCCATCCTCAAGCAAGATTAAGATGTGGTTATGTCTTGTGGGCTCCAAGAGTGAGACTGCTGCTGAGCCTCAGGAAAGGCACCTGTCAGGAGCTGACAAGTAAGAGCAGGCACGCTCTTTGCTTTTCCTCGCTGCACTCTCTGGACCTGCTTCACCAGCTGCTGTCCGCGAGGCAGGCAGGAGATGGTGCCTCGCAGCTCCTGGGTCTACTTGCTTTAGGTCCGGCCACGTGTGGATTGTGACTGTCAGTCCAAAATTCAGTTTCCTGGGAAAGAAAATCTGGCTTAGGCTGAGTCTGATTTCCACTCCTGCTCCAGGAGGCAGTGAGATGGGACAAATGGGGCTGCTGTGGATCCAAACACCCAAAAGGGTTTCCAAAGAAGGTTGATTCATCGTTAGCAGGCAGAGAACCCAAGTTGGCTACAAATAGGGCAGGTTGCTTCGCTTCTCAGAGCCTGTTTCCTTATCTGTAAAATGGAGGAGAGGTTAGACCCCACCTCTGTGGATTCCTGTGAAAATTGAATAATTTCAACACATTACTAAAAGAGAAAAACCTTTCATGAACTATAAGACTATAAAACTTAATGTCTCATATAGTAAACCCTTTGTTCCTCTCTTCTGAAACTGTGGAAAGTTTAAAAATGGACAGACCCAAGGTCAAGCATGATTATCACAGGGACAGGTCACTGTGTCTAGATCACGGGCACATTTATTACAGACACTAACCCAAAAATTGACTATCCAAAGCTACCAAAAATATTTTTAAATTATATTTATTTTTTCTAATCATAGACCAACATATTCTTATAATAAAGTACTCAAGTAACAATGTAGTGTATTCAACAATCAGTAAACTATCTCCCATGATCCACTCCTCTTCCACCCTGAAATCCAGCCATAACGTTACTACAGTTTGGCATTCCTCCTAGGGAGACAACCTTAGCCAGATGGACCAGGCACAAGAAAGTTGAAAAATGAAAACCAATATATGTAATGCAAATCCATAAATATTTTTGAGCCTATAGAAACTAATCCATAGAGAATATGATGGTTAAATGTGGCTCTATTTTTTTTTAAATCTTAAAAAAAAAAAACACCATTTGCAAAGTTAAAATACAAGGTAAAATCTGAGGGGAGATTTTTGCAAGGCATGGAAATAACAAAGGATTATTATTTAGAACCTATAAAAGCCTATACACACTCCTCCTCCCCAAAGACTCCTGCTCCCCCCATCCCCCCAAAAAATAAGATAATGAAAAGAAAGCCATTTTACATAAGAGAAACTGAAGATAAACTTAAAAAAATATGACCAATCTCACTGATAATCAAGGAAATTTTTGAACAATAATATACCATAACCATCAAATTGGTGATTTTTTTTTTTTTGACATAGATGAACTCAGGTATAGGCCAGAGGTACAGGGGGTGAGAGGATTCACCAGAGACAGAATGGAGAGCAAAACAGGCAGATTTTACTGAAATACACTCAGGGAGCAGCAGGTGAGACAGGAGAGGTCTGCTGTGCCATGTGAATTAGCTCCCTGGCCAGGAATGGAACTCAGGCTGTAGTGGTTAGGCACCAGGGAGGCCCATGGTGATAATTGAAAAGTTTGATACTATGCAGATTTGACAAGGGTGTGGGGAAACAGGTATACTTACACAGTCTCAATGGATATATAAATTGCCCCCTTTGGGGGCAATCTGATAGTATCTACTAAATGATACATACCATCTGACCCAGCACTTTTCACTTCTCAGTAACTCTCCTTGAGAAACATCCATACACACAAGGAGGCATTCCAAGATGTCCACTGTAGTAATAAAAAGTCAGACACATTTAATATGCTTTAGTGTATACTTACTTCATATGCTTTAGAGTATTATGCAGCATTTAAAAAGAAAGAGAAGTGAATGGATCACGCTTTAAGGTATATTAATAAGCAAAAGAAAAGAAAATTGCAGAACATGAAAACGATGCTATTAATGAAAACGGAAAAGAAAGCAAACAAAATACATGACTGTATAACATCTATGGGTATAGTTAAGGATGCAACAAAGAACTCTGGAAGGAAGCACAGCAGCTGGTATTAGTGATTTAAAGCTGGGGAGGGAAGGAGAACACCAGGGGTGATTTTATTTTTATAAGGAAAATTGACATGTTACTTGAGTACTTCAGAATCAATTATATGAAAATAATATAATCTATTATAAAAATTATTATGAGGCAGGTACAAGAATATAGGGAAGTTGGCCTCCCTGGTGGCGCAACAGGTTAAGTCTCAGCATTATGAAGCTATCCACAGCCACTGTAGCACGAGTTTGATCCCGGCCAGGGAGCTTCCCACATGGTGCAGCAGACCTCTCCTGTTCAGCTGCTGCTCCACTCAACAGTGTATCTCAGTAGATCCGCCTGTTCTGCTCCCCACTTTGTCTCTGGTGAATCCTCTCACCTCCCCACACCTCTGGACTACACCCCAGTTCTTGTATCCATAAATAAATAAATCTTTAAAAAAAAGAATATAGGAAAGTTTCAGCCTAAGGGTGTTGCTGAATTTTATGATGGGGGATGATCATGAGGGACTTGAAAGGAACAATCTACAGTGGAGTGGAACTTGGGGTGTGGGGGAAGGGGTCACGGAACATAAGCACACAGATGTGCAATCCCAGCAAAGCAAGTAAAACCAGGCTGGAGGAGTCGGATTCCTTAAGTGGGATGTGTTTGAAGAGCACAGAAGAGCCCTGCTTCATGGGGCCTTTGAAAGATGGTGACATAATTTTTCTGATTATAAAACAATTTCAACTTTATTGCCCCAAATCTAATCAATACAGAAAATGTAAAGAAAAAATATCACCCACCACTCTATGTCTTAGAGAGAACTGTCAACATATGTCTGGGTGTACACGCATTCCCTTACTGCTCCTTTGCACCCAAGCCCAGACATTGCCATCAGCCAAGCCTCGCGGTGTATACAGCCCTAGGACTCTCCCTAGGGCTCATCCCTGTTGGGGCACAGGCAAAGTCCTTCTTTATCCACATCTTTAATTAGGTCCCATTAAGAAAGGAGCTGCCTGAAAATTCTCAGGGCTGGAGATAAAAATGAAATGCACTCAAATATCTTCCAAACAAAGGTAAATGTTATCTTTTTTAAAAAATGGAAGAAATACCTATTCCTTAAAACCACATTTTACCCTTGTAAAATCCCCAACTTGTATTACCAGTTAGCAAAGGGGCACCCAGTAAGCTTCCTATCAGTGTTGTCTCCCAAGAAAAAAAGAACCCAGGGTATGTCTAGACTTACTCCTGGCCTTTTTTCCAAAGGTATCCCCAAGATCCATTTGAACAAGGGCAGCTGAATTACATGCTTGAATGGGAGAGTACTTCTCTTCACTCCCATCAGTAATTCCTAAGCCATTTTTGGCCAGGAGCTTGTCAACAAAAGATAAATGTGTGTGGTAGTTTAGGGGGAGGGTGGCAGTCTCTGGGATGTTCAGGATTGGAGCAGGCTGGGGGGGCCTTAAGGCAGGTGCCTCTCCTTCCTCAGAAGGAAAGAAGACCACTAAGATGGTTTCAGAACCAAGTCAGCATGTTTAGATAAAGCCACGTTTGCAAGGACTTATACGTTTGGGAGATGTAGTAAGGAATTGTTACTAATATCATATGGTCACTGTGACTTTCTTAGTCTACTTGGCACAGGTGAACAACATATTGTCATTTGTAAGTGGCCCCATGTCTGTGCTGATTTCCACTGAACACAACTCCAGTGACTGAGGTCTAGTAATATGTGCAGGACTGTGCCAGATTTCATCGTGCCAGGATAAATGAGACAACATCCTTGACCTCAAGCAGGAGGTCAATCTAGTGGCCCAGACAGATATGAAACAGACTCACACTAATACAGATGTGATGACATAATCAAATTGTAACTAAATACTCAAAGGAAAAAGAGAAAGGCTTACAGTGTGTCTACCACTTTACAAAATCTTTCACGTGCTATTATTTACTTAGCAGAGTTAATTGGGGGTACCATTTGCAGTGGGTGGTTCTTGCTGTCAGTCAGCCAAGTTACCCAAACAGTGTATATTCAGTGTTTCCACAAAATTATCCCAATCCTCTTGCTTCCTTCACCTTTTCTTCCCTGACTTAAGTTTCAAGACCCACCTATTTTATTCTCTCTCTTCATCCTGACTGATCCTAAGCCCCCCAGGACAGCCTTAGGTGTTGGGTTGAATCATAGTGTTTGTAGACCAAGGTAAGTTAGAGCAAAGACTTAGAAGTTGAGGGTAGAGAAGATCTCGCTCCTACCTGATGGAAAGAATTTGCAAATGGAGTCTTTGCTATGGTAATATCAAATTGCAGCTTAACTTTTTGCTCCTGCTGGTGAGTAGGGAGACTGTCAACGATGAACATGCTAGAGCTCAATTCAATTCTTCTTAGGTATATTTGGAGTCACCAGCACTTTGGTCTCTACTGCCATCCCCCTCCAGCTGCCCAGTCCCTGCATTGTTTGAGTCTGTTTACAGGCGTGAGTAGCAGCTGACAGTCTAAATCCTTCAGAGGGCTCTCAGAGACAGTTTGGTGGGGCCCGGAGATGCTGGTCCCCTGCTTCCTGCCCTTGGAACTGTAGCCCTGGATCAGTGACATGCGATGATTAAAATGAAGCTCTCCATGTCCCCAGTGCCTGGCAGCAAAACTTGCTTTTTAGTTCTGGGCTTGAAGCTTCTTTGGAAATCTACAAAGGCTCTTCCCCTCACTAGGAATAATTCCTAATTTCATAGTTGTCCTCATGAGAACTCAGATTCCTTGTGGCATAACCTCCAATTATAAGGGCTTTTTAAAACTTTTTTCTCCAAGAATTTGAAAACATTTTCTGGGGATTCCTCCCCAAGAGTCCTCTGAAAATACTGACTCCTGGACCCCCTTTCCCCATCAAGCCTAGTCTAGGCCATCAGATACATTGACTCACTTTGGAATTACCTCTAATTCTCTGATTTCAGAAGAGGAAGCAACTTTACATCTCCAGGGAGGCTGTAAAAGAAAGGTGAGTTAGGCAAGATAAGGCCACTCCTTCTGTTGTCCCTCAAGCTGTCCCTGTCCACCCCTCAATACCCACCACCCCACCAGAGAAAGGGTCCATGGCACCACATTTCTGTCATCCATATCGTACCGTATGCTCTAGGGTATGAATTTTTAGAGTTCCATGGAAACCTTGAAGTTAAAAAGAACTTTTAGCCAGTTGACATCGATCCTACCTTTCGAGAGCTACAACACCCCAATTTGCATTAGGGAACTGCTTTTCTATAGTAGTGTGAGGTTTGGAAGAAATGTTGATTAGTACTCCTTTACCTACCTTACGCAAGTTGTGGGCATGTAACCCAGTGACTATTAATATGAGAAAAATAAGGATCGGGGAGGTCTTCAGTGCTCACACAGCAGAGCAGCCCACCCCTGACAAGACCACTGATTAACCCTGCCAGGTGGATCTTGACGCTGCCCTGGTTCCTGTCCTTTTTAAAACCTGGTTCTCCAGTCTTCCCTTCAGTTCTGTGAGCTACTAGATATCATTTTAATAGATTTCTTCGTCCTCCTCTTCCTCCTCCTTTTTTGCTTAAATTTGCTTAAGTCTATTTTTGTTGGTTGCAACAAAACAACTTGATAAAGAATTTATCTGAGTCTACCCCTTCACTTCCTAAGGAAACTGAGGGGTGATGTGGGTCTTGCCTGCAGTCACACAGCAAAAGGGAACAGGGAGACAGAGCTCAGGTCCCCTCAGTCCCTCTCTCTGACTACCTGTGTATCTTCAGGAACCAAGGCAGGGTAAGGAGCCTGCCCCTTTGTGACTGGGTGATGGTGGCCCCACAGCTCTGGAGATGTGTCTGTTGTCCATCGTGGGGGCTGAAAGCTAAGAAGGATATCAGTGTCTCTCCTATGCCATCATCTTGTTACCATTCTTCGGGCCTGAGTTACTGTGAGCTTACTAAGAAGACAGCCCTGTACCAGCCTTTGAGTAATGTGAGGGGAAAGTACAGTCAGCACTCAGCCATAGGCCCAACTTGTGGCCCTCGACTTCCGCCTCAGAGCATGCTGTTGTAGAGGTCCAGCTGTTGTAGAGGTCCAGAGGTGACTGCTGGCACCTCTGAGGAGCAGTACTTTCAGGGTGATTGTGACATCACACTGTCCTCACCTAAATAGGGTCCTCTGTTGTGTTCCTGCCTCTCCATTCCCTATGCTGCTCTCATCATATTGGACATAGGCTCTCATCATCTCTTACCTGGACATGTTTCATCAGCCATCTACCAGGTCTCTGGTTCTTTCTTACTTCCTCTCATTTTGGGAGAAAATTATGAGGGCAGCTCTTGTCACACTTCCCTGTCCAAGTTTTGGTAGTTTCCCACGCCTGTGGAAGAAAGCAGAAACTTAGAAAGACAGTCAGAGCCTTCTCAAACCCACACATCTGGCTGAATTTCTACTCAGTAATAACTCTCTCTCTCTCTCTCTCTCTCTCTCTCTCTCTCTCTCTCTCTCTCTCTCTCTCACACACACACACACACACACACACACACACACACACACACTCTCTAGCTGTGCTTTCCATCTTCCCTTCAGCCCATCAAATTCTTTTCATCCAGGCTGTGCTTCAATCTGTTAAAGATTCTATTTGAGTCCATTTCTTATCTTTTTCCCCTTTAGAAGTTCTTTTGTGTCTCAGGAGCTGAGTGTACACACTTCTACTTAACAAATTCTCTGCTCCAATTTTCCTGTCCCAAGATTAATGGTCTCTCTCTAGTGTTCCCACAGCAATTTGCTATTGCTTGCATTGTGCTACTATTTTCATTTTGCTTTGCAGGAACATTAGTCTTTGGCTTAAACTCGCTCTCACTGGTCTGTAAGTACCTTCAAGGCAGGAATTATGTCTTAGCATCTCTGTAGCCCACCCACAGAGCCTAGTATATTATGCTTAATAAGAATATGTTGAATTCCTTAATTCAACAAATATTTGTGGATTATAGAACAGTAGGCATATCAACTAGATTGGGTGCCAGTTCTGACCATTCTCTTCTCCCCCAAACTGGATTTTTCTAATTTTCTACCAAGAAACTATGATTTTCCTTTAACCTCTAACTTCCTTCCACCCTGTCAATATACACATTGCCCTTTTCTAACCTAATCAAATCATAACACCGTCACACTTATTTCTTATGCCATAAAGAAATAAAATTTAGACACAGTAGGATGACTTATTGATCCTCTCTTCTATTCCTCCCCAGAGATAACTACTCTCCTTTATTCGGCATTTATGTATTTTACAGGCATCCTGTGTATGGTCAGGGCACTGAAAGCGAAAGTTGAGGAGGCCTGATGTTTCCACAGATAAAAATAAAATATGGGCATTTATAACTGTGGTAAAGCCAAAATTCCTATATGACAACACATTGTCCAGCCCCAGTCTAAATGGTGTTAGAGGCATGTTCTAGGCTCTGTGGATGGACCCACAGAGAAGAGGCCTCTCATCCAGGGTGTTCTTCACTTCATGAGGGTTGACAAGATCATGGAGCTTCGGGCACACATCTTTGAGGCCCTGGGAATGAGACTACCTTCTCACCTCCACACAGCCTGGACTTCGTCATGCATTCTTGGTAGTAAACTAACTTGGGGATCATCTCAGCCTCACTCACTACTGCCAGCCTCGCCAACATTTGTAGACTGGTCCAGCTTTTCATGTATCCTTAATCCAGAATAGCAGATTAAACTGCCCGTTTTTAAGTTTTATATGAACTATGTGCTATTTTTATATATATTCTGCAAATTGCTTTTTTTACCTTTGTTTGTTTCATATTATATAACCATGTTAAATATTCTTTAAAAAATTACACTGTATGCAAATAGCAAAATTTTTAATTTTTTTCCAGTGAAAAATGACCCAATTCTAAAATTCTGAGAATGCCTCAGTGAACACACCTGTACACACGTTAGTATATGTAACTATTTCTCACTTTAGGCTTTATGATAGTCTGATGATGTGTGAAAGGGATCTCCTTGTGGATACAATTTGCATTGTGTTATTACTAGAAAGAGTGAAACTACTGAGGCGGGGGTCAGAAAACTTCATAAAGGGCCGAAGAATAAATATTTTAAGCTATAAAATTTCTGTGCCAATATTTGTTCTGGCCTAGTAGCACAAAAAGTAGTCACAAACACTCATTCTTAAACTAATGAGTATGTTCCAATTACATGTTATTTACAAAAGTAGGCAGTCATCAGTAGGCTGTAGTTTGCTGACTTGTTCAAGAAGAATTCTCTGAAAAAAATATTCAAAAAAATAGTAAAATAAGCAAGATTGGAATAGGTAATATACAGAAGGTAATATACATAAGATGATGTACAAATGGACAGTAAATACTTAAACAGTTCAATCTCTCAAGGCACCAGAGTTCATAATCAAATTCCCCCCGCTGACACAGCCCCAGAAAGCCTTCAGGTAGTTTTGCTAGCAGGAAGCAGCCATGCAAATGAAACCAATAATTACAGCATTCTGGAGAAGCTTTCTCCACTTAGAAGGGGGGGTGGGGGAGGAGCCATGTCTGTTTCCTTGTTTACCCTGAAGTATCCAGGACCCTCCTTGGCACCTGCACATGCCGTTCAGCAAGAGGGTTGGGGGGAGGGAAGCAGGAACAACATCTGGGGAAATCAGCGATAAAGGACAGAGACAATTTCCAGACCATCCTTCCTGAAGGTTAAATTCTTTGTGAAAGGAGAATTTAACCATGGGATAACAGAGCAAAAGCAAAGAGATTTCCAGAAGCCTTTCTGCTTGGTCAGCTGTAATAGGTTTCTTTGAACATTGCTGATATCATACATTTTAAATGAGATTGCATTTTAAAGAGTTTGCGATTAGTAAAACAGCCCACTACCCTGACATGTGATCAGCAGGGAAACTAATAGCTGCAGAGTTTGCAAAACACTCCATCTTCCCTGGATTAAGTTTGCAACCTGGGAAAATACTGGGAACAGATGGTTCGCAATCAGGGTTTAACAAGCAGACCTGAGAGGAACTGAATTTCTGCCTGTGACAAACTAATGGAGGAAATCTGTGCATTGCCCTCCAGGCAGTGGGGAGGGCCCTGGATTATGCTGGTGCTAAAGTCAGGGGAGGGCCCCAAGAAACAGCACTTAAAAATTAAAAAGCAGGCCTATCTCACCAGTTAAGAAAATACTATTAATAGTACTGCTTTAACCCATCCAGGATGCGTTGAAGCCTTCTTTATCTCAAATGTTGAAGAGCGCTTAGCTGTGTGACATGGCAGATGTCAGTGGTCACATCTGTTTTAAGCAACAAGGAGCCCCAAACCATAGTCACCTTCAGAACTCACTACTGCAGGATACTCTCATCCTTACTCCATCCCCTTCCTACAAACCAACTGAGGAAGCAAACTGCCTAAAAGGCATAACTATGCTGACTCCAAAACAAAGGCCCTGGGGAGAACTGTGACTGACCCAGTATAAGAGTTCTCTCTGAGGTCAGATTCCAGAATTAGCTATTGCAGTCAAAATGTCTCCAGTGCAGAACATCTTCCGTATATCAGTTCAGTTCTCTAGAAAGGATAATGGAAAGATAAATTTTAGCCCTGACAACTATTTTTCACCAACTGTCTTTCTCAGAAACTATTTTCTTAAAGCCTTTATAACCTAATTTGTGCCTCTGCTCTCATCAGAACATGGGAATAAAAGATATCAGTGTAATTGCATTAACTTGGATTAAACAGGCTCTTGTACAATCCTGATTTGCTCAAAATTGTATGTCCCATATGGATTACTGGCATTCTCCAGTTGCAACTCATTTATGCTCCCAAACGAGTCCTTTCTCACTAATGGTGCAACTGCTATATCTGCCAGGAATCACCTCTACTGTGATGGGGTGCATGCATTCATACATATCCTCCTGGGACCACTGGGGTTCAGTGGTGCCCTGCTGAACCTGCCTAGGGTGCATATACACACACCCAGCCTAGACCCTGCACAGTTTAAAGAGGTTGCCGGTTCCTCTCAGGAAAAGATAATTATCCTGTTTCCTGTCTCTGTATCTCATTTTGCTAGTTATACTGAAGTAACCCCTCTTGAACCCCCATGTCTCAGTGAGGCTTTAATAAAATCAACCCTATAGCTTCCATCTGGAGCCTTTTTCTCAGTAAAAGTTCAGATATGGCTTATAACATCGGGTCAAATTGCACTGTCCTCTCCATTCTCTCTCTCCTTTCATCCCCTATCAGCTCTCCAACATACTACAGTGCCAATATCAGAAGCCCTTCTGCACACCACCTCACACAAAGTGACACCACACAGGGCTGTCTTGTACCTCAAGAGACAGACCCAGATAAGCAAGAATATGAATTTGAATTCAAGATTAAAGACCCACTTCACTTAAAGAAATGAAACACAGCCAAAGCTCATTGGACTGAAGGGAAAAGTTAACTGCTAAATAGCCTATATATCTTAACTTGAAAGAACTTTATTCACCAGCAAACATTTATTGTACATTTATTGCCAGAAGGACAAATACATAGCAAGCATGCCTTCACTCCTACAGCTTGGCCTGTGACAGACATTACTAATCAATCAGGTACTTTTCACTGAATCTAGATAAAATGGTATCTTTCTCAAAATTGCATCCCTGGCAACCATTACCAATCACCAGAAAGTTGCCTGTAAAATAAGACCAATTTGCCATTCCTAATTAACTACACAAATACTGGAGATATCAAGATAAATGAAAATAAAATGCTTGGGGCCTCCCCAATGGCGCAGCGGTTAAGTGCTGCGCTGTGGAGCTGTAGGCAGCAGTGACGTGGGTTCAACGCCCAGCCGGGGAGATTCCCACATGGCGTTGCAGACCTCTCCTGCCTCGCCCACTGCTCCACTCAGGAGTGTATTTCTGTCGCTGCCTGTTCTGCTTCCCACTCTCTCTCTGGTGAACCCTCTCGCCGCCCCATGTCTCTGGCCTATACCCCAGCTTGTATGCATAAATAAATAAATCTTTAAAAAATAAAAAAATAAAAACAAAATAAAATGCTTGCCTTTGAGCAGATACATGGCATCTGTCAATATAGGTTATGAGGGAGGAGGGCTGCAGTAGTCATGGTAGGCTGAAATAAGGTGATGTTCACGTAAAAATTAGTAAAATATCACAATGGAAAGGAAGAGGTAGGGCAGTCAGAGCAACAGTCAGAGCAGCACAATCAAAGACCAGTGACATGATTGTCCACGGCATAATGGAGAATGTCTCATGGGAATGGATTCTAACCATTTGGAAGGGAAGGTGGAAAATATAAGTTGGGGCCAAACTTTGAAAGGGCCTAAGGAGACTGACAATGAGAAGACAATAAGGAGACAATTGAAAATTTCTGAAAAGAGTAGTAATAAGATCATATCTGAGTTTTAGACAACTAGTTCTATCAGGGTAGAAAGTGTGATGGGAACCAGGGAGTTCCATCAGAATATTAGGTTGATAGAATAGGCCAGTGGTTTGAAATTAATATTTATTGAATGAATGAATGATGGAGACATGGAATGGGGCAGCAGGAGTGCAGAGCCTCTCCCCGCCCTTCCCCCAGCTAAGGCTGCTCTCTTTTGTTTATAAACTGGACTTCCATATAGATCTTGTTTGAAGAGAGTACTCTGTGACCTTTAAAAAGAAATCTAAAAACCATACTTTGGGCAGGGGGTGATGAGAGCCTGAATTAAGGCAGCAACCATGAGAAAGAGGAATAAAAAGCAGTTGCAGGGGCCTCCCTGGTGGCGCGGTGGTTAGGCGCTGCGCTGTGGAGCTGTCGGCAGCAGCGATGCGAGTTCGACGCCCGGCCGGGGAGAATCCCACATGGTGCTGCAGACCTCTCCCGCCTCGCCCGCTGCTCCCCTCGGCAGTGTATTTCTAATCTGCCTGTTCTGCTCCCCACTCTGTCTCTGGTGAAGCCTCTCACCACTCCACACCTCTGGCCTGTACCCCAGCTGCATGTATAAATAAATAAATCTTAAAAAAAAAAAAAAGCAGTTGCAGAGTGATTTTCAAGAGCACATAAATGAGGTGATGACCAACAGGATATGAATGTGGTGTTTTTGTGTCTGGTTTGGTTTTGCTTTCAAGAACTGTAATACAAAAAAAAGCACTAAACAAGGTCTACCTAACTGTCTCAAAATATTTGCTTTTAATGCATATTGGTATTTCAACATTATTTTAAAGATCATATGTCTCAGTAGATTAAATGTTTCCCTGTAACTTTGTTTTTCGGTTTGTTTATCAACTCCTATCTCCCCACATCCAGGCTCCTAACTGATTAGTCTCTACGTGAAATGTTATACATTTTTAATTAGCCCCTGTTAATAAAGTTCATGAGAGTTATGCTTGGCTCACCCAGAATTTGTATCCTAAACCATTAGAGAAAGTTCACAGTCCCAATAAGACCCTCCTCTGAGACATTTAATTCACAGGTGAGCCATATGCTTCCATAAATGGTCAAAGGCTAAGGACCCCTAATTTCCATCTGCTCCCTCACTTAACCTTTGGGTTCACCCTTCCCAAAGTCCTGAGGAAAAAAACACTACAGCAAAGAACCTTCCCCTGCTCACCAGAGAAATGGCACTGTGTCGAGCCGTGGTTCTTAGAATTGAAGTTCCCCAAATTTTGGAATGTAGTTCTAAGGACCAACAACATAGGATTGCCAATATGTCAGTTTCCAAGAAAGAATATTAAGAAAACAAGTGCCATTGACTCTAGTCCTTTTCAAAAAGACAATTTACCAAAAAGCAAGAAAGCCATCTCAAGAATAAAGGGTGATTCTTTAAATTAAATACACTTTTTGCTTCAGGAAGCCTTTCTGATCTGAACTTTAAACATTGCTGTTGTTTTATTTTATAGGGATTTTTTTTAAAGATTTATTTATTTATGCATACAAGCTGGGGTACAGGCCAGAGGCATGGGGCGGCAAGAGGGTTCACCAGAGACCGAGTGGGGAGCAGAACAGGCAGACTGATGGAAACACACTGCTGAGGGGAGCAGCAGGCGAGGCAGGAGAGGTCTGCCGCACCATGTGGGAATCTCCCCAGCTGTGCATCGAACTTGTGTTGCCACTGCCGACAGCTCCACAGCGCAGTGCTTAACCACTGCACCACCAGGGATGCCCTAAATGTTGTTTTTTACGTTAAACCAATAAGGCCATTGCTGCTGACCAATACCCTCCAAGGATGGGTTTGAGAACCAGCAAGTTATAAGTTCCCAGAAGCCGGGGTGGGGAGAGTCCTGCCTCTTCCCTGACCCCAAGACCCTAGAGTCCCATGTACTTGCAAGAGAAATCTATCACTAGAAGAAGAGGAGATGCCTTCCAAGCTGGAGCCTAGAGTGTGTTTTTCTATGGATGAAACAAATTTGTAAATGGTAGTTTATTACAGTTGGAATGTCAGTCAGGTACTTTAGGTAAAGTTATATATTAAGTAAGCTTCTCTAGTCTGACCTGGGAATTTAATCATTTATACCCTTGTTCCCATCTGGAAATAGTTTCCCAAAAAATGACTTGCAGATAAACTTGGAAGGACCCTTTATTCTTGATGGCCTCCTGGTCCCTTTGCATTCCAGATGAGGTGTTAGGCTCATCCCTAATCCCCAGGTGCAAGTATTAATTGGTGTTTAATGGAAACTTTTCATTAATGAGCTTAGAGTACTTTCTAAAAATGTGTGTTTTTGCCTTCTCTGGGACATCTGTCTGGATGGGGGAAGGCATCTGGCTGGGAGTCAGGAGTCCTGGGTTCTAATTCTGGTGTTGCCATATATTAGCTTTGAGCAGCTGGGTGAGGGTGAAGTGACTGTGCCTGTCCCTTTGAGATTCCTGCATTGCCAACATTCTGTGATTTATGATTTTATGACAAGTAGATTATAGACAGTGACAGAATCTTTCCATAGCTCCCATTCCTGGTCAAAATGCAGTGTGAATAGTCCATCTGCTTTATTAGGATGTCTTTTTTTTACAGCTTTTCCACCAAATGCATTGCTTTCATTAGTTGGTCTGAGTTCTGGGGACACATACTTAGCTCTTAAGTCCACGTATGCTTTTGACAACAGGCAACAGAGAATATAGGAGCTAGAATCTTTGAAAGTTCTATAACTTTCAGCTCCTGCTGGGATTTTTATTTGATGAACCTGTTTCACTGTAATAAGTTACTGAGGCTCTCCTTCCCCTGTACCTTTTCTTGTGTCTTTGTTCTAAAACATTCCAAAGAATATGCTCTAGAAATTGGCCGTTCCTATCTTGAAGGTGAAAGATTGGTGGGTGTCACCCTAAGGAAAAAAATCTCTCCTCTTAGATGTTTCTGTGGTTCCAAGCCCACGGCAAGCTGTGTCTGACTTGACAAAGAAAGTCATTGTAGGAAAAACTATTTCTAGCCCAGCACTGCTGTTCATGGCTTAGGTTCAGCAAAGCCATCATTTTTGCAGTCTCAGTCCCAATACTCCCAGAGAAATTATGGTGGTCTGAGTGTGTAAACTTTGATAAGTGAGCAAAGGGTGACCATATGCCCAGGACCTCACAAAAGTCACCCATGAACATTTGCTTATACTGTTCTCTTAGCTGATCTAATGCAGACACTTAAATGCAAAAACCCAAAAAAGGGTTAAAACTCCCTAGGTTGCTGCTCTGATCTCCCACTAGTGAAATCAAAGAATCAGATGATAATAGTGGTAGTAACACTAAGCAGTTCTCATTTATTTGGTCCTCATGCTAGATACTTTCTGCAATCATTGTTCCCATTTATCAATGAGGAACAACAAGAGATCATGTAATTTGTCAAAGAGCTTGATATCTGAAGTAGCAGAGACCTAGGATTTAAACCCAGGTCGATCCAGGAAAAAAATTCACCTTATTCCACTTTGGTACACATTTTAAACTACTGATGTAACTGCCCTGGCGCCTTCTAACTTACAAGTTCTTTAACAGCTTGTCCTTAGTTCTGCTCAAGTAATAACCCCTCCCCAGCTCATTCCCCACCTGCCTAATGGTAGAACCTCTTCCCTTTCTTCTGTGTCTTCCCTTGGCCTTTCTTCTGTGTCTTTGGGAATATCCAAGTGGCAGTGCAGAAGGACGCTCATGGGAACTCATGCTACTGCTTGCCCTTCTCTTGTTCCTCTCCACTGGCCTCCTGTCAGCCATGCCATGCGCTCTGTAACTCTCTCCGACCTGCCAAAGCTCTGGAGGGGTGGGAAACCACTGTGACCCTAATGGATTGTGGGCCATCAACCCTCCTACCGCCTGCTTATGTGGCCCTATGGCGTCTTTGCTTATTCCCAGGCCTCTCTGACTAGAGGGGGGAAGGGATGCTTATCGTCTGTATACTGCTCTTTTTGATGTTTTATTCTGCATGCACATGGCACGGATAGGAAGATACAGACCCATAGCAGCCTTATCTGGGCCCACTCTGGGGTTATGGTTCTGTTTCTCCATACAATCCTCCCATTTAGGGCATATAAGCACCCTGGGTCTCAGGATTCAAGATTCACGTAATGGGTGTGCTCATTCACCGGTTCCTTTTTGAGTTCTACAGCTGAGTCAGATGGACCAGGGCTCTTCCTCCTTTAAAGGGAAGTTGTTCTCCCAAGGCCCAGGCTTTCCCTGTAGTTTGGTGTGTCTGTGTCTTTATTAACTCACAGACTCCTAGAAAATATGGCTAGAGGGAATGAGATGTATTTCCTAGCAAACACTGGGTGTCCGAGTCTCGGGAGAGGAAGTCAAGGAGATGTTTGAAATGGGGATAATATTTCGAGCTACCTATCATGACTGTATCCCTGATTTTTGTCCCTTCTACCCCATCCCATTCAAGTAAGTAATAACTGACTGTGCTTCTGCCTCACGAGAGATTTGTGGAAGGGCACAGTGCAAAGACTTGCTTTGCAAGCAGTGGAAACAAATGCCTAAGTCCTTAGCAGAAAAGGATGAGAAAGAGGGGCAGCGGGAGAGAGGGGGGAAGAGAGAGAAGGAGGGGAGGCCAGGGGGAGTGATAGGTTTCTCTAAAGAAACAGGGAAGAAAAGAGCAATTTCCCCAAACTGGAAAGATCCTATACGGCTAGGAGAAGGCAAAGGTACAAGTGACAGAGAGGATTTGTAAGTCCTGCTTTCTGGAAGAATGAATCAGCATGCTACACTAGCAGTCTCAGCAGAGATGCCGGGGGCCAGGAGGAAGGGCTGACAGCAGAGCCGGTGCCTGAGCCTGGGGGGGCATGTGGCTGGCGCAGGCCAGGCTGTCTGAGATAAATTGTCTAGGCAGAGACGTGAGGACCAGGTGAGCAGTGGTACTGCAGAAACTACAAAAATACTGGCATAAAGAACCTGAGGGAAGAGGACCCCACGAAGCACTAAGGTTATGCATTTTTTGGTTTGTTCTGTTTTTCTGCCACTGAGGAGAAACAAGATATTGGAATTAGAAATGAAGTTGTTATAGAAAATGAAGAAAGGTATCCTGACACTTGCAGTTGGTAGACAGGGAAGCATGCCCTCTGTCACCCATCTTTGTCCCTTTTGCATTAACTCAGGAGAAAGAAAGGCCATGCTCAGACTCCAGCCCCGACATCTGGTGAGACTCAGACTTTCTGTCTTACACCCAAGAATAGGTAGCCTTGACCACGAGGGCCTTCATGGCAAGCTTTATTTTCTATTTCAGTCATCATTCAGTAAAATAATTTTAAATGGAAAGCATTCAATAAACACTGTTGAGTTTTTCCAAGACTTTCAACTTCAGAGGGATGTCACATAATCATTTTTAGAGAAGTTGAGTGTTTGTAAGACCAAAAAAACAAGACTCCTTACAGAAAATTTCTAATTAAATACTGTAGAGCACTGTATTTCCTGCCTTATAATTGTGATAAATGGTATGACTTTTTTAAAAAAACAACACCTAATCTTTAAAATGACTCTGCTGAGATGACTTGCATTTTTTTCCAGAATATGTCCACTGTGTATATTAAATTGACTAACCATTCAGAAGGAGAAGCACAAATCAGACCCAGGAGAGTCTATTGCTCAGTATAAGGAGGAGGGAGGGAGATGTTGCTAATACTGAAAATATACTAAAATTCTGATTAAAACACCAGGTCCAATCCCATGCAAGCCTCCCAGGAACACTAAAACTGTTGAAAATAAAACGGAAAAAAGCAATTACTAGCTGGCATCAGCATCTAATTGTTTAATGAACATTACGTGGCCTGGATCCTATTACTAATGTTTCTGTTCTTCAACATATGTCCACCAGTGAAGGAAAGTTCTTTTATGGACGTTCTGAGAAATGACAAACAGACAACATCTTTTTCTTCTTGCTCACAAGTAATGTTCTGGCAGTTTTGACAGGTCATAAACACACATGAAATGTTAAACTTAGTGGGTTGTTAGATGCTTTTCTTAAAGTTGAAAAACATTTTTAAAATAAATTTTCCTTATGTCTACTTTTTTCCATGTTCTTAACTCTGACATTCAAGTGCACTTCCCAAATTGACATGAAATAGAATTTGAAAACCAAACTCAGAAGACCCTCATGAATCCAAATTTAAAATCTTAAAGAATTTGTAGTGTTATTAGGTTAGGGAACAATGGGGAGGCTCATTTTAGCATTCTTAAGGAAAACCAGGTGAATACTGTGTATAAGATTACTAAGAATATTCATTTCATTGAGAGAAATTTTCATTTATCTTAGATATCCCCCAACCAATGTAATCACTTTGAAGTTGCCCTTGTTTTTTGGTCTTTTTCTTCAAGCACTGACATTCACTCTTCTTGAAAGCATCCCATCCATTGGTCTTTCTGACATTAATCTTCTATGGGTTTTCAACTGATTCATATGATACACCTTCTCAGATTCTTTCACTGGCTCTTCTTCCTTACCCACCTACTTAAATGGTGGAATTACTCAGGGGTCCTTTCATGGATTTCTTCTTTTCTCACTCTCCACAAACTCACTGTACAATGTGAACCCTAAAGGCTTTACTAACTCTATGAAGATTATTTATTACTCCAGCCTCAACCTCTTCCTTGAACTCCCTCTTGTGTTTCCTGTCTTCTGTGGATAACCTCACAACCTACTGCTAGCCTAAGCCTTATACCTGGGCATCATCTTTAAGTCCTTTTTTCTTCACATATCACCATCCAAAATATCACTCATCACACTGTCATCAACTTATTCCTGCCTTCTTTATTTATGACCCGGATTTCTATAACAATCATTTAACTGGCACATCTGCTTCCAATAAATTCTGAGACCTCAGGGATTTTTCTTGTGTACAGGTCTCAGTGTGTCACTCCTCTGCTAAAATTCCTTGTTCAGTACTCTTCTGGCCTCAGGATAGAGTCAAAATTTTGTGAGGCAGAAAAATCCTTCACAGTGGACACACATTCACCTCTCAGCTTCGTCTGCCTATGCTTGCGTATCAGACCGAGTGCACCATGTTTACATTTTATGTTCCCTCTGTTTAGAATACCCTTTCCTTCACTCCTACTCTTTACTGAATCTATTAAACTTTTCTTTTAGCTAAGATATTACTTCCCTTGGAAATCTTTCTTCTCAACACTACATAAGCGTCTTCTCCTGTGTACGCTGGTACCTCCCATGTTGCTTAGCACACTGAACTGCACACTGAACTGCACACTGAACTGCAATAGCAGGTTAACTTGGCAGTTTTCTTGGATGAGCTGTAAATGCCTTTAAAGAGAGATAGGTCTTGTTCATTATTTCCCCAATAAGCAGTTCATTCTAGAAGCTCAATAAATATTTGAAGGATGAGTGAATATATTTACCTTAAATATCTGTTTCTCAGTTTCTTCATTCTACATTCTAAACAGGAAAATGTACTTAGCCCAGGCTGCGTGAGCGTCTGTCAAACCAGGTCGATTGCACTGAGTTAGGGATATGAGGCAGGAATAGAATATCTTAGAAAGGAGTGGTGGGGTAGAAGCAATAGGTAACATGATAACTTGATTTATATGGAGTTCTTCATCAGAACAATATAACAATAATAATAAAAGTAAAACTGCACATTGTATTTTTTCATTAATACGTATAGCCTCCTCCCATTAGTTCGTTATTAAAAAATAAAACTGCACTTTCACTGTAATACATGGTCATTTCTTAATCAGTTGCAGTCACTCACCCATTGATCTGTCCATTTATTTTATTTATTAAGTGCCTGCTGTGGGTTAAGTGCTGTGCTAAGTACTGGTATAGAGTAAAAAACAAAATTCTTGTTTTCATGGTGATTACTTTAAAAAAATAAACACAAATGTAAAATTATCAATTATAAAATTTACTATGAAAGTAAAAAAATATGATTCAGACATAGGAACCAAGGGAGGCTTCTCATTTAAATTAAATTAAAATTAAATGTAATTTAACTTAACTTAAATTACAGTTAAGCTAAGACCTGGGTTCTTTGGGAAGAAGACTGTGACAATTTGAGGGAAGTAAGGGGAACAAGAGTGGAAGTGAAGATGTCCATGGAATGATGATGACAATCTCAGCCAAAGGCTATGGTGGTAGCAACTATGATGGAAAGAGCTAGATGGATTCAGGACATATTTGGAAGTGGAACTGATTGCACATCTGATAAGTTGGATATAGGGGTAGTGCCAAGAGTAGCAGCTGACTAGTACTTAAGTGTTAAGCTCGAAGCTACAGTCATTATCTGAGCTTAAATCCTGGTTCCACCATGAGTAAGCTGGATGACCTTAGGCAAATTAACCTCTTTGTGCCTTGGTTCCCTCATCTGTTAAAGAGTGGGAATAATAATAGTAGCTATTTTATGAATTTGTTAAAGAAACATGTTATATATGAAATATTTCAGAATGTTTTCTTAGTTGTAAGAAAACTAAAAAAGAGGTAAATTTCTCTGTCTCTGACTTGAGTAATGCAGATGACATTTACTGAGAAGAAAGACTAGCAGAGAAAGAGGTGCTGGCAGAGTGAAGATGAGGGTTCAGCTTTAGACATAAATGTGAGATTACCACAGACCTCTCGGACAGCTACACTGGCTGAGTCTGATCTGAGAAGAGATGCCTGGGCTAAGATGTCAGTCTGTGAGAATTCAAAATATAGGTAATATTTAAAGACTTGGGAATGGAAAAGAAAGCAAGGGAAAGTATATAAAGTAAATATGTAAAGTGAGTGACTAACGTGCTAAAAATAGGGCCAAAGACTGAGCCCTGAGAATTTTCGAAGCCAAGTAGAGAAGCAGCCAATGAATGAGCCATGTGCAGTATTGCTCATGCACATAGGAACATCTAGAATGGTTTGAATATAAGGAATTCTGAAATAAAGCCTGGCCATCTATTTCTGTTTTAATGGAGCCTAAAAATCTAATTCTTTGCTTAATCTTGTTAAGATGATTTTGTGGCTTTTCTTAAGTCACTGGAGCATCTTCATCCAAAAACTTAAAAGGGGGCCTCCCTAGTGGTGCAGGAGTTAAGTCTCAGCACTATCAAACTATCACCAGCCACTGCGGCCTGACTTCAATCAGCCTGACCTCAGTCCAGCCAGGGAGCTAGGCCACATGGTACAACAGACCTCTCCTGTCTCACCCACTGCTCCCCTCAGCAATGTAATTCAGTAGATTTCAGTACAGATTAGTCTGTACCTTTGAAATACTACATTTCCCCTAATACGTACTTATGATTTACAGTGTCTCCTCAATGCTTTCTATGGTCATAATCTTTACTTTTTGAATATGTTCTCATCTTGTCCTTGATGAATGCACAAACCTCTCACCCCAGCACCTCTGGCTTATACCACAATTCTTATGCATAAGTAAATAAGATATATCTTTAAAAAAAAAAAAGACTTAAAAGAAAGTATGGGAAATTGGGATTTAGGAGACTTTGATGGCTGGATTGTCAATGGTGAGGTAGAGCATAGTTAAATGTGAGCCACAAAATGAAATGTCTAAAAGCTATGTTAATGGGCTTGGATTTGATAACAACAACGAGCCATTAAAAGGTATTAAGCAAGGGTGAAGGGTGATCATTTTGCATTTTAGAAAGGTCACATTTGAATAATGTGAAGAATGGTTTGGAAAAGAACAAAACCAGAAACTGGAAGACCAATGGTGAATCCGCAGCACTGACCGAGGGTGGAAAAGGTCATGAGGGGAAGAACCCTGCAGACTGGGGTGACAGCCTTAGTGAAGAACAGACAGGACTAGGTGATTGACTCAATAGAGAAGAATAGAGAAAAAGACAACACCCAGGCTTCTGATTTGCTTTCAGATTAGTCTGTACCTTTGAAACATTACATTTCCCCTAATACATACTTATGATTTACAGTGTCTCCTCAATGCTTCCTGTGGTGATAATCCTTTACTTTTTGAATTTGTTCTCATCTTGTCCTTGATGAATGCACAAAGTCATTAAGTAGCTCAAATGGAAAATAGAGATGCAGATTCACATTATCTGGGCCCCAGTCCTGGATAGGAGAAACAAATTCTATTACCTAAACCACAGAGGCTGAAATCTACAAGAAGAAAATATTCCAGTGATTGACTTCTCTGCATCATCTGGCCTAACTATGGAAGTATTAATATGCTAGACCTTATTCATAAAAGAAAAAAATTTAACTCATTGAGCTAAATGAGGAAAAGTCCTTGTTTCAAATAGCAACATATTGTAAAAGTAAGAAGTCACTTGATAAACTCCGTTAAGCCCCATTTGGATCTCTGTTAATGGGGAAGATTTCCTAATGACCTAGCTCAGCACTACTGGCTCCATGCTGATTTGATTTGCAGCTTTACATAAATATACATAAGTAAATAGGTGGTTGCCTTCTTGCTGGGAGCTCAAGACATCACAAACTCAGTATGTCAAGAGAAGGCATTTTTACCTTGAAATATATTTCTTAGTCCCATCATGCTGTTTACAATGATCATATTTATCATTCATTTCTTCTCACTCTTCCCAATTCCTCTCTCCTACTTTCTTTTTTTTTTTAAAGATTTATTTATTTATGCATACAAGCTGGGGTACAGGCCAGAGGTGTGGGGTGGCGAGAGGGTTCACCAGAGACAGAGTGGGGAGCAGAACAGGCAGATCGACGGAAACACACTGCTAAGAGGAGCAGCGGGCGAGGCAGGAGAGGTCTGCCACACCATGTGGGAATCTCCTCGGCCGGGCAACTCCACAGCGCAGCACCTAACCGCTGCGCCACCGGGGAGGGCTCTCCTACTTTCTTGAGCCTATTCCTATCAGGCTTCCTTAAACTTACTCCTCTCCACCACACCATTAAAACTCCTCATCAAGTTCACCAATGACCTCCTTTTTGCTAAATCTGATGGTCAAGTCTCATTCCCATCTTACATGATCCATCAGCTGCATTCATTATTGTCATTTGCTCCCTCTTCCTTGAAATTTATTCTTCATTTGACACCACATTCTTTTGATCCCCTCCTACCTCATTGGTCTTTCTGTTTCTCTCCATGATCTCTTAGCATTCAGGTCACTGGGTTCAGTTCTTCTCTCCTCTATAACCTATACCCTTGATGATTTCATCCAGTCCCATGGTTTTAAATAAATCTTTATCTTCATGCCTCTTCAATTTGTATATCCAAGTTTGTATCTTCAAAATCCCAGACATGGGCCTCCCTGGTGGCGCAGCGATTAAGCGCTGCGCTGTGGAGATGCCAGCAGCAGTGATGCGAGTTCGACACCCGGCAGGGAGATTTCCACATGGCGCAGCAGACCTCTCCTGCCTCGCCCGCTGCTCCCCTCAGCAGTGTATTTCCGTCCATCTGCCTGTTCTGCTCCCCACTCTGTCTCTGGTGAACCCTCTCGCCACCCCACACCTCTGGCCTGTACGTACCCCAGCCTGTATGCATAAATAAATCTTTAAAAAAAAAATCCCAGACATATCTACCCAAGACATATCTACTCAAGCTTACTTAACATCTTCACTTGGAATTGTAACAAACATCACAAACTCAGTATGTCAAAAACAGACTCCTAATCTCCCCTCAAAAGCTGTTATGTATATATAGCCTTCACTGTCTCTATCAATGGCAACCAGATCCATCCAGTACTCAAGCTAGAAATCTTGAAGTCACCCTTTTTTCCCCTCATAATACCCACATTGAATTGAGAAAACTTGTTGATAGTACTGCAAAATACTTCCAGAATCCAATCTCTTCCTACCACTTCTACTGCTACCATTCTAATCCATCTAAGCCACCACCACCCCTTGGGATGGTTACTACTATATTATACACCTAACTTGTCCTCCTGCTCACATTCTTGTCTATCTTTAGCACAGTGGCTCAAGTAATCCTTTTAAAAAGTTATCAACAACATAAATTCTTTACTCAGAACTTTGAAATGACTCAGGGTAAAAACATAAGGCTCTTACCTGGTCTGCTCCCACTCATGAACTTACTGACCTCATCTCTTTCACTTTCCCCTTTGTTCACAGTGCTCCAGAGACCCTAGCTTCCCTGCTGTTTCTGACTTGGCAGACACAGTGGGCCATTGCTCCACCTAAACCCTCTGCCTGGAATAGCCTTTGTCAGGTATCTGGAAGGCCAACCCAATAGTTCTTTCAAATCTTTGTTCAAATGCCATCTTTATAATGGAGACTCACCTGCCATATTTAATACTGTAACTCACCCCTAACCTCAGCACTCCCAGCCCCCTATCCTGCTTTACTTTTTGTTTTTCCATTGCACTTATAAATTTCTACTCTGTTATGTTCATTAGGTTTATTATTAATTCTCCCTCTGCTGGAATGTAAGAACCACAAGGTTAGAGATCTTCGCTTTGTTTGCTGATAAATCCTAAGCTCCAAGAACAGTGCCTAGAACATAGGAGGTACTCAGTAAATTTTGTTGAATAAATGACTGAAATTTTTAGCCACAAAGGGCTCTTGCTACAAGGCAAATGTTATTGAGGACAAGTGACACATTCAGCTTTAGGCTTCCAATCTGGACCATTAACATATCTTACAAGTTAGAGCTGGAACTATAAGCAATATGTCTTTGACATATGTACAACATCCTCTTTGTACAGTGTTCTGGTGTTCTTAAAATGGAGGATAGAAAGAATAATTTAGTCCTCTTCTTATCTCTTAACTATAAGCAATTCCTCAAGCCCTTGTAACTGAGAAAATGAGAAGTAGTGACTTCATTTTTTAAAAAAATCTTGGTGATTCCTAAATTAGGCCAATAAATCTGATTTAGTTTATTGACTTCCAAAGGAAATACAAATGATCACCAAATGATCACCAGGAGTATAGGAAAGCCAAACAAAGGGCCCTCTATAGGAGTTCCTATTACTAGATGTTAACATGAAGGCACCAGTAGAGAGAGGGAGAGGGACATGGCAGGAAAGAAGCCACCACCTCATAGGCCAGTCCATGCTGAAGCCAGACTCCTGTGCTAACTCACCGAAGGTTCTGTGGGACCCATGTGCTGCTGGCACCTAGGATAGCCTGGAGGAAGCTGTTTCAAGAATTTGTGGAAACACCCACGGAGTAAAAAAAAAAAATCCCCCATAGCAATATGGTGAGTGATCTTTTCCCACAAGAGCTTTTCTGGAGAATCCAGGTCACTTCCACAAAGCTTTCTATACTGATATATGCTAACAGACATTAGTGTCAACTAAAGGGCAGCTGAACTTCGTGTCATTAAGTACCGAGCTCTTGTGAATTAATCCTCAAAAACTGTTTTTTACACAGCAGTACACTGCTTAACCTCAGTAAAAAGGAATCAATATGGACAGACCAAAGCATAGTATTGGGCACATAGTGGGGAATTCAACAGTTTAGTTCCAGCTTCCTACCTCTCTCATGTTTGCCTCTAGTACCACCCACTCCTCCTCCTTTGAGATGACTATGTCCATGTTTGTCTCTTTCATAGCGTTTCTGTATTTCTTCTTATTTGGCCCCAGATGTCAGATTGGCTTGCGCTACTCCAGGCTGAATCATTTGCTTTCCTGTCCATGTTCCTAACCTTTCCAGATCCTCTTGTATCATTTCTCAGTCATTCCTGCTGTTTACAATACCTCTCAATTTAAAGCCATCTGCAAATCTCATTAACGAACCGACTCCCTCTCCCCCACAGTCACAGGACATGTTGAATAAAACAAAAGCTGATACTCGATCTCATCCCTCCTTTTGAAGCACAACAGCTCTGGGTTACTTTAACTTGATACCAGTCTTTAATACGATTCTATTATAATTACTTGTTTACCCCTACTCTAGGCATATTTAATATGTGAAAATCAGGATTAATCATTTTTAAAAAATTATTCACTTTGCAAATATGTGATTAACTAGTCACCTTTCCTAGTATACTTGAAATACTTTCTACCATACAAAAAAAAATCCCAAAAACAAAAAAAATCCCACAACTTTTCAAGGCTAACTCTTGAGTATAGATGTTTGACGTCATTTAGCCACTTCAGTTTACAAGAAATTGTTAGTTAGGAGAGTTTGGGGAATAAAACTTAAATTCTTGCATTTTAATAGTAAGCTGCTAAGGAACCCACCAGTTTCCTTATTGCTGATTCACTGGCTCTTAGCTTCAACTTCTCTCACTCCTTTTCCTGATATCCTCAAAATGTTTTCAAACCTATCTCTTCTTCCTTCCTCATAAACTTTCTGAGCCCCTTCTTTGTGCCAAGCACTGTGCTAGGTACTGACATACAATAGAGTCAGTCTTCTCCCTAATGAGGCTTTTAATCCAGGAAAGAACATGAAGGGAAATACCACTAAGCATCTGCCATATTCTGCATCTGCCCTGTGTTCTCCCACTTAGACCACAGGGAAACCCTATCAGATAGCTGAGGGAATAGGGATCCAGAGAAATTAAGTGATTTGCCTTTCATGCAGAATCTACGTAGACAACTTAGAAGTAATACTTATGTATGTCCTGTAGACATTTTGGGGAAATACTCAACCTTAATAGTTATCACATAAATGTATATTAACTAAAAATACTGTTTTTTGCAGAATACTATTAAATTGCAGAAGAAACAATACTTGAAGTCCTTGGGCTTGCAATACAGTCCTCCGTAGGGCTGCAGAGAATATAAAACAATCTCCCTGGGAAATTTTAATAATATGTAACAAAGACCATTACAAAAGGGGCGTATCTTAATGTCCATAACAAGAAAATGAAATAAATAATATACCCATGCAACTAAACTATGTAGAAAAATCATGTAGAATATATAATAATTTACATTTTCTGAATAAATGAAAAAGCATTTTACAAAATAGTATATACTATGAGATTACTATATATAGGGTTGTGTTTAGGTGTGTGATTATGTAAAAAATAAAGTCTGAAAGAATAGTTACCAATATGTTAAAGAGGTTATTCATAAGAGGTGGGATGGTAAACATATTCATACACTTAGATCCAGTTATTTCACTGCCTTGCAGTTAACAGCAGTGCAGACTAAGAATCAAGCAACTTACTCAAAATATTTAGGATAGTGTGTTAAGCACGACTTTCTAACTCTAAAATCCACTGTCTTTCTATGCCTTTTTATCTCTAGCTCTCTTTCATCTTCATCACCAGATACATCTAGAGTTCCTTTCTCTTTGGTTCTTTTTCCTCTTAATTTCTGCATCTACTAGATTTCTTCCCACATTTTTCTAAACCATTTTATCAGTCTGTGAATCAGATATATGTAATACAAAATGTAAATCATGTTCATTAGATGAAAAAGGCAATTTCCCCTACGTGTAGAAAACTGGGACAGCACATATCAGAATAGGTGCAATGTGACAGTCTTCAGATAAGTCAGTTTGCTTCTTGCTCTTAAAATAAAACTAAAATCTGTTTGGTCTTAACGATGATATTTGGAAAGTGCCATGCTTTCTTCTATACCAAAAGATTTCTTAACTTTTTCAAAATGTGAATTCTTGAAAGGACTACCTTCCCCCAAATAGGATCAGAGAAACCAATCCTTACTTGTATGTATAAATGTTAAAATTTCTCTATTTTTACTTTTACTCAAAAAAGTAGGATAAATGTAATAACCTCTCTCCCACTTGGAAAAATATAATTTTGTGGGCCTTAAGCTGGCTGCATTAGAAATTAGAAATGTCTTTGATGATGCACAGCTGTCTTCATTTCTTAATCACAGATGTCTAAAGCATTCCAGGAGGCTGACTAAGGCACCTAGAGAAGTGAACCATAGTTTCTCATTCTTTCTCCTGAAGATCTTGCCCGTTAGATCATGAAGGAATAAGTAGCTCCTTTGCTGTAAAATTAGGATTTAAGTACAAGATGATCTTGAATAAGACAAATCTTTACATTTCTTCACCACCATTTCCTTCTTGTTCTGATATGCACATCTCAAACAAGTGATTTTACTGGTTCCCCTTAATCTCAGTCTTTCTCCTATGAATCTCCTATTCACTTAGGACAAGATCACAATTTGGCAAAATTTAAAAGTCCTCCTACCAATAACTGCTATTATTATCAAAAGAAAAATGGAACACTTTTATAGCATGAGTCATCCAGGAGTTTTTGAGCACCCAAAACAGTCTCAAGCTTAAGGTAAGCCTTTGAGTTGAGTAATTAAGAACCAAAATTTCTTTGTATATGGTTCTCAGCTTTGTGACTCCAAATGTCTCTCCTCGAAAGAATTCCATTATTGTTCCCTTAGTCCCTTGCAGAGAGCAGGTGATCATTATTAATCACTTCAGTCCATCTAAGGATCTTTCATCTGGAACCCAAATTTCACCTGCAATATGATTTGTGCTCTTTAGGATAAACCTATCAACAAAGCTGTATCTGGCTTCTCGTGAGAGAAATCATACTTATATACCTGAGCAACTTACCTTCAGGCAACCTACCCTTATTTGTCTTCACGGCTCTAAAAGCGTTCTCTCTCTTTCTCTCTCTCTTTCTCTCTCTCTCTCTCTCTTTCTCTCTCTCTCTCTCTCTCTCTCTCTCTCTCACACACACACACACACACACACCCTGCCCACAAAAAGAACAGCAAAAAAACATAAATATCCTTCCTTCTCCCTCCCCCATCCCCAAGCTAAAATTACATTATTTTTTTCAGTGTGTATCTTCCATTCAATTACATGGAACATCACTGAACTGTCTTGGTGGGCTTAAGGGAAAATTTAAATAAAAGAAACTTATAGTTTCCAAGGGATGAGAAAACTGTAGCCCTGAAATGTTGTGTGAGCCAAGATTATACACATAACAGTGGCCCAGACAGCAGGCTTCTAACCTCTCTTAGATTGGAGTGGAAAGAGCAGAAGTCATCTCAATGCATCATACAAAGAATGGACTTTTTAAAAAGAACCACCATCCATGCAGTTCAGTTCCAGCACTGAATAACTATTTTCAACCAGCCAAAAATTCTTCCCAATGAATATACTCACCTCAAGGAATAAAAACATTAAATCAGGGATTAATAAACATTCAGGCAATTTGAAATTTTATTGTGAAAATAGCTACTTTGATTTATATCCAGGTTCTCATTTATCAGAATAAATTCTTTACAACAATGATTAACACCACTTCTGGGTATCTCTACATAGTCTCTTAGTAAAATATATTCCCAATAGGCAAGCCTAGAATATTGAAATTATGACCAACATTGCTTATTTTGAAGATTGTTTATTTTATAATAAAACCTAGTATTTGTACACTAGAACAGATACTTAAAATATTTACCATTCAAAGATAAGCTTGGTGGACTAAACCAGTATGTGTATACATATATTATTTATCTTCTTTACTATCAATCTTCCAGAAAGCTAAAATTACGTTTGAAACAATTCCAGTTTCTACTTTAAGTTGAACAGAAAACTGAAAAAGACATTATTTCCTAGTTTACAAACACTGAGTTAGATGAGGAATAAAGCTTTTCCTTATGTATTTAACATAAAAGCTTGAGTACACCTCACCTTCTTCAAGAGATAGACACCAGAAGTACAAGGAAAATTAGTCAGTGGTCCAAAAAACGAGTGGCCCTCATAACCTTCTCTATAGTGCAGGACTCGCTGAGGCCTGATGCAAAACTCTAGCAAGTCATTTTTCTTGCTTTCCAGGGATCTAGGATATGTAAACTAAATTATTAAAAGGCATTTCTCTAAATTTGCATGAGGAAAACTAAAGAATCAGAACAAAGATCCAACTGTTTTTCACATGGCTAGATGTTCACCATTACACAAATCAAAACTGCAAGGCAAACTTTCTATCAAATACACATATAAAATGTAGAGTTCCCAATCTGCAACTGCACACATTGGGAAAACAAATGAAAAGCATCCATATGCCTGACTAGTGATCTAATTTTATATTCTGAAATAAAATCAAACCTACTTAGTCCTCTGAAATTTGGAGGTCTAGTGAGATTTAGATATTTAAGGATATAGCTACTGCTGGATCTAATGAAAAACTGTAAACCTTTATCCAAGAAAATGCAAACAAACCTACAACCCTTGTTTAAACGACATCTTCAGTAGTATAACTGAAAATGTTAAACTTCTGCTGTCACTGCAACAACTGTCAACTTCTGCATCCATCCATCCAAAATAACTAGCTTCTATGTGACTTTACTGCTATACCCAATGTCTTTTTGGCACTTTTAAAGACATAAAGGGTTTGGAAAATTGCTCTGGATTACAAGCTGGTCCCTTTTTCTAACAGAACTGGTTAGTTTTCTGAAAACACTAGCTCATACCCTTGTACAGCTATTTCAGGCCAACTGTTATTTGAGGGAAGGGGGCTAGAAAGTCCAGGGATCCCACGTGTGTCTAAGAATCCAGTCTTCCTAAATTTGCAGTCACTCCTCTCTCAACTCCATGATCCAGGGAGGTATTCACCTGTGTTCCATTTTACCACCACCCACTAAAAAGGAACCCATCAATAACAAGCCTTTGCAACGAGCACAAACAAATAAAAACACTCTAAGGCAGCATTTCCCTATGTGTATTTCTCAGAACACAATTTCCACGGGACACTTACTTTTAAAAACACACAAACATTAAAATAAACCAGGGAAATGGTATATAAATACAGACCCTTCCTGGAGACTAAAACCACACATAGTACATCAATGGTTCTGAAAAGCCTACTGTGACTTAACTGTTTGTTAACCAGCGTTTCCCAAATTTATTTGGCCATGGAGCTTTCTAGTCATTTAATACTACATTCTGCCAAAATACACCTTTAGGAGCTAGAAGATGTTTTTTAAAAGTCTTATAATGTCAAAAAATTGAAAATAATGAGGCTACAAAATGCCTTATTCTCCTATGCTTTTAAAAAAACTAGTTTTTCTCTGAATACTCTTCCATCATAGCATTCCCCTCTCTATTTATAAAAATACAATTAAACACCCTTTTTATATCATTGTTCAGTAATATTAATTCTCATCAGTAGTCACTGGTCTGGAACAAATAATTTTAATATCCCTTTTGATTCTGAGAATCTCTCTCCACTTCAATCACAATAGTTTTTAAGCCTAGGACAGGCAACTCTATATCCTAGCAAGTTAGTTTTGGGTTACATTGTCTTTTTGCAAATGCTTTAAAAAACTTCATCTTTTCTGTGAAAATCACCATTTTGAAAATCTAATGAAACCTCAGTTAAACGTTTGAGAATAATAGGATTTTCAACCTTTAATTCATCTGACAGCAAATTTCTGAATAATCAGAATTTTTGATATCCTAGGGAAGTCTATGATTTTGTCTGATATTCTAGGGAAAAGGATTCTTGGTAGTAAATTTTTCTTCTTTTTGGGTAAGGCAAAATAAGTCTTTAGATTATCATTCACTACAAACATGAGTTTTATTTTTTCTTTAAATTCAAAAATGAAATAAATTATATTTTTATTATGTATTTATTCATCTGGAACTGAATACTAAATACTGTCTTTGGGGTGTTACATTTTAAATTCTAATTTACTTTATTAAATTTGCTCTTTAAAGTCTTTTTTATTTTAAAACAATTATAAACCCACAGAAGTAGCAAAGGTAATACAGAGAGATCCTATGTACCATTAGTGAGCTTCCTGTCTTTACAGTAAGCACTCATAGTTTGGTTTTAAAGGGTTAAAATTTTTGTTTTATGGAAAACTATAAAAATTTAAATATATATTCTTGGAAGAGGCTCTCAGAAAACATACTACCGACCTCAAATACCACTTTTATCACATGAAGCCACCTTGAGCAATTGCTATTTTAAGATATCATTATTACCAGTAATACCAAAATTTCCATTTTTGCAGACTTCTGAAAGTAACATAGCTGATTGAAATAAGCTTTCCCATTTCTTCATGTTACTATATCTAGCAATATTTTAAATGAACAGAAATTACAAATGGAAATCAATATGCTTTGGACTTAATGTAACATCTCTAATACTCAAAAAATAATACAGACATATTTAAGTTGAAATTTGATTTGTCAATACCAACATTTTGTAGCCAGGGGAAACCACTATGAAGCAATGCCTACCCTTTGTTCTTTAGTTTTATGTCATGAGAATGCCTACTTTTATGAATGACTGATGAGGAGGATCTTTTATGGGGATCATCTGATCAATTTTCTAATCCTATACTACCAACAAATATAAACACAAACTCCCTTTTACCATATTATCCTCCACCATCACCTCCAAGTGGCACATGGTACTTTAAGATTATGGACCACTTATCTCAACAAACTCAAGCTTTATCCAAAACCTACCTAACAAACTGATCATAAGGCCTCTGCCCAACCTGAAAAGTTGTTCTTTTCCAAGGGTTCCTGTATGTTCGTCTGGTCCCTAAAGTGCTCAGTTAGAGCTTCCCAGCATCGTATTGGCTTATATCAAAAAAGCTCAACTAAGTATCCCAACATATAATTCTCAATTACCTAAATCACATTTCGCATCTTAGGAAAAGGTAGTCTGAAAATACCATTACCTTCATAGTATAAGACTAAAAGGAATTCAAAGCAGGAATGATCAAAAACAAATTATATTGACAGTTGTCCTCTCTACTAAAAAGGACAAATACTTGTTATTCTAAAATAACTTCTGATTAAACTTTCTCAACACCTGAAACTTAACATTACACTTACTGGCTGATGTCTGTGTGTCCTAAAAACGTGATTTCCCCAATTCTTTCTTACTCATGGGTATTAGTAGTTTTACTGGCAGAAAATCTTATATATTAACTTTCAACTTTGACTGCCCAAGAAGAAACATGGAGTTACATTTACCCTTTGAGTACACACTTTGTTAGGGTTGATACAGCTCTTTCTCCTACAATTTTTTTGTTTTTCATAAAACTAATTTTAATTGTTCAGTTTCACAATTGTAAGCCATTCCTTTGTTTTTTGGAAGGTTTATAATAAATCATAATTGAAATGTCTAACCCTGACTAGGACAAAACCTGTCTGACTAATGTGTTAACCATCCTTCTGCAATATATATCAGTTCTAAAGAACAATAAAGTCCCATGGTCGTGATTTTCAATGTAAAATACTCAGATTGCTAGAATCTAATAACCTGCTTTTAAAGATTAATGTAAAATTAACTCTCTCTTTCCCCACCATTTGTAGAATTAGTATGAAACTCATCAGGAATTTTCCCTAAAAATCCCAACTCACGAACACATCATGACTTTGAAGACTACCTTTTTTTCTCATTTAGTTAAAGCTTTCAAGAAAAAAATATTTATAATGACTTAAAGATTCCTGTATAAATAGCTACCTAAAAACAGGACAAATTGGGGGATGCAAGTCAAACACAGCTGAGCTCCACTCAGCTCAAATAGGACAAGTTTCTTTTCTTAACATAGGGGTTTCTGTAGGACATGATGGAATTTGCTGAGCACCATAGTAATCTTTTAAGACACTAATCAAAAACATGGTCCTGTACTTTGAAAACCCCAGAAGTTGTTTTAGGACAACAGAAGCACCTCAGCCACTAAAATTAGCAAGATTCTATTATATAACAAGTAAAATTATCTGCACAGAAAATCCTTTAACAATTCAACAACTGTTAGGAATTAGTCTTTAATCTGCTATTTCTGATTATTCCTTTGGGTCCTTCAACTGGAAACTATATGGAAAATTAATTAGCTGTCATAGAACTTTTGACTACATGATGCGCTTCTTAGGAATAAATACTGTTCTGAGCTAAGCATAATGAACTCAGACCAGACATAAAGTGGGTACTTCTGTTACTCTGCTAGCGGGGCTCCTCCTAAGTAGTACCTAACAATGGGGCAAGGTTCAGTAAGACTTACAGCCTGGTATAATAGTGATGACCAACACATTCATGTCTTCTGAAATCAATCCAAGAAAAAAATAACTAAGTTAAAGTTGTACTATACATACAGAGGTCTAAAGCTGCCATATTCACCCAGTAACTAAAAGAGCCCTTGCCAACTATATTGAACACATCAGCAAATATTAATATTATATTGAAGTGCATCTAATCAGATTAATATGACACCTTTATATATGGTACTAAACCCTGAAAGATTAGATTAATGACGACATAATTAAAAAGCACATTCCTCACCGCGTTTTAAAGTTAAGTGCCAGCTTTTCTATTGAATTTATAATTATTCTAATATTTAAAGTAGGCATCAGATTTCTAAACTGAAGAAAGAAGCCTCAGCCAAAGAGCCAAATATTAGACATTAATACTGACCTAAGAAAATGAAATTAATAACTCAGCATGAATAAAGTAAGAGTGCACATTCAGAACAGAATTATAGTTTTGGTCAGCAACATGTGAACCAAAGGCAAAATTCTGCCAAGATTAAGGCAGGGTTTTTTTTTTAATATATACAGTACAGTGTTTTCCTTTTTCCCCAAATTCATTTAGCATTCGACTTGATGTTATTTAAAGTGCACTGCCAAGCTAAAATACAAGTTTCTTAATAAAAAAAAAAAATAGATTGTAGAAAGTTTCTTTTGTTTTAGAGTCTTCCTTATACCTTTCAATGGCATTTTCTTTTTGCCCCCACAACACTTAGTGTAAGAGACTACTGTGACAGTCACATGACTTTGGACACAAAGCACATCAGGGTGATAGCCGTTGTAAGGAATTACTTTCTTCTGCTGCTGGAGTCAGTTTAAGTGTCGGCAGTTTCCGAGGAGGAAGTTGAGGGCTTTGACGAAGATTATCATCCATCTATAGAAAATACAAAAGGTGCCTATGACTGACGGCTATGGTGCCACTTGTGGACTGAGACCTCCCATCCAAACTAGCCTAGAAGAGTGCAGAACCATTTGTTTCTGGATTGCTAGAGAAACTTTGTTTGCAACTAATCTCTTAAGAATTCTAAATGTCATACCTCAAATACCAGCTGACTCAGTGTATGTATAAAAGCAACATGGCTCATCCTTGCTACCTTCACAAAACTATAGTACATCCAGACAATGAATATTCTGCTGAATTCAACCACAGCATGACTTGGTTTAAGAATATTTCTAATATGGGCCTCCCTGGTGGTGCAAGAGGTTGAGTCTCAGCCTATGAAGCTCTCAGCAGCCACAGCAGCATGAGTTCGATTCCTGGCCAGGGAGCTTCCCACATGGCGCAGCAGACCTCTCCTGCCTCACCTGCTGCTCCCCTCAGCAGTGTACTTCTGATCTGCCTGTTCTGCGCCCCACTCTGTCTCTGGTGAATCCTTTCACCACCACCCCTCACCTATGGCCTACACCCCAGCTCTTGTATGCATAAATAAATAAATCTTAAAAAAAAAAGAGTCCTTCTAATAGTAAGTGTAAAAGCAATACTTCTGTTACACTAAGCTCCACAGTTTACAATGTCCACATGCTTTGGACAAAATACCTCATTTGATCTTCCCAACAGACTTGTGAAGAAAAAAAGGCAGACACAATCATTCCTTATTTCTAACATCATTCATAAGTGAGATGGCTATGAGCTACAAAGTACATGCTGGAGTCCAATTCAAGGGTTGAAATTCTCTCTCTACTTCTCACCGTTAAAGCACCTTGGGCAGGTGACATAAGCTACTTTCAATGTTTCAATGTCCTCAGCTATAAAATCCAAATGATAGAGCACCTGCATACAGGTGTTGTGAGGATTAAATAAATGAACTCATATCAAGCCCATGCAACACAGTTACTTTGTGTTATTGTCTTAAGCTACCTTCATTTGTTAAGGAATGAAGTATTTTTCACTGTATAAGAGAAAAAAGCAAGCTACTAGATATTTGGGGGGAAATGTATGACTCTTGTGAATTTTTCCAGCTAGAACCACCCTTGAAATTTCCATTGTTGGTTCTTTCCTTTACCCAATTCCTCAATATATCTCTCACCAAATGAAAACCCCCAAAGTGGCAAAATTATCCACAATGGTGAAAAATTATAGGCTACATTTAGAACAGAGAAAAACAGGAAGGAGAAAAAAATAGAACAATTCATGTAGAAGAAAGAGAAAGACATCACGGTACTGTTAACAAGGAAAGATAAGCAAATGTGCTTGCAGAATGAAGCAATGTTAACCTCTGAAGACCGAGAAGCAAGAACTGTTTTTGTTTTGTCTTTTGGTTCTCCTAGCCAGAAAAATACTAATTGTGTAAATCCAATACATTATCAGATCTTTTCCCCAAGGAAATCAAGCCACTATTGGCTTCAGAACACTCAATTATATACAACTTTGTAAATGTATATTTAAACAGTTTTATGAAAAATAAACTCTTTTTAAAAAAAAAACCTAAGAGGGTAAAGTTAATGCATGACCCAAATTATAATAGTTATAGAAAAATACTAAACTACTATAAAGTGATTGAAATAACCTTGACCTTTTCAATCAAGTTGGATTCCTTATTTACGAGTTGTGTGAGTTTCTGCAGATTTGCATCTACTGTCTCTTGTCCAGCAGGAGAGATGCCTAAGAAGCCAGGACAGAAATCAGAAAGACAGGAAAATATGAAAGCTTTTAAAACTGTTTAAATTGAAAGCATTTTGAGTCTATCCACCCTCCAAAGTGCCCCACACTCAGAGAAAAAACATTCTGGGTTCAAAGGCAAAATTAAGAAGGACAGAAATGCTCCAAAGTCAAACCTAAAACAAAAGGATGAAATCTGTCCACCAGATACTGTTAGCCAAGTGTTTGCCGCAAGCCAAAATAATTAGAAGAGCACAGCAGTCCTTGTTTTCTTCTCAAATTGAAGTTGTACTTCTTCCCACCAATTTTAAAAAGGTCTTTAGTTAAAACTATATGAATAGCTTTCTAAGGCAGTGACTCCGAAACAACATACATCAGGCATCCAAAGTATTTGAAAAGACTTTAATATTCCTGAGGTCTATGCCTAAGAGATTTTTATTCAGTAAATGTGAAATAAATTTTTTATCTGTTGTGTAGTCAAGTTTACTAACCCCTCCCTATATATAAAACATATAACCTACCTTAAGAAATAAACTGCGCCTAAGCTAGCTATCCTTTTAACTTCTGTTCACGCCAACTCTCCTAATCCAAATTTAGTATCCCAATCACTTAAGCAAAAGGCCCCATGCTCCCAAATAATCATATCCTAAGGGGCAGGTGCCCTCTGTTTACTATACCTCAGTCTGCTGCAATCAGTTTTCAAGTAGTGGAATCATGGGAGTGTACCTCACCAAAATCAATCTGCTGCTGATTTCTGTTCACGCAGGAAAATGCTAGAAGCAACATTTAAAGTAATTGCCCATTTGCATTAGGATAAATATCATCTTTCAGCAAGGACTTGATAAATACCATTGGTTTAATGTTTTAGAAGAAAATGACCCACTTCAAAGGGGCAATATTTAAACAACAAGAAATAGGAAATGTATAAAGTCCAGGAGAATAAACAAAAGACAAATATCTATTTCTCCATATAAATAAGAATATCTGAGAATAAAATTAAGTTGGAAAAATGCAACTTTTTGAAGTGCTACAAACTGGCATTTAAAGACAATATTCATGCTTTTTTAATCCATAATGCTCTTACTTATACATCCTTAGAAGAATATGCAAATAATCTATGCAAACAAAGATTAGTTGAAGAACAGGCTTACCTCCAAGACTATGCCTAAAATAACTGCTTAGGATGTCGTCACAAAAGCGACACAGGTTGGAGAGCTGTTTCAAGTGTTCTTGTAACTGAACTTTGGGAAAGTGTACTTTATAAAGAGGTGCAAGAAAACCAAAAACATAGGCATCCAAAGTAGAAGGCCTAAAAAAAAAATTAGGAATTTTTTAAAGCACTTAAGAAAAATATTAATTTGGGATTATGATACAACTACAGTTTACTCATTAGTTTAATCTAACCATTTATTTTATTTGGAAGAAAATTAAGTTGTAAATTAAAGATTCATTTTTTACTCATACATGTTATACAGAGATTGGAGACAGGGTAGGAACAGTCAGATGTTTTAAATTCATACATACAGCAATGCTAAGTCAATGTGTGTTTACCACTGACAAAGTTTCTTATAGTAGAAGTCCATTCAGTCTTCTTTTATTGAAAAATTCCTTTGGGTAGGAGAGGCAAGCAAACTTTCTTTAAATAATTGCTTACTAACTATATGCACACAAAACACCAAAATGATTTTTATGTACTCACGTATCCCCAAAGAAAAACTGAGATGTTCCCAATCTATTTGACAGAAGATTTAGGCACTCTTTGGCATCTCTGTATATCTAATAAGAATGAAATTATATCTCAGAGGTAGAAAAGATGCTCTACAACTCCTTTTTAGGCATGCATCTAAAGATTAGCTCTTCTCTGCTACCACTCTTGTCCCTTCCCTTGTACACTCTTGTCTGAAAGTAATTCCATCATACCTGTGCTTCTACTTCTCGAAGGTGGTACAGGGGAGGCTCTCCTCTGGTCAGGAGAATCCTGTTCAGTGCTCCTTTAGACATTCTTCCAGGCAGGATCAAACTCAAGGGAAAAGGAATTCGTGAAGCAAACCATGGCTTTGTCACAGTAAAATAATTGTCATTCTCAACCCAAAATGTATGAAGCTGAAAAGGTGGGAAAAAACACAGTGATGTCCTTTTATTTAAAAAAAAAATCACTAAATGTGAGAGCTTTTCATATATATCTTTGTATAAAGATCTCAGACAAATTTTCCAGTAAGAATGACTCAAGGATAAAACGAGATTTTTAAATGTGTGAGTATTATTGGCTGCTATATTCCAGTCACCCAGAATAAGGATGGGCACATAGTAGGTGCTCAATAAATGTTTACTGAATGACTGAATTACAGTTCACCCAATTTGAATACATGGAGCAACAAACTCCACCCTCCACAAAGAATTTTTATTTCCAACATGACATTATCTTTCACTTTGTAGTTTCACATACTACTTGACTGTATAACAGAATTGTTTCACAGTAATATGATTCAAGATTAATATATAATTTAAAATTTCCTCTCTTAGGCCCTCTTATTTTTCTTCTAAACAGTCATTTTCAACTAGGTCATTAAAATTTTCTAATATTCACCAATGCTCACCACTGCAGGAAGAAGTTTCTCTTCAAGGAGAGCAATGTAAGCCAGTGTATCTGCCCCTTGTTTTGCTGAGAGTTCATAATCAGCATTATATTTCTGTTAAAAAATATAAAACAAAACCCTCAAAAGTCAAGAGTATCTCAAAAGAGTAAAGCTAAATAAACTGGGATTCCTATAATTCCCCATAATTGGCAAACATGATATTATTGGGGAGGAGGGGATACAAATTCAGTGACAAAGTCTGCCTAAGCAAATGAAGTCCTTAGCAAATAGCATGCATAGAGTAAGGTCAATAAGTATAAGTCATGATTTTTTAACTGTTATTATTTTAATGCATGGTATGTAGTACAAACTTAATAAATAAAAGCTATTATTTTTGTTAATAAAGGAAAGTTTTAATTGGTTGCATTTTTCCCTTGAACAAAGAAAGAAAATCTTCCAACTTAGAAAAGCTCCAAATTTTGTTGACATGATTAATTTTTTAAAAGTACTGGCAAAACCAATCACAGCTTTTCCATTTATATAAATATTCATATATTTAAACATTTTGGATACACCATATAAATTTTTACTGTTCAAACATTATCTCATGAATACTTATCTCATGAAACATTTAATTGCAACATTCACTTTTTAAAAAGTTGCTAGTTGATGGGAACTCTGATGTCATATCCAGTACAAAATGTGCAGCAACTGTGTAACTAAAGTGACAATCATACCAATATAGTAGTAGTGCAGCAGGCTAAATTGAATCTGCTTATAGCTAAGCTTCAATAAATAAAAAATTTGACTATACCTCACCACTTGACTTTCAAATCACAGTAAAACTCGTGCTTTTGAGCAGTAATTCTCCAGTCTTTTCTTATTCTTGTTTTTTAAAGAATCTGCTATACTTTATTCCATATCATGTGACAAGAAAACAACAGTGACAGCTGACAAACTACTCAACTTTCATAATACAGAACAATTACAATTGGTAATAAATATTCAACATGTATTATTATTCCATTTTCTCAAGTCTTTTTTAAACTCAGACTCCAGGTATCTCCAATTATCGAATGAGTTGGCAAAAAATTCTCAAAACCTATCAATGTGTTTTTTAAGTAACATGCAGAGATTAACATCTACTGCTTCAATAGGAACCACCCACCTGTTTTCTTAAAAAGTTTAGTATTTTTGCCGGCTGACAAACAATGTTGTCTTCAGTTGTCAAAATTGGTACATCTCCTATAATCAAAAAACAGTTTACATACAAGGAAACATTTCTCTTTCCTCTGAAGAAAGAGAATCCAGTACCCTAAAAACAATACCAAATGCATGTTTGGAGTGGGAAACTGAGTAAGCTCATCTTAGTTTTTTGCAATTTTACAAACAGTTCTAGAGAACACTTTCATTCTCATAATTTGGCTTGCACTCTGAAAATATTACTCAGAATGATCAAATCATAAGTAACACACAACCAAGGTCAGGGTAAGAAAAAACTAAAGCCTCAAGGTACTCCACGGCTATATGCGGGGAGGAGAAGGGAAGAGAAGAAAGGAATGTTTAAAACTTTAAACTGTACCTCTTGAACCTCTCCAGGTGTTATCTATGACATTGACTTTTAAGGGTGCGCCAGAAAATTTGGCATAAGCCTGAAACAGAGTTTACAACAAAACATTTTAGACAAGAGTATGCAATGCACATCTGCAGAGCAGCTTTACTTCACAGCCCGCTTTCCCAAAGGCAGAATCGCCTGAAATTGGGGCTGCATCTCCCACGATCTGTAGGCAGTGAGGTGCACACTCCAGCTACCCGGCTTTCGAGGACTTTCTTCCTCAAAGAATCCTTCCTCAAAGGATGATGCGGGGCGACGCGTGCGCGCCCCCTGCTTCGGGCTTTCACTGCACCACTCAGCTTTGCAAGGCTGAGGAAACTCAAAGCTAAGCGGGGCAACCATGACTCTGCCTCCAGGTTTCAACGGAGTCACAGGCCAAGTTGTGACTCGCCGCCAGAAGGGAGTGCAGGACAGTGCAGCTAGCAATGCCCCAGCGGGCCTCGGCCCCGCAACTCCAAGGGAAACCACTGCAAAACGCCCGACCCCGGCTCAGTCCCCCTCGCGCTCTGGCCCCGCCCCTCCTACCCCGCGCCCCTGCCCGCGAGGCGGCCTCACCATCACCACTAGGGACTCGCTGTGTACCGATGGGAGCCCCCAGCCGCCTCCCCAGCAACTGAGTTCCAAGGGGGCCGCCATCTTGCCGGAGTTGACCTTTGCTGTCCCGGAAGTACTTTTGCTACCCAATTTCCGGCACGTGGAAGTAAGGGGGCGGAGCGAGAGAAGGGAAGGGTACTTTTGGACTCTGGATAGACGCGGGAAGGACCTTTGTGGGGGTAAAAACTCCTTGAGAATCAGCATGGCTTAGAGGTTGAGTCCTATTCTTTAAGCCCGACAAACCTGCCACTCATTTCTCAAGTATTTACTGGATACCTACTGTGTCCTGAACTCTTTGAACATTATTATCCCTGGACCACAACCAATTCACTTGCAAAATAGGAATGTCGATTTATTTACAAAATTTTTGAGTAAAAATTTTGACATGAGGGGAAAAAATTGACATGAGGGGAAAGAATGTGGCATACTGTAGACACTACATAATTGTTGGACCCCTTCCCCCTTATGTTTGGCCTCTGCCACTTTCTACTCTCAATTTCAATTATGTCACCCTCATATTCATGTGCTCCACCCTTCTTTTAAAAAATCCTATTTCTGAATCCGTGAATTCTGCCTTCCTTTAGTCTAAAATACCTTGTTTTCCCCACCACTGTTCATCAAAAATGAGCTTAACCATTAACTTCCCTGAAACTATGTTACAAAGTTTTGGAACTTTGGGGTTCCTGCAGTCCATTGTACATATTTGAATTGTAACTTCTACTCTAGGTGCTGAGTTTTTGCCTTGCCTTGTACTGTAAAGACAAAAATAGCTGCTTGCATGTGACACCTGTAACAGTTGGGCCGGACTCTGTGCTTAGAAGCTCCTACATTTGCCTTAATGTTCTGTTGTCATTGTTTTGAAATTCTTAATACTTTTTAAACTAGTGACTCTGCGTTTTTGTTTTTGTTTTTATTCAACTGGATTCTGCGATTCCTGTAGCCAGCCTCGTCTGTGGGCCTCATAGGCATGTATTACATGTTTCTTGAACATAAAACTTGTAGTTTCTCAAAAGAATTATTAAAGAGGAAAGATAGGCCTTGGGAATGCCATGACCCAACTTGCTTACTGGGTCCTGAAGTTAAGACTTGCGTGCTAGGGTTTTTTAATAGAAGGCAGGGTAGTCCTTCTGGGATACCCTCACGGTCATTCACCTGAGTTCTTTCCATCTTTCTGACCCATTGAGATGGTTGGGTCTCCTTGAACAACTGAGAGTTCAAAAGAAACTTGAAATTTTTCATAACATTACGATTTGACAAATAATTATGAAGTCCAACTTACTTTTTGCACAGTCATCTAAATTTCAGTGCCAGTCTGCTGAAGTCTTTCATCTTTCTGTTAAAAAACAAAATTCAACTGAATCAATTTTAAACATCTTACTGGTTTTATCAACAATTCATGAACAAAGACAGCAGCATCCAACTTAGAAAAGAGCTCCAAGGAGCAGTACAGAATGAAAGGTTTATAGGCAGAAGGAGGAAGGAACAAGGAGGTTATTTGGTGCAAAAAAAAAAAAAAGTGAATTGGTTATTGCAAGATTACTTTCATTGGGAGGATGTTAGGAGTCTGTCAGGCAGATTATATAACTAGTGCTGATCATGCAGTTCCTAATGGACTGATTTAAGATTCCATTTCTTGGGGGAGCAAAGCTGTAATGAAGTTAAATTCTCGGTTTGGTCATGTGAGGTTTAGTGTAAGTGACTCCATTTTGCTCCTGTTAAAACCTCAAAAATAAGATAGCAGAAGGAAAATGCATGCCAAAGGTGGGAATACATTAATAATACCTTATAATTGGGAAATGCTTAATATGCACCACTGAAACTAAGTGTCAAAACATTTATTGAGCAATTACTATGACCAAGACATCATAGGGCTCTGGGAGCATACAGAGATAAGATATGAATTCTATTCTCAAAAATTTATACTGTATAAATGAAATGCACAATGGGTATTAAAAAGTCAGATTATAGTGAGTAATGGTATAGATATAAATAAGATACTATGGAGGCGTAAAGCAGAGATAATAAGATGCACTCAGTATGAAGAAGGTAATTCAATTTTCTGTTTCAAGTAATAGAACCTCCCTGTTTCAGGCATTAAAATCCCAAACCATAAAGCTCAGAATCTTCTGTAGAATATACTACAATCAGGCATTTAATTTAAAATAGTCTTATACAGAGAATGGGTATTCCCTGAGTCTTGTTTGTAGGGTAGAAATGGGGTGGGTGCACATTTCTTGTGGACATGTAATGTAAGTACTCAGTTCAGCCTTCTCCCTTATTACTGCTCTCTCATTTGTCCCTCATGCTGACAATTTCATTTGCATTAAGGAGAAATTAAATCTCTTCTCTTAGCATTGAATTGAGACAGAGAATAGCATGCTATTCCATCTGATGAGAGAATCCTTACACACAGGTTTATTTGTGCCTGTTTAATAGCACACTTTTATTGCTGCAATTCCTCTTGAGAGTCTGCATTTGCTAGATTGAATTTAGAAGCTCTAGTGCAGCTGATTGCACAACCAGACTGAATATTGTTCCAGAGAACCACACAGAAAGCTGAAACCTTCAAGAATTATGCCTGGTATGGATAGTTGGCCCCTGTGATTCTTTCTGGCTGCTAAAAAGTATTGTTCAGAATTCATCAAAATCAAAATTTCAGATTCCTACCAGGAAGCATACTAGCTGCAAAACACTCATGTATGTGTGGGATGACCTGAATCACAGCTTTATAATGAGTACTCCAGACAATGTTTTCCCTGAAAAAGAAAAAATATTTTTCAGAAGATAGATATTAAAAATGCCTTCATCTAGTGATAGTCATAGGAATTCATGGGACCTAATATTGGCATCCATTCCTGCCTTTCATGTGTTTCTTAACTTGAGAGTCTTGGTGCCAGTTCTAGTGGGATCTTTGTATCTAGTTTATTAAGAATCTGAAATGGCACTATTGGAAAAGATGAAAGATTTATAATAGTAGGTGATCATGTAATATGGTCCCTTATGGGAAGGTTGAACTAGAGAGCTTTGAGTGTCCCTTTTAATTCTAACGTTTTATCATTCAGTTCCATGATCAGATGTAGATCCTTAGAGAAGAATGAAACATATACTTAGAGCATGAATAGAAGTCAGAGCAGCTGGCTTCCTGACTTTGCCTCTAATTAGCCATATGACTAAGAGCCAATCATTTTACCTTTATTCCTCAAATCATTCACTTATAAAGTAAAGCTTCTGGGATATCAGAAGCTCTGGGATATCACCGTATGCATATTGAGCATTAATATTGAGCAATAATAACTGATATTTATGGAGAAGTTGCTACAAATCACAAATTATTTTGTGTGAGATAACTCATTTAATCATCATAATGACTCCAGAAGGCAGATATTGTTTTGTTCCCCAATTTTCAGAGCAGGAAAGTAAAGCACAAAGTTGTTAGTTAACCTTCCCTAGGGCACCTAATCAATAGATGATAGGAGAAGGATTTGAACCTAGGCTATATGAGCTCATACACTAAACCACTATGTCATATTGCTTGTTACCTTCTAAATACTCCATTTTTAAAATATGGTTTCACTCAAATTGGATGCTATCATCAAAGATATGAATGTCAATGCCATATTACTATCATTACTTGCTTTAATAATTTTTGTTAAACAAATTCATTAAGCAACTTCTGTGTACTCAGAACACTACTGTGATAGCAGAGAATTAAAGCTTAAGTTCATGCTTTCAGAGAGGTAGCTGATAAAGCAAGTCTTACATACTTGAAGTAACTAGAGATGATTAGAAGGTTTCATTTTGTCAAACAGATGACAAATCTATGTAGTTTTAGACAAAGCATTTAATGTAGTGAAATACTTGGCAAAAGCTTAATGGAAGAAGTGCGACTTTAGCTTACCTTGAATTATGGGTACCCTGGATTTTGATTGGCACCAAGGAAGGCATTCCACATAGGCTGTACTATCAATACATGAGTCAGGCCACAAAGGTGAGAATTATTATGGCAAAGAATCTAAAGACAAATAAATAGAAGGTGGGTTCAACAAGAAATTGGAGACTGACCAGGAAAAGAGTGTTGCTTGACTAACTTGAGAAATGGAATTCACGATTTTGGAAGACGTAAGATATGTAGTTTTTGAAGAAATAAAAAGTATAAAAGTCTAAATGCAATATTAATAGATTAACACAGTCATGGCTGGAAAGTAGGCCATCTGCCTTCATGGACCTTTGTATTTAGCTGATCACATGATTTCCAAAAGTCAATAGCAATGAATAACAGTGGACACCTGGGATTAATGGTGCTTTCCAGGACATGATTTCAGCACTGGATTAAACTCTATACCACACAGTTCGAGTCAACCTTGGAAATCATTGGAATCTTCTATACAACCTACAAACAATCCTCCATCCTCTTTTTTGGCTAAAGCATCACTTTTTTTCCTTAAAACATCAATGTATAAAAATGCTTTGTTTGAGTATATCATATTTAAAGCATATTGCATAATTCAGTTCAGTGGAGGAACCATAAAGGAATTTATATATGTGTAGAGGAACATATCATAATAGTATAAATATTATAATATGTAGTGATTATATTTTAATGTGTATGATTTATTTTAATTTATTTTAATTAATATTTTAATTAATTAATATATAGATATTTAGTATCTAACAGTGTATTATATATCATTATAATTATATTTTATGATATATATTTAAGTTGATTATGTTTCATATAATAATTTATTGCTAATAACTATACAATATATTATATTACTAATAATTACTAATGATTCTGTGTTCAACTTATATATAAATATACACTATATTTATACAAAATATATTAAAATATATAAATTGTATATTCACAATTACATTATATAAAATTATATAAATTATGTAATTATTTATGTATGTACATTCCTTTGTCATTTCATTTGTTGAATTAGCTTAATTTACTAAGGAAAAGCTTAAACCACAGGCTTCATTTTTTCATGGAGATAACTAGAAAGTTATAGCTATAGTACTGTTTTCTGAAATGTTAGTAATTAGTAATACAGCACTTATTTCTGAAAAATAAGTACAGAAAATTATCTTAGTTCTTTCTAGAACCTAAGTCATTTCATGATATTATTAAGTTTTGGGTAAGCCACTTTAACTTTTCCAAATTAATAGGCTACCATTAACAGTAAAGAACAAATAAACATTGCCTTGTGAAATCCTGCCATCTTAAAATCTGGATAAGTAGGGATTCATTTTGGGGGAATTCTTTGCTTTGTACATAAGTAATTTTAAACGTAGACTATCATAACATGTAAAGGTAGTTCATATATATACACACACACACACACACACACATATATATATATATATATATGAAAATTCTAACTATCCATAATCATTTCAGTTATCTAAAATAACACATATCTGGACTGATACCCCACTTTATGGAATCACCTCTCGAAATGTCAGCCATCAGTGTTTTAAATGTTATCTTAGCAGAGTAAAAGGAGTACATTCTCAGTGTACATTCAGAGAAATGGATATGACTTAGGAAGAGGAAAGAAAACGCATTTGATATGGTGCCACAGGACAGTTTTGCTTGTATGTGTTATTTATAGTTTTGAAATCTTGCTTCCCATATTCACCAAGCTAAAAGGTATATTGAGTAGGTATGTGGAAGGATGAAATGTGTTGACTACTTGACAAAATGTCTCTGTATGTAAATAGGTGTAAATTATAACTGTTAATTCTGTATCACTATTTCTGCTCACATATGGTTGCCCACACATAAAGCTGCACTCTCTTTTCTATTTCAAATGCAGGAGCTAAGACTTACATCCCCACAACATCCTGCAAGCACATAATAGATGCCCCTAGTTGGAATTCCTTGAAAGGGGAGGGAGGCACACAAAGGAGCAGAATTTTTAATTGCCTCTTCAGTTTCCAATGTCCGGCTCACCCTTTGCTTCTCAGCACAATGTTCACACCTCCTCATAGTGGTTTCCTGTGATGCCTGTGTTTTGTCTTTCCATTGCATCCTCACTTCTGGAGCTGTCCTCCTTTTGCTAGCCCCTGCCTCTACAAGCATATCTATTCTTTAGCCTCACAATATTTTATGCCTTCCATTACTGCCACTACAGCCTTCCACTCTACACCTCTGATAAGGATGAGATACTAAGTCTCTATTATCTGAGCAATAGTTTTCCCCCTTTGGGGTAGATAATTTAGTGACCTTGAACTTTCATCCAAAACTAACTAAATACTGAAATCCAACAGGACAACAGGGAGTGAGCAAGACAAGCCCAGAGGGGATTCTCTTGGGTGTATTTTACAGTGTGGAAAGGTGACTCACTGAATTTCCATGAGTATTGCTTCCAAGAACATGCATGTGTGAATGGTGGGCGGGGGTAAAGGTTACAAGGCAGGAATTGTAATAGAAGTTTTCTCAGGCAAAAAAAATAATCCCAGAGGGTCTCCATTTTGAAGGGTAAAATCTGTCCGATCTTTTTATGTGTATTCATTATGTATTTAAACCAGTTTTTAAAGCAATGTGTTTTCGAAATTTATTCTTCCTCAGTATAGTTTGTACTGTACATATGAATAACAATTTATAAAAATTAAGAGACGGCAGTTAACTTAATTAAACTACTCATTTGCTTGATGAGTGTCTTCCCTCTATTTGGATTTCATATGCCATATTTCTTTTTAAATTCAAATATAGCTGTAATGCTGTTGAACATATTTTTCAATGGAAAATGTATGAGTACAAAAATGACATCGGCAGCTCTCCTGCCTGCCTGTGACTGACTATTCAGGTGCCTCTTTCTTTCTCCTTTTCACAATAAATCTCTCCTTTTAAAATGTAAAAAAAAAAAAAAAAAAAAGACATCAAGAGGTGACTGTCCTCTATATATTTTCTTTGCATGTATTATGTATATCTGCTATGTTTTAAATGTACCTTGGGAGGAATTCAAATAATAGGATTAGCAGTAGCATTTTTTATTTCTCCTCACAATAACCCTAGGGACAATATTGTATTTGTTTCATAGACACATCCCTTTCAATCCAACAAGCATTCATTGAATTTACTCAATCCTGACACCAGTGATAGCAGTGATGAATACAGTACTATTGTTACTGCATGGCTTTCCAGACAAGATAAGCATATAACATCTGTTCTGTGTTGGTTTGTGCTTATGGGAATAAGTCCGGGGCTTCATGAGATCATAGGGAAGGGTAACTCCCCCATCGGCACAGAGGGCTTGGAGATGAAGCGGTATTGGACTAGTGTCCCCAGAGCCAGTTGACCAGGGAAGAGTTCCCGGCAGAGCTAATAGCTCCATTAAAGACATGGAGTAAAGAAATAGTACTTTGAAGTCTGAGAACATCAGCATTTCAGAAGGGTAAAATGAGTCAAAATTATGTGGGAAAAACACAGACAGAATCAGAGGTCTATGTAACCACACTAAGAAATTTGCACTTGGAGGCATGAGTAAATCTTCAGTGCCCAAAAGTAATTACATGTGAATCTTTACCTAGATCTGTTTGTCTCTAAAGCTTGTGCTTTTTATGCTGAACCATATTTATTTTATAGACATTCTTGAAATTAGCTACTTACCAAAGATGTAAATAAGTCATATTGTAAGACAGGAAAAAAAATACCAATTTAGAACATTTTAAAATGTTTATTTGGGAAAAGCCAATGTTATAACTATTGATTAGACAATTTTTACACTCATCTGTGATTCAATACTGTTCACTCTATTTGTCTTTATTAGCTGTCATTAACATTAAAATAACAAACTGTCCAGCATCTAATACTGGGTTTACATTTTGTGGGTACTCCACACTGAGCACACTGCTCCTTGGGCATGCAGCTACTGTCTTCAGCAGCCGCCTATGTGGATGTGCATCCGAGAGCAGATCTTTGCATCAAGGGCACCTCCACCGAGACACATCTGATGAGAGCAGAGGTTTCTCCCAGTTGTGGCAGAGGAGACTGACATCTCCTCAGAGGATGTCGGGGAGGCCCAGTCACTAAGGATGACTCTGCTACCCCAAAACCATTAGTGTTTCCCAAAGAGGAACAGAGGCCCAAGGACCATGCCCTCTGCCTTGTTGCGGTGCTGCAGTCGTTGTGCCTCGAATGCGCTGGGAAGTACCCGCTGCGTGACCTCATGCTCCATCCCAATGTGAACTGTGGTTGCTCCTTTTTACTAAGTCATTTTAAAAGAAAGGGTACAGGGGAAGTCAACTCTAATCACTTGGAGCAGAGGGCAGAGGGAGGACATTTTATATTCAAGAATAAATTGTGCAAGCAGCAAATGTCATTGGGTGAGTCCTGTAATGAGGCAACTGAGGATATTCCAGAAGGAAGGAAAGAAGGAAAGTCCGAGAACTAAACAAAAGAACATTAAATTTATATAGATTCAGAAAAAGACTTCTGAACAAGACTGCATTGCTGGAGCTGGCAAACTAAATTAGTACATGCCCCTACAGCAGGAGGTGGGTGGAGATACTATTATTTTATTGAAAGTTCATTCAAAAAACTTTGTTTCATCTTTCTCTTAAAAATTTAATTAGATGCTTTGACTCTATATAAAAAAACAGGAATGTCATTTTTTTCTTGCCTATAAAACAAGGTTTTTAAAGTTCTAGATTGTGGTCTTGTTGCAGGTGAAAGAGAAGCCAGTAATCTGGTCCAATCCTGGACTGGAGAAGGGAGAGGAGACACTATCTGGGACAGGATATAGAGGGGGCTTCGGTGATTCAATAGGAGTAGTGGAGTAGTAGTAACAAATGTTTGTTGCATTACTCCATTTAGCATTACATATACCTGAAACATTCTATAACTTTTAAAAGGAAACTAGAAATTTGGGCAATTTTTAGGGGAAGAAGAGAGGGAGCAAGAAAGATAAAGTGGCAGAGGACAAGATGAAGAGAAGTTGGAGGGGAATTCAGAAAAAGAGGAGAAGGGATGGATTTAAACAGAGAGAGCTTTTTGAAGGATTAGGGTAGAAGTCACACCATCCTGTTTGCTATCAGTTACTGCCCTGATTGAATAAGCTCTCTAACCATTTCGCAGGAGAAATGAGACTTAACATGAGACTTAAGTGACTTCCCAGGACTTTCTAATCTCTACACTCAGACCAAAGCAGTTCTTCCAAAGGAAAAAGGGAAACAAATGCAATTACCTCAAGAAGGAAAAAAACATGCATGTTTGAATGAACCTAAAGCACGCTAAACTGCTCCCCTTTGGGGGCAGAAGTAAATGCCTTAGCCAAGTTCAAAATGAAATCCCATATCCTCCCAGACCCCATTCTTGGTCATTACTGTGTAATTTATATGCAAGCCGCCTGCATAGTTAATCTTCCTCTATAGCATCTGGCATTTATCATCAAAAACAGATTGGTGAGAGATTCTGGAGAAGCTCTTCATATATTGTGGGTTTTAAACATTTCAAGTTTCTCTCTCTCTTTCTTTTTCTTTTTTTTTTTTTTTTTTTTTTTTTTTTTTTTTTTTTTTTTTTTTTTTTTTTTTTTAGTTAAAAGTAGCTGAGCAGGGGCCTCCTTTGTGGCGCAGCGGTTAAGTGCTGCACTGTGGAGCTGTCGGCAGCTGAGCGTAAGTTCGATGCCCGGCTGGGAAGATTCCCACATGGCGCTGCAGACCTCTCCTGCCTCACCCGCTGCTCCCCTCAGCAGTGTATTTCCTTTGATCTGCCTGTTCTGCTCCCCGCTCTGTCTCTGGTGAACCCTCTCGCCGCCCCACCCCTCTGTCCTGTACTCCAGCTTGTATGCATAAATAAATAAATCTTTAAAAAAATAAAAGTAGCTGAGCACAGGGAAATACCTGATAGAAGGTAGGGGGATGAGTCATTCATTCTTGGGGCTCTCTTAATACAGCAGAAAGAATGTGGGCCAGAGAGTTCAGCTTGGTGAAGTTCAGCTTCAATATTTGCATATGGCAGGTGTCTTGCACAAGGAAACTCAGCCACAGTGGCAAAGCTGAAGTCAGAAGCTAGGTCTCCTGAAGTGTCCCTCACTTAAGGGTTTTGTTTCCCTCAAGTGGAGAAAATAGAAAAGTTTTAGATTATCCATTTTTGAATAATGACTAAGATACAGATTATACTGTTCAAATTCTGTATCAGGATCAGCACTGTGTTCAGCTGGTCTGGGGACGTCTCGACTCTATGCCTCTAGGCAGGTGCTTTCAAATGTTGGTGACAGCATCTGAGGAGGTGTGAACCTATTCCTCTGAATCATACACCATGATGTAAACCAGTGTTGTCTCAACTTAATTAAATATGTTATAATCTAAAAAAAAATCAAATGTTGGTGACAGGCCCAGCCCTCAGCATTCATTCTCAGGACACAAATCTGGACCCTCAGACACACCGGCAGGCTAGACCTTTACAGGACCTCAGGTTGGACACTTTTTCTTCTCACCTTCTGGAGTCTTTCTTTGTCTGAGTCCTGTGCATTTCATTTAGAAATTCAGAAAAATCTAGAAATGAACAGCTAGAAGAAAGATTAGTGATGTGTTTACCCATTGGAACAAAGCTGCCGCTTTTAGCATTTAGCAGCTGTGATAAATGAAAAATAAATAAAAGCCAATTTAAAATTTAGGATAATGGAGCACAGAAATGATAGTAATTAGACAAGGTTTGTGTGGAAAAGTTGCCTTGATAAATTTTGAAACAAAGGGGGTTTTCCTTGTTCTTGTTCTTAGTGCCTTTGTGAACATTTATTTTAAAGCCTCAATGCCACTAAGCAGATAATCAAAAAAATATTGTAAATGGCTTCATTTTCATAGCCATGCTCTTCAGCTTTCCCTATATTGGCCAAAATTAATAGATTATGGATTTCTCAGTTTGTCAGCCTGTAGTTCCAAGTGCAATAAAAATAAGTATTAAGGTTAATTTAATTAGTAAATGTTCAATTATCTGAATTAACTAGCCTTTAAACTTTAATTTACCAGACATGACAATTTTGTTATTAAATTGATATTTCCTTATATATTTTAATATACAGAAACTGCAAAGCATCTTAAGCTTTAGAAAAAATGCCTGACACTTTCTGTGGGATGAACATTTGATGTGAATTCTAGCGCGTTGGGGTCGGGGCCAGGTTCTGCCTGTGTTGGCCTGAGATCTGTACTTCCTGAACTTTAAGTCCTGCTTTGTGTAAAGGACACACTGCTCCTTCTCCCTGGCTGGGCAAAGTAAGAATCCAGAGATGATGTGAGTTACAGATGTCTATAACCTGGAACACTGGGCACGGCTCTACCTTTGGTTTGTGGCATTGATTTTAAAGTGAAGGGTCTTAAATGCATTTTAATTTTCCTGAAAAATAATGGTTCCAGAAAAGAAATTGCAAAACTTCCTTTTCCTTGTAACTGTAACCTATCAAGAGGTTTCATTTCCCCCTGGTTCATCAACTCTCCTCTGCTCCAGTTCTTTTTTTAGAGTGAGACCTCTTTTCTTGGATTCTCTTGCCACCCACAGTCTTGCCATTCACTGGACACTATTCCCCACATTGGACTTCAGCATTGCCCTCTGCCAGATCCCAGAGGAATGAAAATATCTGAAGTGGGAATGACCAAGGGGGAAGTCTCACTACTGTTCTAAGATCTGGTTTAGAGTAAAGGAGGCATGCCAGTTTTTCACTCAACAAGTACAGAATGAACCAACTGTGTTCATCTCACATATTTTTTATGACATTCTGCTGGGGTACTTGGAGTACATAAATGAACAAAATGGACAAAAGTTACTTCTCTCATGGAGCTTACATTCCACAATATGAAGCTGAAGATATGAGAGTCCCAGAAGGATTGAAGAAGGTGAAACTCAGGGAACAACAGCATAAAGCCTTATCCTTAACTCTAAAGGGGATATTAATAAGGTGTGGTTTCTCTTTCTTACGGATTTCACACAAATACAATAGCATGGTTTAAAAAGACTAACTTAACAGTAGTGATTTTTTTTTCCTGCTCTTTAATGACAGTTCCTGCATGCCCCAGTCACACCTGCTGATGTCCTTGTAACAGTAAATTTCCTGCTGTCCTCAGTCAATTAAAGCAGAGCTTAGGGCAGGGATAGCATACACCTCCTGGGCTTAGTCTGTACCTTGGTACCTGGAAGTTACATGATTAGTGTTTGAGGTCAGCTCCCCTAAGAAGCAAGCATCCCTTCACTGACCCCTATGTAGGACTCATTTGCTACCCACATCCTGATTCTCAGTCAAGTTCCAACCTAAGGCTGGAGACTATCAGCTGACACAGCCCTTGGGGTTCATCTCCTGCAGGGGCCCAACCTGTCCGTGAGTGAAACTGAAGCCCAGAAAACCAGTGAGAGGCCAGTGTGAGCCAGTAGTGTAACTTCAATCAGAATACAGATGTTCTGGGCTGGTCATCTCACATATTTTTTATGAAAGACAAATAATGTTGTTTGGGTTCTCATTGTCACTTTTCTTCTGGTAATGTGGGTGATGTGTTGGCTTTTTCCAAGATTATTAGTGCCAATTATTTGTATTCTTCTCAAAGAGTCACTACTTAATTTTTGTTTGAGAATGAAGAAAGCCATAGCTGTTCCTACAAGAAAAGGAAATGGCTCTGATTTGTATCGTTAGGATAAGATCTTAAAACAAACTGGGCCCAAGACCAGAATAAATGTACATCATTCCAAGCAGAGCATAAGAGCATAAAAAAGTTTATTATCACATCACATCAATGTTAACAGAAACCAGATTGGTATAATTTTCAAAGAAGAAATTAAAGATACTCTCAAGCTGTGTTCATCATAATATGGTCTTTCTGAAAGCTATTTCATTTGTTTATGTACCACATTAGCATAACGAAATTTTAAACCAGTGAGCATCTTCTAACTAAAATCAGTGGCTTAAATTAAGACATAAAAGTATTTCTACCAGTAAAACAACTAAGGCAATGTCTCCCTCCAAGGTAGGATTGTCAGACGAAATGTACGATATCCAGTTAAATTTGAATTTCATATGAATAACAGATAATCTTTTCATATCAGTAAAAATTTCAATTGGACTTCCCATATTTTTATTTGTTAAATATGACAATTGCAATCTAAGGGCAAATTTTGTTTCTAAACAATGCTCCTGAATGAAATCCAAGTATATGATAGTCAATTCATCTGCAAGACAATCAAATACAATTTCAAATCTCATTTCTCAATGAGCTAGAATTTCTCAATATCAGCTCTACTGATATTTTGGACCAGATGATTCTTTGTTGTGAGGACTGTCCTGTGCATTCTGGGATGTCTGGTAGCCTCCTTGGCCTCTACTCTTTAGATGCAGTAACATCCCCCAGTTGTAGTAACCAGATATTACTCCAGATCTCTCCGAATGTCCACTAGGGGTCAAAATTGTCCCTGGTTGAGGACCACTGTTCTAAGGGAAGAAACTTGTTTATTAGTAAGTGTGAAACAGTTATTTTGATTGAAAACTGTCCTGCCCTCATTTTGAAGAAAGAAAGGGGAACGCCATGCTTTATGTAGTTTTCGTTTTAGGAGAGACACCAGTGGATGTGCTGTGGCTGCAGTGTGTGGGATTCATTTGCAATCGGAGGCTCTAATGGAGAAACTCCTTTTTCCTCCAGCAATGAGAGAAAAGGGCAGTAGAAAGTACTAGTAAGCAGGCTCGGATTCCCAACCTAGAGGCTCTGAAAGAACAGTTAGTACAGTCTGCTGATTTCTGGAAAGGCGTGTTTTATTTGGATAACAATAACTGGGATTCCAACCTAGACCACCTAGCTGAATAATCAGATGTGCACGTCCAAAAAAACCAAATTGCCAAGAGATGTGTTAAGAACCAGAGTGGGAAAACTGCTTCCTATTTAATTTTCTGAAATAATTTGACAGCAAATTTTACTAACAAGTTGTTTCTCTTTCCCCCAAGAAAACATATGAATTTAGTTTGCTGTCTAAACCAAGAAAGTAATGTGGTTACACATATTATGGGCATGTTTTTAAAGAATTAACCTTTCAAGTCTTTGTGGCTCTAATTACGGTTCTTCGGTTGTATAGAGAGAAGCGCTAATCATTCCTTCCATTAAGGAATTTTCAGCATAATCCTATTTTCCACTGAAATTCTACATGTTTGCCAAATTGGAGTGAAAAATCAGATCTACTTCCAATGGAGAAAGACACAAAAGAACAGTGGCTCAAACAAAATTTGGGGGAGAATGCATGAATTTCTTACCCTGCCTTTATTAATTTGATACCTACAGTTTGTATTTTTGTGAGGATAATACAAAAATTATTTTAATTGAGTCATTTTAACTAAATTTAGAGAACAAATGTCCCAACTAATACAACCTTTTTTTTAAAGGTATGTCAAGGCAACTGTGCTCTTAAGGCCAAAGCAACTCAGTTTTTAGATAAACAATATACAGAATACCAAAAGATGCAGCAAAGACCCATTGCAGTTAAAATAATGTCCAGAATCCATACTGTTGTCTATGAGGTTCTAAGTGATCTGAGGGAGTAGATCACACTTTCCATAACTCAGCATCTAGACTGAATTGCTCTAGTGTGAAGACCCCAAAAGAGAGTAGCTCTAATGAGGTCAAAGTTGATTATTCCATCACATGACAGATTAGAAGGTGCAGGTGGTCAGTGGCCCAGGGCTCATGGGAAGCTGGACCATGTCATCCAATAGGCTGCGTACTGCCTGTCTCTTGCTCCTTCATGCCGTGAGGCATTCTCCCTATCCACAGTCAAGTCTCGCTCACACCTCCCTCCCCCTGCTCCGCCTTATAGAAGAGTAGACAAAGCAGCAGGTGAACAGATTTCTTTTCAAGACGTGTTGCAGGGTGAGTTTCCCAGGAAACAGACTCTGAGATGGGTGGCACCGCGCAGGTGGTTGATTAGGGAGTGCCCCTGGATCACACCTGTAACGGGGGAAGTAGAAGGCAGAATTGGGCAGGGTGACAAACTGGACTGCAGCTCAGTCACAAGGTCTCAGCAGACCCTGTGGAGAGCCCTGAAGCTGAGACGGCCCTTTAAGTTGGATTGGATGTTGGGCCTTTGTATTTCTTGACGGTACAGGCTGGGAGCTGTTCCAATAAGGGGCATGGCCTTCGGTGAGTTGGCTCTTTTTAGCTGATGTAATTTTCAAAGAGGGCTGTCATCCAACAAGGTAGCATCTATGACAGAATGTGAGCTGGAAGTTGTTCAAACCCCTTGTATCCACATCTCATTAGCTAGAATGCCTAGAGTGGCCACTGTAGCTATAAAGAGGTGAGGAAATATGGTTGCTAGCACCACAAAGGGGAATGGATATTGGAGAACAGTCACAAAAGGGAAGGAAAACCAGTGCTTGAGTTTGTTCAGCTTATTGACTACTTTAGATCAAAAACGACTTCATGGAAGAAGCCACCCACTAAGCACAGAGGCAGAAGAAAAGCTGAACATGGGATAGGCCCCCTGAGACGCTGCTCGCATCCTTGAGTAGTGATGACTGCAGCTTAGCTCCATTTGAGAATGAGCCAGAGACTGACTGCCCACAGCTCTGCACAAAGAGTTTCCTGAGGGCACTCTTCCAGTCTGCTTCCCCACGCCCAAAGCCACAAGGACAACCAAACACAGCAGGATCTCCATGAAGGGCCCTACTTCAAGCTCTGTCTGTGTCCAACTATGGGATGGATGCTTTTCAAAGACCTGCTACATATCAGGACAAATTATTTAATATAGAGGGTAAAATGTACTAAACTATGACTTTATAAAGGAAACAGTAATTGTATTGGCATAAATCAGATACTGCTAATACAAACATCACTTTCTGTGGTTAGCAGTATTTAGATTTTCAGTATAATGATGATGTGTGGAAAGAAAGGAAACTAAGAAAAACTTCAGTGCCTGCCTCCCTTCTGAACAAAGCAGGAAGACGAGTTTCCTCCACTGAGTGTCCTGGAATTGGAACCTAAGCTAAAAACTGCCATACATAGGCTAAGCTAAAGGAGATCAGTAGCCTCTGAAGAAGCCTGGTAATGAGACTCCCACCAGCACGGTTCTGTATTAGGTGACAGGAGACTAACCTGCCAAGCCGTCCCCCTCGCTGGTGCAGTTTGAATAAGACAGAAAGAGGCCAGATGTCATAACTGGAAAATCAGAGTGAAACTGTAGAAACCTAAACTAGGGGCATAAAATGGACCATAACAAATAGGAAAGAGACATTCAGCGGGGGTGGGGGGGGAGCATAGCATAAGGGCACAAAATGGAGTAGAAGAGGACACAAGGGACCACGGAGATGGGTCACAGGTGTATTGGTGGTAGGTTACCCAAGGGGAATATATAACAATAGAAAAATATATATTTTTTAAAAAAGAAGAAAGAAAATGGACCATAAAATGTCTGACTTCCGGCCAGTCAGCTCCTAGAAGTGCTTTGGTCTCTTCCTCAGAAGCAAATTTCAACCAGAAGTTGAAGCTCAGAAGCTTATCAAGCCCTTAGGGCTTCTTACTTATAAACCATCCCCTCAAAGGCTTTATTTTCCTGGGCTCCCTCTTGCCCTCACATCCTAAACTCCAGTGTCTCTCTATCACCGGAGGCAACCTGAGGGTCTCCACAGCTAGTAAGTTTTAAATATCCCTAATGAGAAAACTTCCATCCCCACCCACAAAGGATAATAGAAATAAGATCCAGATCCACAACTTGAGAAATTTAATTTCTACTAAAGTAGTGTTTTAACATCTTCAGATTAAAAAGTGTCTTTAGAAAATCTGGGCCTATGACTGGGGATGCTACACAGTCTTTCTACTGGGCCTTCATCCTGAAACTTTCCTATAAAACACCTAACTCTGCTAGAGATCCTTTCCTCCCTGCCCTCTGCCCTCTGCCCTCTGCCCTCTGCCCTCTGCCCTCTGCCCTCTGCCCTCTACACTATCCTCTCCCACACACCCAGTGTTGGAATGCAGGGGACTTAGCTGCACACAGGCAGGGCCACATGGATCTTCAGAATGAGGCCAGTTTCTGCCTTCCCCACAAAAAACGTACTTAATCTCTTAACTCAAGAGGAGTCTTGCCAGGGTCCTACATAATTATATTTTAAGAATAAAGTAATATCTCCATGGAGGGCCCTACTTTAAGCCTTATCTCTGTCTACTTTTGGGGATCAGGTGGAGCCAGGCCCAGTGGGAGGGATAACATGCCCAACGTGTGTTTGCAGTAGGCAGTGTACGGGTAAGATTAAGAAAGCAGACTTCAAAATTCCACGAGTCTGGTTTTGAATCTCAGTTCTCCCATGCATTAGCTCTGTGGCCTTGGAAAAGTCCTGTGTCCTTTCCAAGACTCCACCTCCTTGTTTGTAAAATAGTGTTATAATAACTGTATAGGCTCCACAAGACTATTGTAAGAATTAATTAGCTCTTGACAGAGGGCCTTGCTCATAGCAAACAGTTGTAATTGTGGTTATTCCATAAATAAGCTACCTTGGAGGAAATTTGCTCTAAGCTGAGAAGAAAGGCAACTTGACCCGGTAATAAGACCTCAGAAGAAATTCTGAATATAGCTTAGACAAATTCTTTACTCTGCCTCCTGACCCAGCTTCCCAATAATGCATCACCAAATCCCAGATAGACGGGAGAATATAAGTAAAATTTTAAAAAGAACTGTTTCAGTAAAAACAATTCTTTGGAATACAAGGCAGAATTGCTTTAGCATCAGCACAACTTCCTATATATATTTCATTTAACCAGAAAAAAAGTAACCTCTCAAACTTCACTTCAAAATGCTGCACAGTTTCACATCCAAAGCATCCAAGGCGTACTCAGCAGACCGGACAGTGGTTGCCAGAAGACATGAATGTGGTCCCTGACAGATGAGATCATGGTGCCTGGCAGACATGACTGTCGCCCCTGCTGATGTGAATATGGTTCCCAGCAGATCCAACAATGATCTCCAGCAGCTGGGGCTGCGGCTCCCAGCAGACATGACAGGACAGTTGTGGGGGTGTCTCCAAAAGTAGAACGCTGCTCTGTGGATGCAGCAGGACCATTTAATTAAGACTTTCTCAAGTTAATGGAGACCGAGAGTGGTGCTGGAGCCAACGCATGTAGTGGGGGGAAGAGAGGAAGAAAATGGCTAATAAAATGGAGTAGCTACTGATGTTTTTCTGTGAATGTGTATGGGTTATAGCCCAATAAAATTCGGGTGTGAGGACGTAGAGAAGAGACTGAATTGAACTGGAGTGAGGAAAATAGCCAGGGAATATCAAGTCCACTTCTCCTGTCTGGGGCTACCATAAGAGTTGAATGAAAAGCTTCATTTATAGCCCTGTATTTCAATGAGAAAATGGAGTCTGGAGCACTGGCTTTTCATCTTAGTCTGCCACTGACCTTGTCTAGCAAAGTGACTTCACCTCTTTGAATCCTAGCTTATCCATGTATAGAAAAGAGGGAAGAGGGTTGTACGCAATAACACGGCCCTTTCTGTGATGGTTTTATGTCATCACTACCAGATTCAGGTGAAGCCAGGATTTCTCTAACACTCCTTCCCAGTCCAAATGGAAACTGCAAGAACTTGGAAATGTTGCTATTCCAGTAAGTAATCTGTTAATGGAAACTTTACATCCTTTAGAATAATTAACATTCAACCTTAGAACGCTGTCCAAATTTAAATGAGAAAAAATGAAGCAAGGAAAATGATGTTACCCTCTCACACTTTTTCTTTTGGCATTAAAATAAAGACCCAATTTGGGAGTGGGAAAAGTTTTGGTATGTTTAGTACTGACTTGGCAGCAGCAAAAGCTAAGTAAGAGTTGACTGTCTCAGGTATGGACTTGCTTTAGCTCATCCAGGGATCAGGTGCAGCCAAAGCAAGTGACGGCCTTCTGGAATTTACATGACCTGTTAGCAGGTAAGAGACTTCCTGGGGAGATAGCAGGTCACATTCTAAAGGGCTGAAGCCTGCCTCACCTGCTCACAATGGGTGCAAGATAGCCAGAACCCCATGAGAGATAATAGGAAAGAAGAATCTGTGTTCTGGAACTCATCTCTGCTTTCTGGCACATTTCCCCCACTGATAAGGGACTTCCTGATAATCACTGTTTCACTGGACCAACATCGTCATCATTAGTGAAGTGATTTTGATTGTCGGCATTGACCAGGTGTCACAGGAAGACTGGCAGACTGACTCCCGAGGCTAGTATTTCTTCCCATGGTGAAAGCCCCAGAGGCCAGGTCTGGGATTCAATCTTAGCGAGGCAGAAACTCTCATCAGTGTGTGAGAAAGGCTAAAGAACAATAAATAGATTGCCAGTATTGTCATTAAAAATCGAGGTGTCTTTTACCGGGGGGACATTAGCATTAGCCTGGGAAGTACATTCTTAGACAAACTGCAAGGAAGCCAATTTAACAGAAAGTTGCTTGCCAAGCAGCTAGGGTGATATTTAATGGGGTCGGCCTATAATTACCTGTCGCATCCATTTCTACCGTGTGGTTCTGCCTCTTGGATGAGAAAGACTGTGTTTGAGGCCAGGAGCACACTTCCCTGCGCAGTACTCACATGTGTGCTGCCAACTGTGCCTCACTGACTCTTCCCAGTCCACCCATTTCCAAACTTCAGTGACTGGCCAAGTCCTTGCTGGCTGACAGCCATTCTTTAAATGTGTTGAAATCTTTCATTCAGGAGACTCTCAAGTCAAGTCTCTGGGCTCAATAAGATGTTGCTGCACACTGGGCTGGCCCATTATGTGTGCTCAACTGGCAAAAGGATATTTCCTTTCATAGTCTAATTCTGAGGATCACCCCATTGTTGCCCTCCTTCTGTTTAACACCTGCACGGTAGTTTTAAACTCATTTTATTTTTATTTTTTGTTCTTTGGAATGTCTCCACTATTTTTTTTTTTTTTAGTGGAATTGGATGTTATTTTTAGCATAAATTGAATCAAGTCAGATGAACTCTTCTAAGAAATTCTACTGCCATAATCAGCTTCATTTTCTCAAAGGAGGGCAGGTTCTTACAATTTCTACTTGAAAGATAAAACTGTCTTTATAAGTGATGGGATGAATGCACATATTATCACATTTAGAATCACTATTAACTCTAGGAGTTGGTCAATAAAATCTTAGCAAGATAATAAGGTTTCATTTCTCTTTTTCATAACAATTTTGCTTCTTAGTGGTCTGTATCACTAGCAGCTACTAAAAACCCCAAGCATGGACAAACTGCTTATTATTCCAACCTTGACTGAACTGATTCAAACAGGGTGGATTACCCATTCCACCCCCTGTGCTTCCACCAATGAAGATTACAGAGCAAAGTGAAACACCTGCCATTTCCCAATCTTCTATTTGTATTAATCATTTTATATTTATTGATTTATCCATTCAGTTATATATTTTCTTATTCATACTTAATTTGTTCCAGAGTCGTTAAGACAGGTAACAAGAACACAAAAGGAAGATCAGGATCAGGAAAAATAAAAATAAATGTTAGATGAACACAGTGGGAAGGAGAATTTAAAAAGATAGGATGGTGGTTCCTCCATAATTATTCAAGTGGAAGCCAATATTTGGGTTGGGCTTCCTGGTGGCAAATGCAAAAATATATAGTTCACAGAAACATATTACCTATCACCCATAAAGAAAACCTCCAAAATAAACAAAACTTTTTCTTGGCACTTGGGTTTTAAGAAATTTCTTATTTATATCTTCAAGTAGGAAAAACTCAGTGGTATGAATGATACAGTCCTACATGGTTGGGAACATATTCTTTATTTTTGGTCCAGGATTCCTGGACGAGATTTCAAAATGAGTATGTGTGGAGACTTCCCAACACCAGCAGGGGGTCTAAGAATTCAGTTCACTTCAGCTCAGTTCTGGCACCATCTACCCAGAAGAGCATCAGGTTTTCAAGTTAGGGGCTCAGTCTCCCAAGACCACCCCTCACTTCAGAATTCAGTCATAAACCAATGTGGTTACCTATGCTTTGACCAACTGGCTGTAGAGCAGTTCCCAGAAGCCCCTCCTCGAGTTTGATTAAATTACTAGAGTGGCTCACAGAACTCAGGAGATATGTGTACTTCCTAGATCACCAACTTATGCAAAGGATATTATTCAGAAACAGCCAGATGAAAGAGATAAGACAAGCTATGAGGAAAGCTTGTATGCCCTCTCCAATCACCATTCTCCCCAAATCTCACCTGAATGACCAATATACATATTTCTTATAAATCACAGTATCACACAAGCCAACAGAATTTTGTGTTTTTGAGGGACTTTTTCCCTTGTTCAGAGTAGTTTCCTTCTACTAGTTTCAGAGTAATATACCCTTTGTCTATTTTTCCAGAGGTTAATATAGATTTTTTAATTTAACAAACTCTAAGCTTAATCTTTTTCTGTTTCTGAAAAATAAAAGGCTGTATCAAATTGCTTTGTTCCCAGCTTTATAGTTTATAGTACTTTAGTTCTATCTAATTTAATTCAACAAACTGAACATTATCATTATATCTTTGTATGACTGATATTTACGTTCTTTATATGACTGATATTTACGTTCACTTATTTCACCATTTCTTCTTGCATTTCAGTCTTCTAATTTGAATTCATTTTCTCAGAGTCTGAAGTATATCCTCTAGAATTTAATTTTGTGAGGCTCTAAATTCAGCTTTGTTGTCTGAAGACACCTGCAGTATACCCTTTTTCTTAAAAGATATTTTTACTAATAGTGGTTTGGGATTGATAATTATTTTTTTCTCAGCACATTAAATATAATAGTCCATATTGTTTCCATGACTGCTGTTGAAAACAGTAAAATAAGTGATTTATTTATTTGATTTTCATTTTTGGCTGCTTTTAAGATCCTTTCTTAGGCCTTGGTATTCTGAACTTTCACTATGACATGACTAGGTGTGATTTTCCTTTAATTTATCCTATTAGGAGATTTGTCAGGAGTCTGTGGTTTGGTATCTTTTAACAATTCTAAAACACTCTCAGCCATTATCTCTTGACTATTGTCCTAATATCTCCTTCTAAAATTTTAATTAGCCATGTAGACTCTCACGCTGACCTCCTTTACATGTCTCATCTTTCTTTTCTCTTTTTAATTTTTATTTATTTTTGTGTAGAAGCACTGGGGTGTAGGCTAGAGGTGCACGGGGTGAGAGGATTCACCAGAGACAGAGTAGGGAGCAGAAAAGGCAGATCTACTGAAATACACCGCAGACGGGAGCAGCGGGTAAGACAAGAGAGGTCTGTTGCGCCATGTGGGAAGCTCCCTGGTCGGGGATCCAACTCATGCTGCAGTGACTATGGAGAGCTTCATAGTGGTGAGACTTAACCCTTTGTGCCACCAGGGAAGCCCACAAAAGCATTTTAAATGGAAATTCAATCATAATTATTTTTCTTCCAACTCATACAGAGATTTATTTTGTTTTTAGTTTATGTCTTCTGTTAACCCATACACAATTACTTGTCTTCTGGTTCATACAAACAATAGGTCATTGAACTTTTGCCACCATATCTGTCAGAGTGACTGGCCATAAAAACTCCAGCACCACGTTCATCTGATGGGTGCTCCTGACAAAGACGACTGATTTTACTGTTTTCATCCATATATAATATTTCAGGACTGCTAGCTTAAGCTTCCTTGTCTTATGCCTGCTTTTCTTGGGAGTGGTGTCTTCTTCCTTTCCTTAGCACCACCATGCAGTCTTGAGACAAGCTGAAGAGTAGATTCCTTTGAATATTGTAGTCGATCAAGTACATCCATCCTCCAGTTTCTTACCAGCAAAGCTCAGTCTTCGCTGTCAGGGATCCCTTCCTTAACCTGCATCTTGGCCTTTCCATGTTCTACTGTATCTGAGAACTCAACCTTGAGAATGCTAGTCTTTCCATAGGGTTTTCCCAAAATCTGCAATTTGGTCACCACAGATGGCCAATGAAAGATCCTATAGAGATTTCTGCAGCAGTTATGATCACAAGCAAGTTTTGAAAAAAAAAAAAAGTTACCATATCATTATTAAAAAGGCCTTGACCTTAATACATAGTCCACTAAATTTACCTTTTAACTACACAGTTGAAAATACTGTTGCCTCAACACAAAGAAAGTGCTCAATCATGAATTAGGGGTAAATCAACCTTTACCTCCAATTCATGAAGTTCATTTATTCCCATCACTGTAAAGTCATAATCCAACATTCTATGCAAAAAATGTATAAAGAACAGTTTGAACATGAATGAACACCTCAGCAAATCATAAATACCATTCATCACAACAGTGGAAACAGCAGTGTTGACAAGTGCAGTACATTCTTTTAATATCCTTTTTTAATTTGCTTAGATGAGGAGCAACTATAAAGTCTCTCTTCCTCCTTCCCCCTCCCTCCCTCCTCCTCCACCCCCCCCCCTCTCTCTCTCTCTCATTGTAGTATACTTGGTATACTCTGGACCCAATTACTCTATGAGGATGTCACACTCCTTCATTCAAACCTCCTCAAGAACCAGGGTAAACCTTCCCCTAGATAGCAGACTAAGTTACCATTAATTTCCTAAGTCACAAGAACACAACTGATCAACAGGAATATTTGAGAGAGTGAGGGGGTTAGAGAGAGAAGGAAAAAGAACAAACATCTGTTCTGCCACAAGCAAACTCAGAATCATAACATTCCATGATATCCCAATGTCCCTGATTATAGTAGGATGATTATTCCCCAGTATCAGTTACAGGTTGTAAATGAGAATATTTTTATTCTGGAACCTTCCTTGGCCCAAACTCCATATTTTTCTGATCTGTATGTTGGCCCATTTATCTGGCTATCCCTGCACACACAGAGTTACCAAGGAGTAAGATTATTCTATCTCTATATATAGCAACATAGCCTCCCCCTTAATTTAGAAGCTCAATTTTTGCCTAGGTTACCAAGGCACCCAAAAGCATTAATTCTGCTTGTAGTCAGGGTAATTGAACATTTCTCAAAGCACTGCTGGCCTCTTCTTTTTACAGGAGAGTTGGGTGCCCTTCCCTAAGGGAATATGTTCTTCTTGTTTTTAAGGTTGTCAAGGCAACCTACTGCTTCGCCTGTTTCCTCTCATTTAGGCTCTGAATAATGATAAATTAACAAACTCAATTACAAATAGAAATATCTGAGCCCTATTATTTAAAATGATAATGAAACAACTACTTGCCAGGCACTAAAATGTTTATATTCAGTCCCTCACCTAACAAGCGCCAGTGACACTTCTACCCCCCTTACACGTTCAGGTACCATTAGTGTCTCCATCTTGTGAATGGCGCTCCAGGCTCGGGCACAGACATTAAATGGCTTCCCAAGAGCACACAGTGATAGAACCAAGATGTAACCCAGGTGATAAGACTGTAAAGCCTGCCACATTCCTGACCAGGACACTAGCCCTTCCTGTTTTCTCTGGCCCCCCTCAGAAATGATTCAAATCCACACTTCTGGAAGTTGGCTTCCGGTCTCCAAAGTGAAAGCCTTGACCTCAGAATAAACAAGCCCTGATAACTGAGAACCACCATCGGTCACCACCATACTGGAACTCGTTTTCATACACCTCACAAGGTAGATTTCATTCCCATTTTCACGTGAGGAAACAGAGACACCACCACCTCCCCCAAAAAGAGCTTAAGGGACTTCCACAGGGCCACACACCTAGTAAGTGACTGAGCCTGCTTTCAAACCCAGACAGGCCACCTCTCCAGATCAGACATAGCATCCTTCACAAGACAGGGTCATGATTATTCCTTGCTGGTAACCACAAACATTTTGGCAATCATCTTTAAAAAGTATGGAGAATAAAAAGCAAATACTGGAAACTGAGTTGGAGGCTTCACATACTATATTAGAAGAAAGTAAGTTAAAGTAACAAGAAATTCACTCTTATGGTCTCATTTCTCTTTGTCTACCCAGAAAGCAGGTTTTGTGCATTAAGTGCAAAAAGGAAGAAGATGCTGGACCTGGGACTAGAAGCTCTGACATTTCCCAGAGAAATTTGGTTATTCTCCCTGATCTTGAGTCTTCTAGTCCATAAAGTGGGGATTACAACTATCCTATCTATCTCACCTCCTGAAGATTAAATGGGATCAAATATAAGATAGAGTTCTATATCTGAATGATATCAAGTTTTAACATTGATTATTATTATGTGAGTTACTAAGACTCTTCTACAGGAAAGAGAAAAAGATGGTATGTGTATGTACTTATGCATATACATGCACACATTTGCATACCTAGGTTTATAAGTGCATATGTATAAATAACATGTGGTGTACAAATGAAAATTTGAAAAAAAAATAGTCATAATGCTACAGGAAGAGCCCCAATAAAGCGTGTTAGAGCAAGTCTGTAGGCCTCTACTTTTAGAGGCTTAGCCATCTAAAATTCACTACCAGAGATGCAGACAGTGTTGAAAGTTTACTTCAATGGCTGCGCTAAAAGGAACAGTAGTCCTCAGAGGATTAACACCCAAGCCACGAAGCCAGGGGCAACTTCAAGGGGCTGCAGTGGACACTCAGCTACCCTGGGAAGGCCTTGGGAAGTGAGTTCATACATTATTGGAAGGTGGAAGGAGGGGGGGGGGTTGTATTGAAAGATGAATTAAATGGGGCACAGAACTCTGACAGGTGCTTTAGAGGAATAGGCTTTCAACAGCTCTGGACACAAAAAGCTAACCCTCAAAGAGCCCTTTGCTGCTTTCTCTTGCCTTTCCTTTCTCAGTTCTCCCTCATTTTCCTTTCTCTCTTCCTGTTCTCCAATTCCTCTACTATGTTTGCTCACCTCTAGCTTTTCTGCTAAAACTTGTACCTTATTGGATTTGTCTTATTTTCCTTTCCAGCTGGTGAATTTTTTTAAAAGCAGCAGCCAAAATAATCAACATCACTAGCAATTACATCCATGCTGAGAACTGCTTTGGGGAAGGGACTTATCAGAACTCCGTAAGGAAATTTCTTTCTGAGCATTATTTTTAACTGACATGGGTGATGAAACACATGGTATATACCAATGAAATGTAATGCTCATATGTAATAAAATGTTTGCAATTCCCATTCCCCTACATCCATAAAAGGAGCTATATTTTCATTGGCCTTTTTTTTTTCAAGTCAGGTGACGCTCTCCCATTTCTCCTGAGACTCATATGAAACTGGTCCATTTTAATACCACTAGAAAATACTGTACCATGAGAGAGGAAGTACAGGAACAGTAGATTTAATATTAGTTTGTGGTACCAGGGAGCAAAATGTATCTTAATGCCCTGTGCCCCTCAACTCCTAGGTCTAAGTAGAAGATAGTAAGGAATGAAATAACAGCAACAGGAAGTCTCCACTAATATTTGCTTCCCCTTCCTTCTCATCCCTCCTTCTGCTTAAAAAAGTCTAACAGTATAGGACTGCCAGAAAAATATATGGTCTAGAACAAGGAGTCAGCAGCTTTTGCAGTAAAGGGCCAGAGTATAAATGTTTTAGGCTTTTGCAGGCCATATGAACATTACTACCTATAAATGATGCTCACACCTCTATATCTCTCTTAGCTACAGACCCATGTAACTAAATGTTTAGTGAAAGTTCCATTTAACTGTCTTGAAGGTACTCTAAACTTGACATGGCCAAGTCCGACAAGTCCACCAAGTTGCCCAGGTCAGAACTGCCAACATCGTCTTCACCTCTCCCTCTATGATCTTGCAAATTACACCACACCTTCTGCTTGTGGTATTCTTTCCTTACATTTCATGTGGAGACATCCTCCTCATCCTTTATGACTTAAAGGATGCTCTTCTAGGAAGCCTTTTCTAACTCTCTGTAACTACAATTGCTTTCGCCTCAGTAATTATTTCTTAGGACATACATCTATTAAGATATATTAAGATGTATTTGTTAAGATATTGATTATATCATCAGTTTGAGTTAGACAGCAGTAGAAGAACAAGTAGTGGGTTCATTCAGCTATGTATGTCCATTGTCTGTTTAACACAGTTCTGGGCACATTCTAGAGGACTGTGAATAAATATTTGTTGAGTCAGTTAATAGAATAGACACATAGTAATTTTTTTATTGGCTAACTGGTTAATTAGTGAGAAGATACTCTAATTAAGATTTCATGCCTAATAGGCAAATAATCTTTCTAACATAATACTTTTGTCAATGATAAGATAGCAAAACCCATGTAATTTTAGAATTTAGTGTTTGAAAATGCAGTTCCTTTCTGAATTCATTAAGGTTCATTTTTAATCAGCAGTACCATTATTCTTGTTGACAATTAAAACTACTAAAATCCTTCAAGTGTTAGGTTTTTTTAGTTAGGTTAAACATGCCCCCAGGAATTCAAGAAATGCTATTCGTTTACTTACAACTCTTTTTCCCCCACAGATGAACTTCAACCCAACTCAAACAAAATTAACTCAGATTCTGTAAATTGGTATAATTTTTAGCATATTTTGCAAGTTTAGTTTATATCCTATAATTTCATTGCACTCTACAAATACATTTAGACTTTTTTTTTAGCAAATACATTTAGACATCTGTCACTAGCTTTGAGATTTTTTTCTGACACAATAATCATTGTGATCACTAGACACTGCAGAAACCACCATCTAGATGGATCAATCTATTTCTTAATGAAGGAGAGCAGTCACTGTCTTGTGTGGACGTAGTTATTAATTGTAGTAAATGCCCTCACAACCGTATTTCTGGCTACTTTTTAAGGGAATTTTTACATAGTATTTTTAAAAGTATATTTGAATAGCTTAATAAGAGATTTTTATAGTCTGATTATAAACTCTTAGGTCGAAAATGAGTGAATTTATACACTTATTTTCTTGCTTCACTAATCTTAAGTGCCTAATTGCTAAAGCAAAATATCTTTTAAATTTAAAAAAACAATGGGTTTTAATTGCACACGAATCAAAAGCCCCCTGCTTCATTTACTGGGCCCTTATTTGTGCTAACTAGTTTCTAGAGAAGCTATTTCCCTATCATTTAACCAGGCACCTTACTTTGTTATTAACACTGAACTAAATAGTAACCCAAAGCAGGTTAAATGGGATTGGTGATATAAATATCAGCACACATTAGAATGTAAACCATATTCTCTTTAAACCATATTTAAATTTGAGAATTATCTTCCATTTCTTTTCTCCTGAATAATTCAAGAGGGAAATGACATAAGAAACAACTTTTGTACAAGTTTAGTTACAAAAATGTATAAAACTTCTACTTAGTTGTGCCAAATCACAGTGTGTAATATAAGTAACTTCTCCCATTTCTTCTGAGGAACTGTAGGAGCAGAAGCAAGTTGAGCATCCTGTCCCCAAAACTGATTTAGATGTTGAGGTTGGTAAAGGTGCCATACATATAGCAAAAGGTTTTGGAAAGGCTTATGACATATGTAATGAGGCTTTCTGGTGAGCACCACTGGCTCCTAAGCTGATCTGACAATGGTTTGAGAGAGCAGGGAATGGAGAATGATTTTGGGGGGATTTATAGTGGTTAGTAAGTAGGGCTGGAATGAGAATTCCTGCATATGGTCTAAGGTCTGCACAGTCTGAATTTCCTGCCTGGTTAAGTGACTAAGGAGCACCCAGGCTTTCTTGCTGAGGGTGACAGTGGTGACTCAGCTCTGCTCCCTGCCTCTCATCCTCTAACAGGGCAAAGGCAGAGGTGCAAGAAAAAGTTGGTGAAACAAGCACTTTTTTAAACTTCTGCTCATGGTACTTTGATAAAATCCTATTAGCCAAGAAAATTAAATGGCCAAACCCAGAGTCATAGTGGGAAGACAACAGATGTACATGTGTAAAAGTGGAAAACCAGGACAATTTTTGCTACCTGTTACACCTACAAGTGGATTACTACCGTATCACAGCAACTCTTATCCTACTTCATAGTATGAGAAGGATAGTCAATTTACTTCTCACTTTTAAGTGCAAAGTACTGTACTTGAATTGGAGCTACAAAAATGAGATAATGGTAAAAAGCTCACAGTCTGATTTTGGGGTGGGGAGGATTAAATAAATACATTTTAAAATAAATTAAACTTAGTGTGATACATGTGACAACACACTAAGAGATGGCACGAAAAGAAACTGATATACCCTTTTGCCTTGTTTGCCATAGATTTCATAGCCAATTTAATGAATTTTATTGTAATTTTCTCTTGATTCTGAGGCCATTAAAATATAGCTGACGGAAGTATCCCAGTGAATGGCTTCATAAAAATGCAGGCCCTTTAGAAGCAAAAGTAGGTTGTAAATTCTGATCAGCTAGGAGAAAGTCATTTGATTCTTTTGTTGCTCCATTACACTCAGTAGTCATCAGTTTCAACTAATTTATTCTGTGCCTACCTGTACAAGCTATTTTGCTGAAGATTTGCTAGGATTGGGAATGCCTAGCAAAGATACCTAAAAAAAGATGACTAAAAAATGGTATCTGCCTCCAAGTAACTTCCAATTTATTCTGAAGTCCATTTATATGTATAAAACACAAAAGCTAAGCTGTTCTGCTAGAAACAGAAGTTGGGAGTCTGGAGCTCCCTCTGACCTAGGCAACTCCTGAGGACACTATTTGAAGATTTGAAGATTCCCAAGTATAATCTGTCTCAATTTATTGTCTCATTGCCAGAAGCATGTACATCCTTTGTCTCTTTGCAACATATGGTGACCCATACCACACAGTGACTTTAGAGTAACGTGGCATTGAGGCCTAGATTAGAACTAGGTTGGACTATTTCCAGGTCAGTAACTTAAATGGAATCATAACCACTGAGGAGTTATTCTAGACACAAGATGATGAGTTAATCTCCAGCCTGTGGTGGATAGCTTCTTACACTTTGAAATTAATTTCTTTGAGACATAAAGATGGGGATAGAAATGCTTTGTTGGATCTTTGCCATAGGTCAAGGAAAAAGTTTGCTAATGTTCTGAAACACTTTTTCCTCCAGTTAATTCAGTGTTTTTTAGGGGGCTTTGCCTAGGAGGATGACTGATTATTTGTTTACCTTCTCTATCTTTTGGGACCTACTCCCATACATTTAAACTGTTTCGTGGAATTTCTTGGGAAGTGGGCAGTGTTTGCATGGCCGACTGAAAATTAATTCCCCATAAAATATGATCCACCGCCCAAAAAATGGCTCTGTCTGGATAGATTTCTTCAGATGTGCTTTATTTCCATTAAAATCTAAAAAACTTTCAAACATTCACTGTTCATGTCTGAAAGCTTTATGGGAAAAAAATTCGACATTCGAAGTATTCACGAAAAGCCTGAAAGGAATGAAAATAAACCAGTTGCTCCCCGGCCCACTTTTTTGGGGGGGGGGGTGTAGAACGTTCTAGGAGGGCATTCAGAGTTTGCTGGGAAGGGAACTTGAGATGACCATTAAAAGCCTTTCCAATGGTCCCCTTTTTAGAAAACAAAAGGCATACAAAAGATGGGGGACCAGTAATGCCCACATCTAGCAGGTCGTGGTCACCTTTCTTCTGCCCCATCTTCTCCACCCCGTCCTCGGCGTTCTGCTCTTCCTACGTCTCGCTTTCTCACCAACCTCCTCCCACCTCGCTCACCCACTCCGCTGACCTCCCGGGACAGGCTCGGTCCGGTCTCTTTCCCGTTCCCAAACTCACGTCCCCTCCACCCACGCTCGCCCCTCCAGCCGCCCCCATTCTTCCCGACCAAAGGGAATCCCAGCCAAGGGGGCCGCCCCGGCCGCGGCCCTCCCCCGCCCCAGGGCCGTCTGGACCATAAAGAACCCGGGCGGCGACCGCGGGGCCCAGCCGCTGGTGCACCCAGCTCCGCGCAGCGCCTGGACGCCGGCGCCGCCCCCGACGGCAGCCCCGGACGCCGCGCTCGGCGCACGCCCCTCGCCGAGCACCCTTCACCTGCGCCGCCTGCGGGGTCCCGCCCGCAGACAGCTCGCTGCCCCCGGACGCCGAGGCAGAACCCCGCTGCCGTTGCGCGCCGGCGCCCGCGGGGAGCAGGAAGAGCCAACATGCTGGCCTCGTGCGGAGCCGCCTTCCTCCTCCTGCACCTGGGCCTGCAGCCGTGGCTGGGGGTCGGCGCCCAGGCCACCCCCCAGGGTAAGCAGGCTCGGGCGGGGGCGCTGGGCGCCGGGTCCCTGGTTGGCGGAGCCCGCTGTCCAGCGCCGCGCTCGGAGCGCGCTGCTCAGCTCTTGGCTCCTGGGGCCTCGCTCGACACCTCTCTGTCCGTATGGGGTCCGAGTCAAAGCGTGTTGTGATTGGAAGCGGTGAGATTCGATTTTCCCGCGATGAGACTAATTCCCTAAACAATCGTTTTGGAGACGCCAAAGTTTTCAGTCTACCCGGGGACGTGGGGTTTACTTCAAAGCTTATCACACAGCCTCAGACTTGTAACATGTCCTGTCTGGTGTAAGGTGAACTCTGACTCGTGTCCCGTGTGGTTCTCTATGGTCTGCCCTTCCCTCAATCTTTGCTCCCTAAATTCTTCGACGAGGCGGAGCTGCGTTCGCTAGATAGCCTGATGCGGACATCCCCAAGAAAGCGCAGCTTTTCTCTATTTACCCGGGAAAGGCGCAGCGCTTCTCAGTTACCCTGCCACTCGCCTTGTTTCTGCTGTAACTTTGGTTGGACACCGAAGCCTCCTTTGGGAGTTGGCTTGATTCCTTGATTCCTGGGATAAATAGAACAGGAGAGGCTGAGAAAATCGGTCTTTTCTCTATAAAGAAGTAAAAATTTGTTAATTTGAAAAGACACCTGGGTGATCTTCAAACTCCCTTGTGAGATGATGTGAAAGTAACGGCTGGGCAGAAAGCACGTAAGCTAAAAGAAAATTTTTGTAAAGAGGAAAAGAAAGTATTTAAGCAAGAAAAGATCTGCCGGGCTCTTATCTAGTGATGATCTTCCTGTGTTTGAAATTGGTGCCCAGGTTAATTTAATTTCCAAGGAAATAAACCTGCCTAAAATCAAGTTTGTAAAAGGAGGTTGCAAATTGTGGTTGTAAATTCAGTTACAAGTTGACAATTTAAAGTACTGCTTTTACTGTTTTCCTTCTTTGTTGAGGACCACTGTTGCGGATTTCATTTATTCACCAAACCTACGATACACAAAAAGTTGTAGTTCCTCACAAAGCCAGAATGAAGAATGCCTGTAAAGGGCATTCTTAACTCCCTTCCCTTCAAAGGCAGTGAGCACCCAGTTGAGGTTTGCATTTCACCAAATAACTCATTTTTATTCCAGACCAGGCAGCCAGAATTGCTTTTAGTTTAGATTGAAATATTTGAAATGCTGTAGTCTATATTTTTTCGCTATGCCTTTGCTTCTAGTTGACTTTGCTTTTAATTGATTAACTGACATATAGCATTAATTGCAGATATACAACATAATGAATTGATAATTTTATACATTGTAAGTAATAATAATTGAATAAACAATAAATCAAATTAACATCCTCCACCATACATAGTTACAAAAACTTTTCTTGTGGTGAGAACTTTCAGGAGCTACTCTCTTAACAGCTCTCAAATATGCAATGGAGTATTAGTCTTCATGCTGCACATTCCATCACCATGAATTATTTGTTTTATAACTGGAAGTTTGTGCTTTTTGATCCTCTCTACCCATTTTATGCCCCACCAATCTGCTTGTTATTGTTGTTTTGGGGTTTTTTGGGTTCCAGTTCAACAAATAAGTGAGATCATATGGAATCTGTCTTGTTCTGTCCTACTTATTTCACATACCAGAGCCCTTGTTGTTGAAGGTACACCCACATTGTTGAAAGTGGCAAAATCTCATTCTTTTTTATAACTGAATAATATTCCAATGGGTATAGATAACACATCATCTTTATCCATTTATTCATCCGTGGACACTTAAGTTGTTTCCACATATTGACTATTCTAAATAATGCTGCCCTGAACATGCAAGCCCAAATATCTTTTTGAGTGAGTGTTTTTATTTCTTTGGATAAAAATGAGAGTCCACCCAAAAGTACAATTGCTGGATTATGTGGTAGTTCTATTTTGAATTTTTTGAGGATGCTCCATGCTGTTTTTCATAGTAGCTATACCAATTTACATTACCACAGCAGTGTACAGGATTCCCTTTTCTTCAGATCCTCACCAACACTTGTCTTTCTGTATTTTTGGTAATAACCATTTTAACAGGTGTGAAGTGATAGCTCATTAATAACAAATCTAAATAGATTCACATGTTCCTAAGATTAGTGATGTTGAGCATCTTTTCATATTTCTGGTCGACCATTTATCTGTTTTGGGGGAAAAATGTTCAGATCTGCTCAATTTTTTTAATTGGATTGTTTTGCTGTTGATTTATATGATTTCTTCATTTTTTATATTAACTTTTATCAGATACTGATTTGCAAATATTTTCTCTAATTCTATAGGTTGCCTTTTCATTTTGTTGATGATTTCCTTTTGTGCAGGTTTTTAGTTATAGTTCCACTTATCTGGAATTGCTTTTAAGTTCAGAAAGAAAGTGTTTTTGTTTGTTTTAACACAATTTGTAAGTTTTCTTATTGCAGACATTGGCACGCTTGAATTTATGGTATGATACTTTGTGTTGTATTCTTGACATAGCAGCATACATCTTCGGCAACACACAGCTGCCAGTGTGAATTTTGCTTCTACCTAGATAGTGCTGCCTGTCTTATGGAGACTTGAACTAAGGCTATAATACCTGTATTATCTGGTTAATTTAGTTGCTGTAGATGATCTGATTAAGCCAAGTTTCTGATAGATTCTTTTATTGAGTTATTTAGTCTTTTAATTATCAGCTCAACTTGATAATTTGCTTATCTCCTTTCTCTTCTGAGTTTCAGTGCTAATCTTAAATTGGAATGGATTTGATTTTCACACCATGGAAGTTGGGCTCATTGCAGCAGTAATTTCCCCTGTAAACTAGAGGTCTGTGCGTAGGTCCTGACACTGTTACTAAAACATAATAACATGAATAGAAATTTGTAGTGTCTCATTTCCTTTTCAAAACACTCTCCAAACTCATTACTAATCCTAACTGCCTCTTGAGAGAGAAGCCAGTGGCTTAGATGAACCATACAGATTGAAATATGGTACATCTAGTTTCAGTTAAATTATGTATGTGATCATAGTCAAAGCATGAGTCAAGAATACCAAGAGTTTCATTTTTTTATGTAATTCATACCTTAAACACATCTCTTTCTGAAGGTGTTTTGTCCTCAGTGGGCCTTTTAAACATATTACCTGATTTTCCTTTGTCTTTCTCACTGGGGAAATGTAAAGTTTTCAATTCTCTGGAAATTTAAAAATTCAGTTTCCCTGTGGAAGTACTGTATGCAGCAGTCTTCATGTTTGGGGAGTGTGGGGTGCTAGAAGTAACAATAGATTTTCTGCTTTCCAACACTTCTAATATTAAATTCAGAATTATATGAGGTACACGCAAAAGAATACCGATTCAGGATCAAGACAGAATGTGTTTTGAAAAAAAGTAGACATTCTTCCATAACTACATTTTTGTCTATTTTATAGCTTTTATTTTTTGATACTACAAAAGCAATACCTGTTCATTGAAAAATTATTATATAATCTAGATACAGATACTATTCATGTTAACAATATGTTGTGCTGTCTTTCAAATTTTTTATGCAAATATATATTGCAAATGGCATGTTACATAGTTTCACAACCTTTTGTTCCACTTTATGTACATGAATAATTTTCCATATCTCTAAGTATTCAGCTGCATTATCCTTTTTAATAGATAATATTCTACTCTTTGGAAGGACCAAAATTTATCCAGGGCTCTAATAGAAGACACCATACTAGATTTCCAATATTCTGACATAATTTGCTGAATAATCGCAGTGCCTCAAGATGGCTAAAATTCCCTTAGTCTCTGTGAGCCCTTCTTTCTCAGCTAAGGACAGTTTGTTTTCATAACAAAGTGTAATGCCAACAAAGCATTAGGTTTCCCACCTCTTGCAATTCAATTTTCACAGAATTCTTTCCTAAATAGAAACTGTAGAATTACCACTGGTAGTGAATATGTTTATATCTAAATTTAACATGTTACTCATTTTCTCCTTAGGATAAATTTCTGTAGGTAGAATTGCTAAATCAAAGAATATGTGTGTCTTAGGACTTTTGATGCTGTTGTTTAAACTGTCTTAATGTTTAAACTAGTTTACATCATACCCGCTGCTATTTAAGAATGCCTGTAGGGTAAATGAGATAATCAGGCTTTTAAGCCTCTGGCCTCAGTGTCTATCACCTGCAGCCTTGAATGCAGGAGGCCCTTGGGAGGTGGACTCCAAGCGGGTGCCTGATGGTGGCACCTGGAGTGTGGTGTGAGCTTGCATGAGTAGGCACACGTGGACATGGAGGCTGAGGTTGTACAAGGGTGGCATCAGGCAGAAGATGGCTGCGGCAGAGAAGGGCTACAAGAGGGCAAATGGCTACAGAAGGCAGGGCCATGAGAGAATGCCAAAGAGAGCCCAAAAAGAAAAGCTTACAGATTGGCTGGGGGCTGGGAGGCCTCTTCCTTAAACCCTCACCAACAGTTGGGTATTGTTGTATTTATTGTTTTTCCAACTTGATGGTGAAAAAGACACCTTAATTTTAAGTTAGCAATTCCTTTCTCATTAGTTAAGCATATGAATACTTGTGTGTGTGTACACACACTTATTTGCCCTTGTACTTTTTCTGTAAATTGCTTTTTCATGGTCTGCCTATTTTTCTATTAGGATGCTTATTTTATTAATTTGTAAGAGCTCTTTATAAATTATGGGTACTATTACCCTTTTAGTAACCAGATTATTTTATCCAAGGGAGATTTTTACAGTCTGAAATTCCTGCAGGCTATGAAGTTAGTCAAACAGTATTTGCATGAACCAAAGAATTACTAAGTAACTTCTAGTGTATATTACCCAAATTGGATATTTGCCTTAAAATAACTCTGAACTGCTGTCTCTCATAGCTTTCATAAATGATTGCAGTTTGAGAGAGTGCTGCTGGGTTGATTAAAAGCAACTGGGGAAGAAAAGCAATGAGTTTGATGCTGTTCCCCTTGCACTTTATACCTTTAATGTTTTTGCCAGTGGGCATTTTCAGAACCACTTCTTAAGCCAATTGCAATATTTGGGGTTTGCAAATTTAGTCTTCTGTGGGTAGGACTGTAACCTAGTGATGAATAATGTGCTATGTTTCTTCTGTTTCTCTAGACATTCTAAGTGACAAGGAAGGACTGGAAAATTTCAGTGTGGAAAAATAATTACAATATTAGTTTACATTTCTTAATAGCTTACTGTCAAGTTGTTCCCCTCATGTTTGTTAACCCTAAGTTCAGTCTTTTACTGATGATCGCTTTGTTCTTAATGTTTCCAGTGTTTGACCTTCTCCCCTCTGCCAGCCAGAGGTTAAATCCAGGTGTTCTTCAGCCAATCCTGACAGACCCCACCCTGAGTGAAATCTATGTGATCTCCACCTTCAAGCTGCAGACTAAAAGTTCAGCCATTATCTTCGGTCTTTACTCTTCAACTGATAACAGCAAATATTTTGAATTTACTGTGATGGGGCGCCTAAACAAAGGTAAGCAAATCTGTATAAATCATTCTCTTAAAAATCCCCTTATTCCCTTCCAGGATTTGGGGCCTGTTACTTGAGGTGGTTCCCTGGCAATTTTATTCTCATTCACCGCTCATTTCATTACCAAATTCTTCTAATTGTATATTTGCCTATGTAGGGACCGTGAGTTGATATGGGAGAAAGACTGAAGAATTGCTTGTGGCCAACATGATATTCTGGATGCAGTTCTGAAAGAGAAGGACCCAGCACAGTCGGGCCACTGTCTTAGCTCTGGTTGTAACAGTGAGGACTGTAATCTAGGTGGCTTAAACAACAGAAACTTACTTCTCACAGTACTGGAGGCTGAGGTGTCCAAGATCAGTCCAGTAGATTTGGTTCCTGATAAGGAGCCAGGTCCTGACTTGTAGAGAACCACCTTCTTACTGTGCCTGTGATCTTTCCTCGTCCCTGCCAGTGGAGACGGTGAAAGCTTTCTGTCTTCCTCTTCTGAGGACACTGATCCCTTCATAGAAATCCCCATAAATCCACTTCCTGATACCATCACATTGAGGATCAGGACTTCATATAAATTTGGGGGAGACATGAATATTCAGCCCATAATAGCCACCCACACCGTTCTTACCCTTCCTTGAAAGCACATGACTTGGCAGACATGACTCCTTAGCTCTGCAAGCAAGACTCCCTGGACTTGGTAGAGAGAGTATTCCCCAACCAGAGAACTAAATGAACAACTCTTTTCTACCAGTTTCATACCAGTTTCCATAAGTCTGTCATCTGTTTGCTCCCTCTGCTATAGTGTTTCACTGCCAAAGTGAGTTACTACAGACGTGATTAAATGACTCCCAATGAAAAGGTCACTGTTTTTTCCATACCCTTCCCTCCCTCTCATGCCCTGCAGATAACACCTGTTCCTGCTTATTGAGGAATGTGACAGATACATGTTTGTGCTGATTCTTGCTTTTAATAAAAATAGGACCATTCCTTTTGCCTAGATTTTATATTTATTTCCGTTTTCTTTACAAATTAGGAACTTCTAGTGCTTTAGGCCCTGTCTTAGATTCTAATTGTGATTGAACACTTAGAATTGTATATGTTAGGAACTGAAAATAATTTTAATCCTTGTGATTTCATAGGCCTGTAGAGTTAAAGGAAGAAGGAATAGGACTTTAACCCCTTCCTTTCTGTCAAGTTCCACATTCTCCTTCCCTCTGTCTTTGCCTCAGCCCCTGGGGCTTTTTGAGGTTTCCGATAACAAAGGGAGTCTGGGGATAGAGTTTTTGGTTCAGCAGATGATTCAACTATTCATGCCTCTTCTGCCACGTCTTCAGCCCCAATAAAAGTTGATTTTCACCCATCTCTCTGCCTTATCACTACATGGAAATTTTCGCAGATTCATACCCCAGTTGATTTAGAAATAGAGGGTGAGATTCAGTGAGGGGGAAAAAAAACCGGAAGCAGAGTTTTTCACTCTGTAGAGAGCCCATTTTTTGCCTTACAACAACCTCATTTTTTGCCTTACATCTATTGAAGGAATTGCTCGTCTAACAACTCTTCACTGAAAGATCAGAATTTTCACTAAACTGTCTGCATTAGAAAATTTTCTCCTAGCTCATTCAATTTAATGACTCAAAGGCTCTCTACAGAGTGAAAAACTCTGCTTCCAGTTTTTTTTCCCTCACTGAATCTCACCCTCTATTTCTAAATCAACTGGTGTATGAATCTGTGAAAATTTCCATGCAGCCTGAAAGCAGAAGGAAACAACTTCCCCTAAAATGATTCTTCTCTATTTACCATTATATAAACAGATATATGGGCAGGTAAGTGGGTGGGAAAGAGGGTTTTTGGTGTTTCCTCTAAAGAATCACTAGTCCTGAGTTTCAGTCGTGTGTACCAGCTGATTACCATGTTAGAGAAGATGAAAATGCTGATGAGCGCCTCCCCGGTGGCGCAGCGGTTAAGCTGCGCTGTGGAGCTGTTGGCAGCGGCGACGCGAGTTCAACGCCCAGCCAGGGAGAATCCCACATGGTGCGGCAGACCTTTCCTGCCTCGCCCGCTGCTCCCCTCAGCAGTGTATTTCTGATCTGTCTGTTCTGCTACCCGCTCTGTCTTTGGTGAACCCTCTTCGCCGCTCCACACCTCTGGCCTGTACCCCAGCTTGTATGTATAAATAAAAAATAAATCTTTAAAAAAAAAAAGAAAAAAAAAGAAAATGCTGATGAACATCTCCATCTATTAGAGGAGATAAAGGGCACTTACAAAATATGAAAGAATCCAGAGATCAAAATTCTGAGAAAACAAGGAAGAATTTATATTACTATTACAGGTTGGAGAGTTGAAGAATTTAGCAACGAGTAATTTCTCTGGAGCAGTGGGAAAATAGAGATTTATCATCTCTGAATCTGAAAAGTTCTTGGAAGGAACATCAGCCTATTCTGACTAGAACAATGGAAAGTCACTGGATCTGTTAGGTCCCAGGAAAATACTTAACATGTGGTTGTGAACCCCTATGGACGTATTTGGTGGTGGCCAGGCAGCCTGACATAATTTATGGAGAGTACAGGGATAGTTATTTTCTTGGAAGTGGGCCCCAATCATTAGTTCCAGGCAAGGCTCAGGTGATCTCCTCTTCTGTTGATTTGCATGGGAAACAGTGAAGCAGAAAAAATCAACATGCAATTCTACTGATCTAGAACACCTGAGTAGGAAATAGGCTGTGTCCTTCTCTGTTAATGGTCATGATTTGGAAAAGCTTGACAACACGTAGTATTAAAGAGTAGGATTTGGTTGTCTGGGCCCTAAATGAGCTTTTATAGCAGACAAAAGTGTAGCTCGTGAAAACTACCAAAAAATGAGTTTGCCAGTGAACTCTCTGCTTCTCCTCTTACATTCTATAAATCATCCTCCTCATGGCTGTCTCACTCCTGTTCACAAAGCATAACTGACCCCAGAGACCTCAGCGGCTCAGCATTCCAAACTGAATGACGTACAAGCTCCCCTGCTGGGCACTCATGGCTTTCCACTACATGATCCCAACCAACCTTACCAGTTTTTCGTTCCTTCCAATACTACCTGCAACCTGTCCTTGGACCCACCTATACTGTCTACCCTACCCTTGCCCTCTGCTCCCTTCTGGTACATGCCCTGTACTATCTCCAGATATCAAAATCCTTTGCATGCAAGAACCACTTCAAATTCCTTCAGATATCTTTTCTTACAACTTTGTACCTCTGTGGAAGGCACTACTCTTCGTTTGCCTTGTATTTAAGTTACTTCTAGGTCTTCTCTCCAGTATGTGGTAATATCCTTCAAGGCAGGGCCTGAGGTATCTGCGGCAGCACATAGCACAGTGCTTAGCACATAGCACAGCACACAGCACAGGCTTTTGCATAGAAGTGGTTCATGAACAAATTGAATGGACTAGATGGAGAGTAGCAGACATGGACATTCTGAGTATATACGGTTTCTGGTACAGAAAGGTCTATCTCATACTCATTTTTTAATGAATAAATGACTCTTTAAGACTTTGGATGAGGATATAAAAGAAATGCAGGTCTAATTCTAATAGAAATGATCTGGCAGATTATTAGTAATGTAGGTGGTATACTCTTGATAGAAATAGTCTACAGAACTATCTGGATAGAAGATATGGTTGATGCTCACCTTGTATCTGGCATAAAGGCAGTTTTTAAGTTCGCGTCCTGAGTTTGAATTACAGTTAAATATCTTGCCAACTGTATTACCATAAATACACCTCTGAATCACTCTTAGCCTCAGCTTCCTATCTCTAAAGTGGGGATGATAACAGGTTGATTGCAAGAACTGAATAATATAAGCTGTAGTAACTTTTTTTAAACTGTGAAACCCAATAAAAATTTCAAGCTTTTAGTCTACTATTTAGACAGTTTTCCTCCAAACATGATGATTTGGTGAACTCTTGGCTTGTCTTGATAAAAGCTTCACTTTTCAGAAAAGGCAGATTAGAAGAACTGCTACGTTAGTCTCCATTTGATCACCACAAAAGAATAATGTGGTGTTGTGAAATGAAGGGAAGAATTTGCAATAATGGGCAGCAGCTTTTCTGCCCGCCTGTGACTATGCAGGTGTTTTTCCCTTTGCAGCAGCAGAGCAGATCTCCTCCCGAGGCTGCCTACCTGTGACCCTGCAGGCCTCTCTTTAGCAAACCTGTCCCTTTCAGGGTCACCTTTTTCTGTCTGCTTGTGTCTGTGCGAGTCTTCTTTACTCTTCTCTCCCTTTTTATAATAAACCTACCCTTTTGGATATTAAGAAAAAAAAATTGCAAGAATGACTGAAGAGTCAATCAGGCTCCGTAGGCTAAGCATAGGGTACCAAATAGATTGGAGTAGTTGTTCTGAAGCCTGCAGGCTAAAGAGAAATACGGCTTGAGAGAGATGTGAGTATTTAAAAATCAGAATTCTGAGTCCAGTAATGGAAGTAGAAAAATGAGGTGCCTCAAACATTAGCAGTAATATTTATAAAGCCTTTACAGTATACCAGGCTCAGCGCTTATTTTTCCTTTTGACTTTCACAATAGTCTTATGAGGTACCCTTGAATGAGCTTAATTTTGAAGTAGTCAGATGCCGAAGGTGGAAAGAACTTCAATGAACTTTAGGACAGACTCCCAAAGTATTACTAAAGTACTTTGGAATTGCTTGGAGAAAGAAAGATAGGATTATTTGAAGACAAATGGGTTTACTAAAAATAAGACATGCCAAACTTTTTCAGTAAAGTTTCTAAGATGATGTGTTGGTTGAGGCTGCATTTTTATTGAAGGCATTTGTGGAGTGAGATATTAAGTTGGATGACTTATAATGCTAATATCCTGTGTCTCAACTGAGGTTGGAGAGGTTCCTTAAGTGCTTAAAAAATTGCTTTACATGTTTCTCCTGTGACATGACCTTGGGATTCTGTGCATATTCACAGCTTTGTCACTTACCAGTGTTGAGTGCACTGATGAGTCTCTCATATGTTCTCATAATATAAAGCCTGCTGCAGAGTTTTAATATAATTGCAGTGTTCTTGTGTGTGTGTGTTTACCCTGTAAACTTTACTGTCATTGAAACCACTCTACGAAATTTTCAAAACATAAAGACTGCATCTATCATACCTGGGACTCACTCAGTACTTCCAGGAAAAGCAGTTTAATGATTTACTTTTTATATGTACTTCCAAAGCACTGAAGTTACAAAGGCCTAGTATATTGGTCATAAAGACAAATAAGCAAAGGCAAAAAAGAATATCTATCACAAGAGACATTAATGGCAAGAAGGCTTTTTTTAATGTACAATTACTTAAAAAGAAGAGGAAAGGCTGACAGTGATGGCTTTCATCACATACTTAAAAGTGCCAAAAAGCAAAGCAAAAAGCCTCAGATTGCTTTCACAAATTTGCTGCCTTCAGGCCAGGTCACTCTGAACTCCATTGCCCAGGCAGACAAAATATTATCATTTACATTTCTTTAAAGCTGGGTTCATTGCCTCAACATTCAACACATCATAATATTTTTGGTGACCAGGCCCACTTTTCAAAAAAGCACCTTTTGAAATGTTTTTCCCAAAGTAGCAATATTTCAGATCTTCATTGTTTAGGTTGGTTTTCCATCTACTGCCAGTAACTGAGATGGTGTTTAATAAGGCTAGGTAATGTAGTTCCTTTGTCAGGCTTGTACTCAAGCATTAAAAATAATCTTAAAATCAAGCCCCAAATTGTCAAATACACAAAGATGCTAAGTTTAGAAGGCAATAAATCAACATTTATAATAAACTGGTAGATTGCCACACACATTTTGTTTTTTGGGATTGTAGGTTAAAAAAAATCAGAGTGGACAAATGAGTACTCTATTTTATCTATATTTTCACTCAAATAGTTGTATTTGGTTTTCTCAGGTGCTATTGTGTAACAAGAAAATTAGAGAAAAAGTAGGCTCCTGGTCCCAAGATTGTATTCTATAGTAGAGAAAATAAGAAACACAAATATACTAATGCCTACATTTGTGTAGCACTTTATAGTTTTGTGTTTTCTCATTTGACGTCCACTGAAAACAAGATGAAGTAAGAAGGACATATTATTAACTCCATTTAATGGTTTAAGAAATAGAAGCATAACATAATAAACAGGCCAGAGGTCATGCCGCTCCTAAGTGTCCGAGCCATGACTAGAACCTGAGTCCTGGAAAAGTATACCTCAAATAGCCCCGAGAATGATATGAGAATATGCACGGGAGCGATAGAGGACAAGGAGGACTTTAGGGAGTAAGGTTATTTGAACTGTGTCTTGGCTTCAAATGCGTAGTGATATGGAGCAAGGAGAGTGATTGAGAACAGAGCAGTCTACACAGTGATGAGGGAGGCTGGGGAGAGCTGTGTTCACGGCTGGGCATCAGCAGCATGGTGGGTCAGGGAGGCTGCAGGAAGGTGGGGCCGTCCTGAGATAAGGACCTTAGACTTTCTTTAGGAGCCCATCGGGCGCTATTGAAGGATTTCATTTTGCTTGCTTGTGTTTTAGTTTGAGAAAACAGTACCTTGGTAGAACAGTCCTTTAAGAAGCTCAAGATGCCAGTGCAGAAAAACCATGCAGGAAAAGGCTAGGAGCAAGATGAGTCAGCAATCTGGCAGAGAAACCCAGAGAGGGATCAGAGTGGTGGCAGCAACGCCATTTGGAGACCTCCAGGTTTTCAGTTCTAATCAGATGTGCTGACCCTGTGGGAGAAGCAGGCCCAGATTACCAAGCAAATTTGTTTCAGCTGGTGAAGGACAAGCTAGCAAGAGAACTGAAAATGCCGCAGCTGGAAAAACAAGAGTTACAGCCAGTGACTGATTTCCTGAGTGCAGTGCTCCCCTGTGTGAGGATGGGCAGAGGTGTGGTGGACCCAGGGGACTACCGCACCTTCCAGCTTCAGGGGCTGACTGTCAGTTCTCCGGGAGGGGATATGACTCTCTCGGCTTGTGTTGTGGTACTCTGCCCTCCCCAACCCCGGACACACACAGACACACGCAGTTCTGTGTATGTGTTAGGCTAAGATAGGATGAAGTGAGCACTAGGAAAGTAGGGCCTGAGAGAGGAAGGGAATCGTGTCTGTTCGTCCCTGTTCCAGAAAGTGCCGCCTCTGAGGAGGGTCAGGGGACCCCCCACCAGCAGGCTGTGGGCTCCTGGGCCAGAGCTCTAGGCTGTTTACAGACTTGGTATGGCTGATATGAGAAAGTTGAGTTTTCTGAGCCAGGTGCTGTCTGCCCTCTGGGGTAGTCTTACTGCTCTGAAGATAAAATAAGTATAGAAGCACTGAAGTAAGGAATTTGCAATAAAAAAGAAAAATGAGAAATGGAAGTCATAAGAGAAATGAGAATTATTGGATCCAGTATGAAAAATGGTTAATGTCAAAGCACTTGATAATTTTTCTGCTAACAGACATGTGAAGATGAAAGTTTCTATAATTCTTTTTTTTTCCTTTTGCTGTTGTCACAAGATCTAGGAGGATGAGGATTTTGTGAGTGTAGTATTGTATTGCAACTCAAAGCAAGACAGAAATATAGAATCCCCTTAAATGACAGAATGAACACAATAGTAGGTTTTGTTCCCTGCAATAGATATTGAAGTACCACTCTCTAAACTATTTTATTTTATATATGAAAAGCTTTAAATGCAGTCATTAAGTTATTCACTGAAAGTTCGTATCCACAGCATTGAATGTCCACCTGTTCTGTGTAAAGTACTCCACTAGGTACTATTTATAAAATTAACTTTGCTATCCAGTCATGAAAATAAATCATGACCCACATGCCCTAGAAGGTCCGTTAAAAGTCGGCAAAATGCCCATGAAAATGTTTTCTTTGAATTTCACAGAAACCTCAAAATGGAGAGGAGAACTGAGAGTGTTTATTTTAAGCCACTGTGTGTATGCTCTTAAACTGTTAATATGTGAAACAGAGGTTGTGGCCATAACTAGAATAAGGAGATGTTGAGTATACGTGTCTATCACCTATTTGGAGTTTGGTGGTCCAAGTGTATTTTCATTGGCCTGTTAGAAATGCTGGGTATTAGCCAAATGTTTCTAAAAAGCAAAGAAATAGAAGTTTAATTTAATCAGTGCAATATGTTTGGATTTCATTTCCCCTTCCTTTGGGTACCATATATGTCTCCAATCTCCAGCCATGCAGTTATTATTATAAATTCTCAACAGTATTAAAGATGTAAAATTTTGTTGTATAGGCCATATTTAAAATACCTCAAGAATTTCTACTCATGTCTGTATTCCTCATTCCCACTACTTTCTTTTCATGCCACGTTTACATAAGCCTTGCCAATACTGTACTTCAGGAAACATAGTATTGTACTATATTCATAGAAGGGCCTGCTAACTAATCTGTCTTTCTAGGTCTTGTACCAATTATTTTCTCTCAATAAGCAAATGGTGGTGAACTCAGAGATGGAAGAGATCACCTCCTTTCTGACTCCATCATCACCCTACATCACAGAACCTGATACAGCTGGTCTCCACCAGCCATGGTCATACGGAAAGGCAAATACAGCTAGTTAGAAGGAATGGAAAAGTTAACCAAGAGAGTCTGATATGAAGCTTTCAAATACATCCTTCAAGTTTTACATTAGTGATTCTTGTCTCTGCAGTACTGCACCATGCACATTGCTCCTAGCTGACTGCTCTATGGGGAGCACACGTAGCGTTTACCCTCTAAAGAGAAGGCTCCTGAGGAAAGATGGTCTGAGCTACCTGCTGCAAACCACAGATTAACAGTAGCAGTCTGGGTCAACATGTGCAGTTCATTTCCTTTCACTTTTTTGTATTCTATAATGTGTATCTCTTTAAAAAAAATTAGTGAATACAAGCAAAAGGGGAAATAAACACATTCAGGCACCTAGCAATGACCATATTAATGTTGGCCTAGTTACTTCTGGTTTTCTATACAAGTGCACATAACTATATACATGCACATACCTTTTTCTGAATGAAAGTCTGACTCATACCTTTTTTTTCATTCAACAAAAATACTAGGAATGTCTTTTTATGATTTTAGTATCTATTCTGTAGTATTCCATTTTGTGGTTATACCATAATTTAAGTAGCCAGCCTGCCCTATCTTTTCATATATACATGTTGTGCCAGATGTTTGTTATAATATTTTTGAAATCAATTCCTAGAAGTGGCATTTTCTGGTGATAAGTTCTACATATATTTAAGGTTCTGACATAAGTCATTAAATTACCGTCCAGAAAAGTTCTGGCAGTTTGAGGCTATCCCACCCTCTCAGACATTTGGAGCTGCCCTGATGTGGTTACCTGAATTATCCAGCAGCATTTGCAGTCAGCCTCTGATCTTGTTCCTGGGACAGCTTCTGGTGATAAGTTTGGGTTTGAGAGTGGTGCCTGTGAGTGGACCTGGGGTGCTTTTGGCAGACCCACTGCGCCCTTGGAGCATATCACTTTGGTCTTTCTAGCAAACCTCATCCAGTGGGCTTTACTCCCCGAGGCTGAGCACCCAGGAACAGGTTTTAGTTCAGAGCTCACTATATTCAGAAAAATAATGAAGTAAAAATTAGAATTTTTTTAATTTTTGTGAATATTTAGTGAGCTTAATGAGATATGTGAATAGACTATCCATGGAGGGGGGAGCAGAAAATAAGTAGTGGTTCCCCCTCCTAGTCCTGTTGTTGTACCCATGGCTACATTGATTTTCTGACTGAGCATTGTTAAATTTAAGGGTGGGTTGCTGAGGAATAATAGAGTAGATTACACTTAGTTCACCATATGCTTACAAAGGCCTATCCGTATCTAGTATTCTTTTAGTCATAGAATAAACCACACTCAGTTTCAAATTCTAGGCCCACCATTAATATATCCTTGACTAAGTTCCTTATCCGAGCTTCTCCAGTTGCCATGAGTGGTAAGTTAGTTTAAGCCACTAAGGGCAGCACCCAGCCCCATAGTCACACTCAGTAAATATTTGATAAATGGATGAATTCATGCCCTCCAGAGCTTGTATTTTAGTTGACTTTTGATCGTTCTTCCTACTCATTGTACTTACCACAATCTAAAATTGTTTGCTTTCAGATTTGCCACTTATTTTCTAACTCTGTCAGCACAATTCTTAGCAAGAATGCTTAGAGCATTGCCAGGTACACAAGATGTTGACTTTTTATTTTAAGATTTATTTTATTTATTTATACATACAAGAACTGGGGTGTAGGCCAGAGGTGCAGGGGATGAGAGGATTCATCAGAGACAGAGTGGGGAGCAGAATGACTGAAATACACTGCTGAGGGGGGCAGTGAGCGAGATAGGCAAGGTCTGCTGCGCCACATGGGTCAGCTCCTGGCCGGGGATCGAAGCAGTGGCTGCCAGTAGCTTGATAGTGCTGAGACTTTAACCCCTGTGCCACCAGAGAGGCCCAAGATGTAGGCTATTTACGGTTCCACTTGCTTGCTTGCTTTCTGGTCACCCAGCCTTGTGAGCAGGAGGCTGTGCACCACAGACACCCTCCCCCCATTTCCTTTCTGTCATCATTTATTGAGCTGTGCTTGGTTCCAGCAATCCTCCGCTACCTGAAGAATGATGGGAAGATTCATTTGGTGGTTTTCAACAACCTGCAACTGGCTGATGGCAGGCGGCACAGGGTCCTCCTGCGACTGACCAATTTGCAGCGTGGAGCTGGCTCTGTAGAACTCTACCTGGACTGTGCCCAAGTAGATTCCATTCACAATCTCCCCAGAGCCTTTTCTGCTCTCTCACGGAGTCCTGAGTCTATTGAATTGAGGACTTTCCAGAGGAAAGCGCAGGTAGGAACCCATCATCCATTCTCTGAAGCCAAGGCCAGAGACACAGGAGCATGCGGGGGTCATGAGTGGGTCTAATTCTGGCTGCACACTAGAGTCGCCTGTGGCACTTAAACAACTACTGATAGAGGACCCACCCTCAGGACAAGCTGAATCAGAATCTGAATCAGTATTTTCACTAATTTGAAAATACTGATTTTAATGTGAAGCCAAAGTTGACAGCCTCTAATTTACATGATATATGGAAAGTTTCTGGACAATTGTAAAATTGGCAAGGAATAGCAGAAATAAAAACCACTGTGCTGGGACAATATTTTTACTCTTTTGTATTACTTTTTAATGAAAATGAAGAATGACTGGAAGCTGCCAAGTACTAAGAATAACATTTTTCATAGGTTTTATCCACACATCCCCAATAAAAAGGACCTTATTGCCGACTTAGTTCCAGGTTTATTTTTTTTTATTTTTTTTAATATATATTTTTATTGTTATTTATGTCTTTTACATTTTGTATTCCCCTTGGGTAGCCCACCACCAATTCAGTTCCAGGTTTAAAAATCCCATCACTTCTGTCTCCTGCCCTATGCTGTCTTGGTGGTATTTTTTTTTTAATTGTATCACCGCACCTATTGTAAAAATTTCCTCATACATTTCTTTTAGAGTCTTGTCCTAGGAAATGCTTTGTTTTCTATAAAGAAGTATTTTTTGTCCTTTCCAATAATTATTACTATAACCTATTATGTTCCTGAATTTTATCTTATATGAAAGTGCCAAAATGAGTAACTGTGTTCATCTGTTACGGCCTATAATATTATTGTCTTCAATCTCTCAATTCTTACTTTCCATTTCTTTTTTATTATTGCATTATATGTGTTTTAGTTACAAGCTGCTCTGAACCTTTGTATAAAGAGGCATATTGTCAACTACAATTTCCATTACAACTAGGAATGCTACTAAGTTTTAAATAAAAATATAAAAACTCTGAATCTTATATTTGAATCTTGTGCTTGAGAAATGACAAGTATTTTGTTTGAAAATGGTTTCTAAGTAGAAATTTTTTAAAAAAAGCTAAAATTCAAGGGTTTCCTTTTTGGTTTGGTAGATACTCGTTGTAGATTTATAGAGAAAACAACTAATGAATAAATACACTAAACTACCAAGTTTCCCCAAACTAATCAGAACACAGTCGGAAATTGTCACTGACTGAAATTAATGTTCTGCACCATGTAAGTCAATTTCTAAAAGCCAGGCATCAGCCATGACAAGCCATGACAGCCAACGCAACTATCCTCATTGGAATTTTCTTAGAAATTCTATTCCTAGACTATCAGCAAGGACCACAGTGCATTCAGTCTGTCAGCCAGTCACATTCTAGGTATTAGGGGTACTGTGGTGGGCAAAAAGTCCATGGGCTTGTACCCATAATACTTACAGTCTAAGGTGCAACTGAGTATCTGTTAAATAGCACATGTTGCATACATCTCAACCAAAATAAATGTGTTCCTCTGAAAGCCATTAGCATGCTCATTTCTTCAGTAAGGTGATAACTTTACAGTGGTAGTTAACAACTTGCTCTGTCCTATAGAGAGATAATAATGACTGCTTGTCAGGGTCACAAAGTAACAGGGTGAGGAAATCAACTTTGTGACTGACAGTGATCCAGTAATGTGAAAATATATTGCCAAATGCCTCATAATCATAGGATATACTGTTTATTCTCATAACCCAAGAAAATCAGAGGCTTTGCTAAAACCAAGACATCCTAAAAACAATACTGTTCAAAATTGGGATCAATATTTTATTTATTGTCTAAACTTCATAAACAAATTCAGGACAATTCTTAAGCGTCTCCTGCCACAAAAGAATTTGTTTACTATGAGGGAAAACAGCCTTTCCTCTCCTCAGAGCCACCTTGATGAACTCTCAGGCCGCCAAGTTGGATGCCATCGTTTTCCTAGGCGCCTGGCTACTTCCAGGTTTGCTTCAGTTGAAAGGAATGAGACTTGCCAGCTTTAGGAAAAATACAAACCCACAAAATTATGTAAGATGGCAGGATCCAAGTATGCAGGGCTAGTCTGTTGTGAAAACTGTGTGAGCATGTGAGCACACTGGCTTTTGAAGAGTGTCAGCAATGTATGGTGTGAATGTGATTTTTTTTCCAGGACTTCTTGGAAGAGCTGAAGCTGGTGGTGAGAGGCTCGCTGTTCCAGGTGGCCAGCCTGCAGGACTGCTTTCTGCAGCAGAGTGAGCCACTGGCCACCACAAACACAGGTGTGGACTCGGGCAGTTTGCATGCCTTCTTCAACACAGGCACACCTCAGGCCCACAAAAGGCTGCCTGCTGGCACGGAAAGGTTGGCTGGAAAGAGCAACCGTCCAGGATAAATCTACAGAAGTTAGACTCTGATTGCAATGCCCAGGAATAGCTTCATTACACTTTTATTTATTTTTCCTATGGGATATAAAATAATTTTTATACTTTTCTTTTTACGACTCATGAATTTGGACTGATTAGCCAATGGCAGCATTAGAATTTTTCAGGTGAACTTGATGAATTATCCCAAGTTAAATTCTCTATCATAGGAATGATTCTCTTCAATCATGATGATTCTCTGGGAAATCATTTGTTTTTGAGTCACTGTAAAAATGGCAGTCACTGACTAAATATTCCTTACCTTTGCTATTCTTATAGGAGACTTTAATCGGCAGTTCTTGGGGCAAATGACACAACTAAACCAGCTTCTGGGAGAGGTGAAGGATCTCCTGAGACAGCAGGTAACAGCTGAGACATGCCTCTAGACGAAAACCTAGCTTTTGTAAGAGCTAGCAGACTGTAGGCCAGCAAAAGCAGGGAGGTCGGCCTGGAGCCAGACCTCAGGTATCCCATTAGCCCACACCCCTGAGCTATGCTAGGAGGCGTCTGGAAAGGGGGACAAGCATGTGATGAATGCACCTGGTTCCGAGCACATGGTAACTGTGTAGGGCTACTTCAGCACTACTTAAAGAGGTGTTTAATAGACTGCTCCACGTGGATTCTTGCATTCTGGATTATATGTCAGGTATTCCTTTTCCATCCTTTTTTCTCCCCCTTCCCATTTCTAAAGGTCAAAGAAACGTCATTTTTGCGAAACACCATCGCTGAATGCCAGGCGTGTGGTAAGTGCTTTTCTAGTAACTGGCTCATTCTGAGTTAGACAAGCAGATGCAGACTGACAAAGGGCCTCGGGTGAGGCTACGTTGGCTGTGGTTTCTGGAGATTTGGCACCGGGTTGGAGAGAAGGGAAGTTCCATTATATATCAAGTATTTTTTTCTAGTAGTGAATAAATCTGTGGATTATTGGATTTTTTAGGTCCTCTCAGCTTTCAGTCTCCAACCTCCAACACACTGGTGGCCCCTGCACCTCCCTCACCCCCGACACCCTCAGTGCGCCGGTGTGACTCCAACTCATGCTTCCGTGGTGTCCGATGTACCAACACCAGAGATGGCTTCCAGTGTGGGCCCTGCCCCGAGGGCTATGCAGGAAATGGGATCGCCTGTTCTGATGTTGATGAGGTAAAAGTTCAACTAGATGGGGAGGACTCCCTAAGTATTTGCACATTCTGCAGTTACGGAAAAAGAAGCCAGGATGCTGACTAAGAGGTGGCTTGGGTCGTCCTCTCGGCTACATAAAAGCTACTTCCTCGTAAATCCAGAGAGACCACGAGATGCCGTGAGCAGCAGGAGGAAGGAGGCATGACAAACGTTGTGGCTGTTCATGACATTTCCTCTCTGTTTCAGCTCATCCTACTGGCCAAGGTTGATAAAATGCCGAGAGCTGTGCTTATATTTTTGCATTAATTATTCTCTAGAGCATTCTGTTAAAATTTTGACTTCCATACTTTTGCCAGTATGGGGAGGGGAAGACCTTTGTGGGGATTTATTTCAGTTACAACTGATGTCTTCAGACTTTCTAAGATAGAGGAACAGGAATCTCACCAACACTGGTTGAGGAACCCCCTATAATCTGCAAGTCACTAAAAGTGCCCTAAGGATGGAGTCAGAGAGACATAGAATAAATACAGGCTGTTTGGCCAGCTGGCAAAACCTATGGAAGGAACTCTTTCAAAACCATGGTTAATCACTAGTCCAACCACAAAGCAGTGTTCAGAATAGGTAGCAAGGCTACCCCAGAATGTGGCCTTCCACCTGGCCTGAAGAAGGCTGGAAGGTCAAATGGAGAGGAGTGGGTGCTCACACCCCCTCCTGCAGGCCCAACTGATTACCTCCCGAGGTAGTAAGCTATTAAGATGGTTTCTAGTGATCCCTCAATTGGAGAAACATCTGCATACATTTCAGAGAACTACATCTGGTTTTTATCTGTGAGCTGGAATTTTCCTCCTTTTAAAAGGGCAGGAAGTGGTCATGTTTTTCACATTAGTTGAAGTGGTTAAAAAAAAAGGGGGGACCAGAACCAATATCCTAGACTCCAGGAGCCTTGGAACAGCCATGGACTTGATTGGGCATGAAGGCAGGCACAGACTGTGATGGATCACGTCTTACTAAGGAAACAACTGGCTTGGCTTTGACTTCTCAAAGCCTTTTCATTTGAGTAGTTGTTTCAAAAATCCCTTTGAACTCATCTCATCAGTCAGCTCACAAGTGACCCAGGAGCATTATCCTTTCAGATTTTAAAATTGGATTTTCAAATTCCAAGTTAGAATCTCAGGAAACTCAGAGTGGGAAACAGACTAGTTTACATTAAGGACCTTTTGCATTTGACTCTGCCATTATTCTGTAACACAGCAAAGCCCATAAGGGCAACCCCAGATTGTGTGGGTCAAGGAATTTGGTGGATAACTACAAAATTGGACACTTTTATTTCCTTTATTATTTTGCCACCCCAAAAGTAGTTAAATGAACAAACAAGCATATGCAAGTAGATGAATGAAAGGCTGAGACTGCTTTCTCCACATGGCTAAAAACTTTGCATTTTTCTCTCCAGTGCAAATACCATCCCTGCTACCCAGGCGTGCGCTGTGTGAACTTGGCTCCTGGCTTCAGATGTGAGGCCTGCCCGGCGGGCTTCACAGGGCCCATGCTACAGGGTATTGGGATTAATTTTGCCAAATCAAACAAGCAGGTAGGCTGGAGTTATGGTCTTTCTATTCCTTTTCTATATTAATTACCACAGAAAAGCTTCAGTTTTCACCTCTTCAGTTTATCCTTTAACCTACTTGAGCAACTGCTGCCACGTGGAAGGAATGTCATGGTGCACAGCGGACAATTTGGAAGTTTTCCAGCCCATTTATGAATATATATTCATGAGGTCTGTAGGGTAGATACTGTTGATTTGGGATAATAGAGCATCACTAGAAAAGTGAATGGGATCAGACTCTCTGTGGCATGATTTTAGACTGACTTTCTTGATAGCTGTTAAAAATGTTTTCTGTAGAAAAACTTGATTATCAGGGAAACAAATTAAAGCTTTGAAAAATTAGATCACTTCTGTATAGTCATTTTTGCCAATCAGAAGCTGTTTTAGATACACGAGGATTTCAAGAGTAGAAATAATGCCCCAAGGAAACCCACCCTCCTCCTTATATAAGCCTTAAATTGCCATAAAGCCCTTGAGCACTTTGTGACAGTCTCCATTTATTTCCAAATGTTCTACTATATTCTGGTTATTTTTTAACTGACTGACTCTGAAATTCTTTTTTATTTTTTTCAGCCCTTAAAAATGGATGGTCTATAAATATATTTTACTACCTCAGGGAAATTATTAGCTTTGAAGAAGGGCATGGGTTCATTATTTCCTAGCTGCCTATCAAAGGATTCTAGAGGGCATCATTTTTTAGACTAGAAAAGGAAAGCAGGCTAGACACATAAGAATGACAGGGAGCCATTAGAGTAATGACCCAAAGTTCCCCTTCCTCTCTTCTAAAGACAGAATCTCCAAGACTAAATCCAGGAAAATAGACAAAATGAAATAGAAAATGCTTTATGTAAGCTAGTAAGGAATATTTCTCAGTGGGTTTCCAACAATATGGTAGACTGAACTAAAGTAGAAGGAAGCTATCTTGCTAAATTTTAACAACAAATGGTAATACTTTACTGATATCAAAAAAAATAAAAGGAAACATGCAAGTTCTGAAAACGAGGGAACTCAGAAATGTTAGTGGAAACTGATGCTGCAGCAGCTCATGGGAGGTAGGAGCTGGGAGTAAGTTCTCAGAGTGGGGAGCTGGGGTTTTCACACTTATGTAGGCACAATAGATGTAGTCTTGGACCTTTAGAAAGACCTAACATCCCTGCATAAAGCCAAGAACCTCAAAGAGCTCCCCAGCCATTTCAAGGGGATGAGATCCATGAGGATGGAATATCTTTCCATTTCTTAGTTTCCATTGTGGAGGTCTTTTTCACTTCCTTGGTTAAATTTTGTTTCTGGGTATTTTATTCTTTTCAGTGTGACTGTGGGTGGGAGATTTTTTTTTTTAACTTCTCTCTGATATTTCATCATTGGTATAAGGAGGCACAGCATGTTTTTATATGTTGATTTTGAATCCTGGAGCTTTGCTGTGCTCATTTATTGTTCCAGTGGTTTTTAGGTAGTCATTGGGATTTTTCAATGTATAAAATCATTTTTTTAAGGAGGAAAAAGATAAGGGAACTTTACTAGTCCCAAAGAAGCTCAGTGTTAGTTTTGAGACATGACTGACAAAAATGAAATTACCCACAGCAAAACAAAACTCCAAGCTTGTACCAAATATAGTGTGAGCTCCAAATCTTTGTTACACATGTGATACAGAAACACAAGGTTAAAAAAAAAAAAAGCATAAAAACCAGTTCTGGAGCTGTTAAATCCTCAGGGGCCTGGCTAATGTCAGTGCCACGGCACTTTGCGAAAATACTCCAAAACTCAGGGCCAATGAAAGGCCCACAGACAAGGAGGATTACTAAGGATATGTTCCAAACAAATTGACTATTTATATGAAGAAGCTACCTTGAGAAAAACGTGATAAATGTAAAATGAGTTCAAAAGGATAAAGAGGAAAAGGAAGGAATAGATGTTCCATAATTGAAGAATGGGACAATAAGAAAAAAACAAGCAGTTTAAAACCTACTTAAAGAAAACTGCTTCCCTGAAAACATAATCATTGACATTAACAACTCGATAGCTGGGCAAAACAGTTAACAGAAAATTTACAGATTGGAAGGTAGATCTAAGGAAATCATTCAGAGTACAGCACAGAGAAATAAAGTTAAGAATAGTATGAGTAAGAGAGTAATAGTCAAAAGAAGAGATTAATGAAAAAGTCCAATATTTGTTTAGTTCCATAAAAATAATAGGAGTAAAGGGAAGCTGAGGATTTTCCAAAATTGAAGATAAATAGAAATCATCAGATGCGAAAAGTACATTGTGACCCAAACAGGAAAAAGAAGAATCTTACTGTCTAAAAAGGGGTGGAACAGATTAATTGTACAAGTTGTCTTTTCTAACAACTTTAAATACTGGATAGACAACTATCACTTGAAGTTAGGTTACGTACAGACTGGTACAAAACATAGGGTGATGACTAAAATGACCCTCTGATAACTACCTGAACTTCTGTTATCACTGAACACAAAAATTATCAGAAAAGGAAAATTTGTCTGCATTTCTGTTTCAACTGTCTTGTTAAACTATACTAGGTCTGCACTGATATTGATGAATGTCGAAATGGAGCATGTGTTCTTAATTCTATCTGCATTAACACTTTGGTAAGTATTTTTTATGGCTGTTGCTATTAAAGCCAGACCTATTATTAAAAACAAGTGTTTATAGACCATAACCCTCAGAACACATGTAGAATATATAGGCATAATATACTTGATTAGCAGAATGAAGACAAACATTTGTGCTGAAAAAGTTTATAGCACACAGTTGACCCTTGAACAACATGGATGTGAACTGTGCAAGTCCACTTACATGTGGATTTTCTTGTAAACAGAGGACAGAACTTAGGGTATTGATACCTATAGTATTGTAAATGTATTTTTCTTATGATTTTCTTTTCTCTAGCTTACTTTATTGGAATACAATATGGTACAAATAACATATAACTGTTAGTTGATAGTTTACATTAATCAGTTTGTTATCAGTAAGACTTCCTGTCAATAACAGATTATTAGTACTTAAGTTTTGGGGGAGTCAAAACATAGGCAGATTTTCAACTGTGCAAGCATGTTGTTCAATGGTCAGCTATAAGAGTAACCTTGTAAGTTCTATGCCAAACTTGTTCTTTTTCTTCTATCAGAGTTGAGCTCCTAGATAAATGTTTATTGAATAAAATAGTATTGTCCTTGAAATTTTTTTTTAAATGAAGTTTCTTAGTTTATATTAACAGCTTAGTATTCCAGAATATGCATTACTGGTGCCAACATGATCCCCGAAGGGTACTCATTAATTTCATAAAACTTACCAAAGTAATTGATATGAAATTAAAATGCTTTGCACTTAAGGGATCTAAAATTTAAGTATCCAGAAAAGGGTTTTACTTCCAAAAGTTCCTATCAGTTTCCAGGCTGATCAGTATAGCACAGTAGACTGTCAACAGAAGAACTGCTGGTTCCATGGATGACTATTTCTATCACTGTGTCCCTGGGAAAATTATTACTCTTTACATTCCTAGTTTTCTTACATGTAAAAAGCATTTTATAAATATCAAGTCACTTGTTTTAATCTTCACAACAGCCTTGTTACTAGACACCATTATTATCCCCATTTTACATCTCAGCAAATTGAAACACAAAAAAGTTAAGTCATGAAACTAAGGCCACACATCTTATAAAACCTCCAGGCTGGCCGCAGAGTCTGTGTTCGTACCCACAATGCAATGCTGCCCAGGAACAGACAGAGATCTATTGCTTCATAGCTCTTTACCAGGACAAAGCTAGTCTGCAGAAATAGATAGGGGAGACATTGACATAAAGTAATTACTAACACCACCCAGGGAGAGAAAAGTCGTTAGTGGAACTGTCTAGAAAATAAAACTAAAGAGAACCCAAAAACTGAAGGAGTAAGCAAAAGGAAAAATGAACAGAAACCAAGAAAGGGAGAGAACTGATGAAATGGAACAGTCCAAAAGTTGAAAGATCAAAAATTATCATTGAAAGACATATTTTGGACTTGGCAATTAACAGAGTGTAAGTGACCAAAATCATTGAGTTGAATACTTTATATGGTTGTCTTGCATGAAATATAAATTTTATATTAATGAAGCTGTTAATGAAAAAGTCATGCCTGGCCCTGAAAGCTATTACAATAGAATTGGCAGCTCATTTGCCCAGTTTCTTCCACAGCAGCCTGCCTCATCAAGAATTCTCAATGCAAAGCCACCGACATTTTTCTGTGTGCCTGTTCCTCTGTTACTCAAGTACTAAAAAAGCCAAAGGACCAGTTAAAAAAAAATTGCTAATTTACTTTCTAGTCAGACAATCTCCCTTGTGCCTCAAGTAGACCCTCTCACTTCACTTCACAGGACTTCTTGAAACTATAGCCCTTTCCTGTTGCCCTTCACAGTGGAACTGGCAAGTCAAAGTGATGGTTCACCATCTAGCTTTATTCTGCCTTTAGTTCTAATTCTTCATGTCTGCTTGTCCTGCCATGGCTTCCCCCTGGTGGTATCTTCACCAGTTGTCTTACGAGACGTGCACATAGGCAGAGAGACAGGTGTGGGTCTCACTTAATCCTGGCATCATATACATATAAAGATAAACACAATTGTAATTTAAAAAGACATATGGATCAATGGAATATAATTGAAAGCCCAGAAATATATGTATGTGGAGCCAGGACCATACAGAGGGGGAAGGAGAGTCTTAACAGATGGTGCTAGGAAAGCTGGACGGTCCCACGTTTAAAAGGATAAAGTTGGATCTCTTTCTAAATCCATGCACAAGAATAAACTCTAGATGGAATAAGGTAGATAGAATACCTGCAACAAGATAATATATATGAGAGTATTAGTGATAACATTTTATAATATCATTGGTAAAAGATGTTTTTGGTATCAGAAAAGGGTTATATTTCTCAAAGGGTTTTATTCTAAAATGGGTTTTATTTCTGAAATATATGACCCCTATAGCAGAGGAAATAAAAATATGAATAATTAGGACTACCTCAAATTAAAAATCTTGTAAAAAGCAAAAACTACAAGTAGACTAAAGACATCCTACTGAATGGTAGGAAAATATTCACACATTAACACAAATGATGAAAGGTTAATATTTGAGATATTAAAAAAAAGATTTAACAATAAAAAAAACAACCCAATTACTAGTTAGCAGATCTGAAGAGACAACTCATCAAAAAGTATATGTAAGGGATCAATAGATATATTGAAAAAAATGTTCACCATTGCTTTTAATAAGGGAGAAGCAAGTGAATACCACAATGAGAAGCACATAGTAATAAACTCCAAAAAGTGCTATAGAGGATGCAGAAAAAGAGGAACTAGCCTATTATGTCATCAGTGGGAATGTGAACTGGTAAAGCCATTTTGTAAAATTATCTGGATTTACCTTCAACTGAAAATGAAAATACCATATCACCCAGCAATCCTACTCCAAGGAACACAAAACCATCATTAAAAAAAACTGTACCCTCTACCGTACTTATTGCAGCACTACTTCTGATAGCTAGGACATGAAAGCAGCCTGAGTCCCACTGTTAGCGGATTGGATCAAGATGTATTCCACAGGAAGGACAGATGAAATGCTGCCATGTGCAGCAGTGGAAGGGGCTGGAGATAATTATGTATAGTAAAGCAAGTCAGAATGCCAAAGACAAATACCGGATAGTTACATGACAGACAATTCAACAAAGCAGAGTACTTAGAAAAAACCAGCAGCCATCAGAAAATGAAATGGAGTATCTAGAGTTAAAAGGGAGAAAAGATCAAAAGGGATTAAGGGATGGGAGTGAGGGAGAAAAATAGAGATAAAAAATACAAAATATACCTCATATCCCCCCCCCAAAAAAATGCAGGAAAAAAGTCACAGTTCCTTTGCTCACAGTTCTGAATACTTGGCTCATTGTCTTGTGTTTGCTCTCCTCAGGGATCTTATCGCTGCGGGCCTTGTAAACCAGGGTACACTGGTGATCAGACCAGGGGATGCAAAAGTGAAAGAAACTGCAGAAATCCAGAACTGAATCCTTGCAGTGTGCATGCACAGTGCATTGAAGAGAGGCATGGAGATGTGACCTGTGTGGTAGGTCCCATTTTTATCATTTTTTGTCCTCCATTTTAAACACACCTGTCTCCAATTTCTGCTTGCTGTAAAGTACTCAAAAGTGAAAACACTACAGTCCAGATAAACACAGACTTTAATAGTAATAGGGTCAAGTGGGTTTGTAGGTACAATGGTAAGTTCATGTAACCATCAGCTGCTTTTTCTGTCGTTGGCCATGGGTCAGCAGTTTCCATGGGCATCTCACAAGTAGAGTCCCAGGTCCCAAACCCGCTCTGTGGAAGCGCAAGGAGTGAGCAAATGTGATGTTCAGGAGCCTCCTCCCCTCCTCCTGTCTACTGTCCTGTCCTCTTATTAGCATATTGCTGCCATTTCCAACTGGCTTCACCCTTAACATGTCCCGTCGCAAAGTTTGCTAGTACTCCGGGAGGTGGGTCACACTAGAGAGGTGGTGGGCTGTGGAAAACCCTTGGAGAGATACCTCATTTCTCCTGCAGGTAAGTGGGAGGGGCAGAGGTTCTAGACTATGCCTCCACCGATTCTGGAATAGTTCAGTGGACAGTCTGTCTGCACCTTCCCAGCCCTGGAGCCAGCAGGCCACTCTTTCCTGATGTGGGTGTCACACAAAGTGGGCATAGTGGCCCTTGCTGAAGAGGAAGGCATGTTCCTGCCATCCACTCCCAATCCCAGGCTTCAGAGACTGCAGGGACCCTAGGCCCTGAGAAACCAGCCATCTTCAGTCTTTACCGCCTCCCATTTGGGGGAAGCCAGGCCTTCCGCAGACAGCCCTTCAGAGTCAGATTGCTGGGTCTATGGAGATCAGATCTCTGAGTGGCAGAAAGGATTCTGGGAGATTCTTTTCTTTTTTAAGATTTATTTATTATGCACACAAGAACTAGGGTGTAGGCCAGAGGTATGGGGCAGTGAGAGGATTCACCACAGAGTGGGGAGCAGAACAGGCAAATTGACTGAAATATACTACTGAGGGGAGCAGCAGGTGAGACAGGAGAGGTCTGCTGCGCCATGTGGGTCAGTTCTGTGACTGGGGATTGAACTCATGCTGCAGTGGCTGCTGATAGCTTCATAGTGCTGAGACTTAACCCCTTGCAACACCAAGGAGGCCCAATTTTTCCTTCGTTATGCCTGAAACTTAGACTTCTTTATATCTGAGCTCACAAAATTGTCCACAATGAACATGTAATTTTTCATACAGGAAAAAATAAAAAGAATCAAAAGTAAAAAAAAAAAAAATGTAATGACATCAGCTCTCTCCGGCAACACAGCTAGTTCCTGACATGGCCCTAATGAAGGAACTTGGTGGATTGGGGAGGAACCAGCAATTTCTCTAATTCCTGTTGGTTGGGCATGTTTATCACCATTGAGAAGCAAGTGTATCTGTGTTCAACTTCTCATTTTCAGTGAACAAATTGATGACTTCCCTGAGATGGTGGGTGACTGGGCTCTTAATATGTTTTTGAATTTGTAATAAGGCGCAATGACAGATGGTAAAGGATTAATATTCTTGGTATGACTACTAAGATAATTTAATCTGCCAGAAAAATGGCTTATTAAAAATGTATTTGTTCCTAAAGGAAATTTTTTCTTTATTAAAATGAGTCAAGGACCATATCCCATGGCTGAGCTTTCCAGGCCTTCTGAAAGCCCTTAGGCAATTACACAGAAATAGGGGTAGTTACAGGAAGGGTGTCTTTGGAATCCTGCTTTCTAAATCTCTGGTTGCAGAAGGACAATGCAGATGATCCAGAACAGGCGGCTACAGCTAGGAAGTCATTGGTCTTAAATCACTTTATTTTAATTAGCAAGGCCAGGAACATTCACTATTGTAACATTTCCTTTCACTTGGCCTTGGCGCTCTTCCTCAGCTGTCTTCTCTCCTTTGATATCCTTTCATAGGCCAGCTTTTCCTCCCCATGCCTTTCTGATTCCCTGCATTTTGCAGGTCCCTTTCTTCCCTGCTGTTCTGCCTGTTTTTCCTACAGGGTCCATACTGCTCTTGGGCTGAGCTTCTAGGACATGGCCTGGACATGGCCTTTGAAAGGATTTCCTTTCTCCTGCTTTGTTAGGCATCCTTTAACTAGGCCAGCTAGGATATGAGGTATGGGGATGCACTCACAAGTGCACGTTAATCATATTTAAATGGCAAAAGACATTGGACTGTGATAAACTTGAGTTCAAATCCTATCTCTGACCTTGAACAAGAGACATAACCACTCTGAGCCCAGCTGATTCTTCTGTAAAATGGATGATGGGGCCTCCCTGCTGGTGCAAGGGGTTAAGTCTCAGCACCATGAAGCTATTGGCAGCCACTGCAGCACAAATTCAATCCCCAGCCAGGGAGCTAACCTACATAACACAGCAGACCTCTCCTGTCTCACCCACTGCTCCCCTCAGCAGTGTATGTCAGCCAATCTGCCTGTTCTGCTCCCCACTCAGTCTCTGGTGAATTTTCTCACCCACCCCCTTCCCCCCCGCCACACACACACCTCTGGCCTACACCCAGCTCTTGTATGCATAAATAAATAAATCTTTAAAAAAAATGTGAGGGGGAATGATGATGTGATGACCTTGTCGCATCATTGTAAAGATTGGAGAAAACAATTGTCAAGAATCTGGCATAGAAAAACTCTTGCTTTAATGCATATTTTGCTGATAGTGAAGGCTTGCTTTCATTGGTTAGTTGTGGCAGGACACTTGAGTAGGCTTCTCTAGGGGAGCAGAGACAGAGAGAGCAGCATTGCATCTCTGGGAACCGTCTGTTAAAAGAAAAGGGTATGGATAGAGATAAAACATTTTGGTTTTTTCTTTGGTGGAAACTGATTGATAAGACTCTTTGATTCAGAGAGATGAGTGTGTTTCAATAATACGGAAAGTGCCACAAAAGCCACTCCACCCATTCACTTGTTCATTTCCACTGGGAGAAGAAATTAGATAATCATATGGAAATCATTTTGACAAGAACTCAAAATCATAAATGCCCTTGGAAACAGGAATTCCACATAAGAAATTTAGTACCTGAGCAGAATTAAAAATGTTCCTGAATTATTTGTTTCCTCATTATTTGCAATAGAAAAAGATTCTAAAAACCTGATCCCCACCAGTAAAAGACAGGGTGAGCTAATTGAGGCACATGTACACTTATGTAAGCTACATCTGTGCCCATCAAAAGAGATGACATGAATCTACATGGAGTGATATGGGAAGAGCACCCAAGGTACAATGTTAACTAAAATCAAGGGGCAGGACAGTATAGATATGTGTGCTGCCAATTGTGCTAAAGGACAAAACAAGAAAAAATGTTAGTGGGTTTGCTTGTCTGTGCACAGCTTCTCTTCATAATTATACTTGAGAAGGGATTGCCTTAATTACCTGAGGAACTGGAAGGAGTTGTCACTGTGCCTCCACTTGTACCTTTTGAATTTTGAACCAGTAATCTATTCAAAAAACAGTTTAGTAGTTTTAAAATCCTACCCAACAATGCAATCTAGCTCTGGGAGCTAGACGCCCTTCCCCTCTAGGCTCAGCTTCCCAGACTTCTGACGGGCTTTCCCTCCACAGTGTGGAGTTGGCTGGGCTGGTGATGGCTATGTCTGCGGAAAGGACATAGATATTGACAGTTACCCGGATGAAGAACTGCCATGCTCTGCCAGAAACTGCAAAAAGGTAAGGATATCAAGCAGGCAAAGGTGGGGGTCGGGGGGAAGGGGGAGAGAGAGAGACAGACAGACAGACACTGTGGCTTTCCAAAGCCACATCTTATATGGGTACTAAGTTCTGCAAGTTCCAGTTAAAATTGCATTTGTAAAGTAGCTGTACCTCAAATGTATCAACAATAAAAACAAGCAGTCACAGTCAATCTCGAGGTCACAATAGTTGTTGACTTAAGACAGATAATAGGTGGGAGGTAAGGGAAATAGAGTGTACAAAGATGAATAAGATCTTTCAGCTGTAAGGTGAATAAATATATTGTATAGCATGTGAGTGTAATTGATAACACTGTATAATTGAAATGTGCTAAGATAAAACTTCATTCTCACCAAAAAGGGGAAGGGGGGGGAAATATGTGGGATGATCAATATGTTAATTACTGTGATAGAGGAAATCTTCACAACACACGTGTGTGCATGATGTATCTCAAATCATCACATTGTACATTTTTAATATCTTATAACTTTATCTGTCAATTCAATGAAGTTAAAAAAAATAAGACAGATGTAGATGTCCCTCTGAGCTGTGTTTCCCTCTAAGGACAACTGCAAATATGTGCCCAATTCTGGCCAAGAGGATGCCGACAGAGACGGCATTGGAGACGCATGCGACGAGGACGCCGATGGAGACGGGATCCTAAATGAGCAGGTGCCTGCTCTGAGGGGAGGCTGAGAGCTGCCGCATGCCAGTGATGGTGGAGGAAGGCTTGTGAAGTCAGCCGTTTGTATTTAATCTTTCCAAGTGTTCGTTTCCATGCCTGCGTTCCCATAGCACTGCAACTTTTGTTCTAAGATTCTCCAATGTTTAAAATATAAACCGACAAACTTGAGCCTCCTGAGTTCTGACAACTCATGACAATGGGGGCTGGGACCAGGCTCTGCCTCGGGACCAGACACGCGTAGGAGTTCAGTAAAAGTCTGAGTAAATGTTTGTTCTTCCAATCCTTTAGGACAATTGTGTCCTGACTCACAATGTGGACCAAAGGAACAGTGACAAAGATATCTTTGGGGATGCCTGTGATAACTGCCGGACTGTCCTGAATAATGACCAGAGAGACACTGATGGGGATGGAAGAGGAGATGCCTGTGACGATGACATGGATGGAGATGGTGACTTTCTTGCTTTCTCTTTTCTTTGGGATTCATTCGTCCTTTTGCCCCTGTTCTCTGTAAAGAGTGGGAAAGGAGGTGCTGACCGGGAGGACCTTCCTGCTCGAGGTGGTTTCATGTGTCCTGTGTCTGGGGCCTCAGCGTCGACATTCTTTTGTGGAAGGAGACTCTGCAGCCCGCTGCCCTATTTAACAACCTGGGGTGTGTCTGAAACTCTACAGCGTTGCCAAAGACTATAGCAATCACTTTAAGCAGTGTTTCGGCAGGGCTGTGTCTTTGTATAGGAATCTGTCTTATAGATTCTAGCTTATAACTTTTCCCCCATCCTTTTCATCTGTGAGACCTGGAAATGGAGAATGGAACAAGAGGGCCTTGAGCAAGGTCACATGCCACAGCTTCAGGTCAGAGTCCTGCAGAGAAGCAGGTATTTCCCAAGAGACACAGACAGGCCATCTGTTCAGGGAAGGGCTTTGGAGACAAATGTCCCCAGAGGTGCCACAAGGGGCTTCATATTGTGGTCTGTGTGACTGTCAGTCACCCCCAGGGTAAAACTTCTGAGCCCTGGAGCCTCACAGATGTGCGGGAAGGCCTGTGTTCCTGTAAAGCTTCCATACCATACAGGCAAGTATAGGCTGGATCTGAGAGATTCTGGAAAACAGCGTATCACAGGGTCTTGAAGGAAATTCCTTTTATAAATGTAACCCCCAACAATATCCTCAGCTTGCCAAAACATGGCCTTATTTTCTGTGAGCCCAACTGATGACTTGGGTCCAGTGCTATTCTGGTAACCAGCTAAACAAAGTAAAACAGTGCCCTGAGTTATAGCATTTGCCAATTTCCCTGCTACAAATACCATTTCCACTTCCTGAATTTGAGCTACCTATATCACACGCTTGATGAGGAAGTGGGGGAGAGAAGGGAGCGATGACCTGGCTCCAGCACAGCATTGCCCGAGTCCTGGGCTGCCGCAGGGCACATGCCCGTACGGTCCTCCTCCTCCCCCCCACGCTCCCGTCTGCTCTCACAGCCCTTGACATCTCAGAATAGTGCTTCAGCTCACTATTCCTTTTTAAGTCTCTGGGATTTGTCCTTGGAAGTCACCTCTAGCTAACTCCTGGACGAGGCACGACTCTCTAGGCTGTCCTGGGTGAAGACAGTCTCCACGTGCCCATGTGCAGGTGCCATCTCTGTGGAGCCTAGAAGTCAGGTATTCCAGACCTGTCTGTGGTGTTCGCCTGACTCGGAAGCTTTCCTTTCTCACAGGAATAAAAAACATTCTGGACAACTGCCAACGAGTTCCCAATCGTGACCAGCGGGACAGGGATGGTGATGGTGTGGGGGATGCCTGCGACAGCTGTCCCGATATCAGCAACCCTAACCAGGTTAGTGGGAGGCAGGGACGTGGACTCCCAGCTGAACCCTCCTGTGCCAAGACTCATTTAAGCCCAGCATCTGAAAGGCACAACAGAACCCACAGGCCCAGTTCATTGCTGTTCCCACACACCTTGCAGAGCAGAAGTGGTGAAAGGGGAACATATTTGGGCCTGGAATGTATAAGAAGGACATTACAAGAGCTCTGAGGCCCCCTGGACTAATCTCACAGGCTCCAGAGTGTTGATGAGGTTAGTGATATGAGCTTAATGAGCCCCAAACATTAGTTCTTTCTTCTTTTTAAAGATTTATTTATTTATGCCTATAAGCTGGGGTGTAGGCCAGAGGTGTGGGGTGATGAGAGGATTCACCAGAGACAGAGTGGGGAGCAGAACAGGCAGATCACCCGCTGAGGGGAGCAGCAGGCGAGGCAGGAAAGGTCTGCTGCGCCATGTGGGAAGCTCCCTGGCCGGGCATCAGACTGGCCCTACAATGGCTCTGGATAGCATCATAGTGCTGCGCTTAACCCGTTGTGCCACCAGGGAAGCCCAGTTCTTTCTTCTGAAAGGAAAAAATATAACATAGAAATTTACCACCCGGAGCCTCGTGTCTCTTGAGTCCGCAAGCCCCTACGTACCCTACATGTGGACATTTCAGCTTAAATTCAGCCAGCGATGCATTGACTTCCCCATCTTACTCCCCCTTCCTGTCTGGATAATGGAGTAAAATGTGTCATATGTTTTCAAAACCCTGAGAGAAGGGAGTCATTTTGGCCCCTGTGACTCACTCCCCTTCCGGCTCCATTCCAAAGTGCGGAAGCAGAGCGGAATCGAGTCCCCAAGCCTGTGACTGGCTCCCTTCCAACCCGTGCCGCCTTCCTCGTCTCCACCTGCCACTTGCTGCCCCGGCGCCCTCTTCCAGCCAGCTCATCTGGTGTGTAGGCAGCCCAGCCATGCAGCTTGATATTTTGGAAGGCTTTTTTGAAGATTCAGCATTGTGCTACACCAATATGGTGTTGTCCTTTTGCAGTTTTACAGCAGCCCAATTCCAGAGAAATAATTCCTGAGCTCCAGTGATGATGGGCCAGCTCTGCCTTCTCTGGAACATTCTGCGCATATAGGCCCAGGGATAAATAACAGCACATTCTGTTCTCTTTGCAGTCTGATGTGGATAACGATCTGGTTGGGGACTCCTGTGACACCAATCAGGACAGGTATGGCACATTTCCCAGCTGCATGGGCTGGTTGGGAAAATCTGGAGAGCTTTCTCTTTCAGACCTTCCTGCTCTGCCATACTTTGGGATCACTCTAGGTAGATTGAGCTGCTGGTGGGAAAATAGCCCTTCCTCTGAGCAGAGATGGGGGTGTGCGTAGCAGGGTGACAGTGTCAGGAGGAGCCTCAAGGCACACTAGCGTGAGATTCTATGGTAGGAAGGACAGTCGTGCATCATGCTTCCAACATGGGCTCTGGAGTGACAGAGCTTCACTTACAACCTGGCTAACCTAAGGTAAGTTAACAAACCTCTGTGCCTCAGTTTTCTCATGTGTAAAATGGGGATGACAGTAGCCTCTGAAAATTGAGTTAATTTATGAAAAGTGCATATTACAGTTTGTTTCATAGATAGCACTCAACAGATATTAGCTTTTTTACTATTCTTTCAGTTTAGGAACATTTCATCATCATCCCAAGATAGAAAGCTGTCAGTTTGCAGAGAGATCACTGTTGTTACATTGCTCTGGAAATTTTCCATTCATTTCCCCTTGTTGGAGTGGAATTGTTCTATGCAAATGAATTTGTCAGCCCTCCCAGCCCCATATAGATACCTCAGATGTGGCAGGGACATCACCGGAGGTATAGACATGCGCCACTCTGCCTTCGGGCCATGGCGATCCTAGATCACCCCTTCCGTCTCAGTCGGGACTCCTTAGAGGCAGCAGCACAAGGAGGCAGGTGACCTGCTGCAAACGGAGACTGTTACTGTCAGAGCACCAAGAGAGGCAAGTCAGCGAGTCCCACACAGGCTGGTTCTGTTCGCATGGTAGGTTGATAGCCTCCCTGAGTTACGTGCAGCCACAGCGTGCCTGTTTGCAGGTCATCTTGCGCTCGGTTACCATCTGCAGGAATGTCGAGGATATCTTGTTCCACCAGCCTCTAGATTTTTGCCTAAAATAAATGACTCGTTATGATCCATTATAATTCCCATAGACTTGAGCCTTGGGGAGTAAGACAGAACTACTTATTTTTGCTTAAGATTGCTCAGGGCTAGAGAGAAGGGCCACTAATGGCTCAGTCTTATGATTAAAAGAGCCTCTCAGCTGCCTTCCAGGGAGTTCCAAAGCTTGAGCCGGTCATCAGCTCATCCAGGCCACAGCACTTTCTCTGGGACTGTCCTGCCTCCCACGTGCATCTGGGAAGTGTGGCCTGCAGCATGTGGACAGGCCCCTGGCCTCCCTTTCCTGGGGGGAGCAGGTGAAAGGAGTGTCTTGCTCTGACCACAGTAGCCATGGGACGTCTCTGTCAACTCAGGGAAACCTCTCAAGGCAGACTCATCGTCAGGCAGCCCTAAGGCCTGGAAAGAAGTCAGGTGGGCGGAAAATGCGGGTTCTGAGGAGTGCTTTGGACCAGGCCAAGCCGGCCTGCATGCTTGCCTCTCGGAGGGTTCTTTGCCATTCTCTCAGGGCATTCACATCTGTTCCTCCTTAGACGTCTGGCCCAGGACTATGAAGAATCATCAAAAAGAAAACACTGTAGAGCTTCCTTCAAGCCAGGCACTTACCAAGTGCTTTTTCATATATTCAAATGTTGTCCGATATGCAAGCCTATGAGCTAGGAGCTGTTATATCTGCATTGTACAGATGAGGGCCCTGAGCCATCCAGGGGTCTAGTATCACGCCTGGGGCCTCAGGCTGGTAAGTGGTGAGCTGCGTTCACACAGAGCAGTGTCACTCCGCTCTTCCCTCTGTAATCTGAATCAGGTTGGCCCCAGACTGCCTTAAGCATCTGGTCACAAAATCATAAATGGCCCCTTATCATCTTCACTAGGAAATGACCTATGTGTTTTAGCAATTTGAAGAAGTGGGAAAATGGTTTCTGAGGCCCTAGAGCAACCGTATCTAAGGACAGTGGGTTTGATAAAAGACCAAACTGCTTAAAAATCCAAACACCCCCCATTGACAACCGAACTCTGCCTGTCCGCTGCTGAAATGTGATGACATCCCCTGCTTGCTCCCGCAGTGATGGAGACGGGCACCAGGACAGCACAGACAACTGCCCCAACATTATCAACAGTGCCCAGCTGGACACTGATAAGGATGGAATTGGTGACGAGTGTGATGAGGACGATGACAACGATGGCATCCCAGACCTGTTGCCCCCTGGGCCGGACAACTGCCGGCTGGTGCCCAACCCAGGCCAAGAGGATGGCAATGGTAAACAGGCTCAGCCCCTGACTGCACGCGGTCCCGGGGCACCCTTCACCCACACACGGTGCTCACCTCTCCCCAGGCAGCCCCTCTGCATAGCTGCAGCTGGTGCGCACAGTAGGTTGTCAGAGAAGAGCTGCGTTATAGCCCCTGAGCGGCCCTGGCAGGAGATGACACGGGGCCTTTCCACATGCAGCCAAGGGTCTTGGGGAGCTGCTCTGCCCTCTTGGGGTTCACTCACTAGGAGATGCGAGCAGAGCAGGGAAAGAGGCCCAGCAGCAATGGCTGAGTTGAATTCACAACCTCAGATGCCTGCAGAGCCAAGCCGATAAGGAAGGGTGAGCACAGTCAGAGGGAAGACAGTAGAGTGAGGACACTGGTGAGTGCTGCGGGTGTGTCCATCTACAGCTGCACAAATTCAGGTCTTTTAATGCCATGTTAGCTGAACAGAACACACTCGGAGGCCAGATTCAGCCTAGGAGCATTAGAAATTACGTGCTCAGATATTCTGATGATTTCCCTTTGTAAAGTCAGGCTTAACATCTACCAGTGGGCAAACCCCACTGTATGTGATCAAGGAACTTCCTGGAGACAGAGTGGAGGGGAGTTGTCCAAATTGACCTTACAGAAACTCTGGGTGTTGCTGAGGACTGACCTGGTCTCCCACCTCAAGGGTTAGGGGGGCGCCCAGGCAGACGTGACTGATGCCAGGGCTCCTCTTCCAACACAGGGGGAGACCTGGAGCCCTGGAGGTGGAGCTTGGATTCTGTCCTGCTGCTGCCCAGTCTCCTTGCTCCGTCTAGGAGCAGTGGCAGGTGTAGCCTCATCAAGCTCCTCCTCCCCCTCAGGTGATGGAGTAGGAGACATCTGTGAGACAGACTTTGACCAGGACCACGTCATCGATCGGATTGACGTCTGCCCAGAGAACGCGGAGGTCACCCTGACTGACTTCAGGGCCTACCAGACCGTGGTGCTTGACCCTGAAGGGGATGCCCAGATCGACCCCAACTGGGTGGTCCTAAACCAGGTGAGTGTCACACAGTTGGCGACACCTCAGCTTTCCTTCAACACAGGCCCTTCTGAAGGCCGTAGGTGATGTGTAGACGCTACAGCCAGTGAGTCAGGCACCACTCCTCACAGCGGCCCCATGTTACAGGGCAAGGTCAAGTCTTACAAAGCTTGCGTGAGTGACTGAGGTTGGGACCCAGCAGTCTGACCCCTCTGTGGACTGCTTCTCCCCGGCAGGCACAGGGGGATTCTGGGAATGAGCAATCATCACCTAGCAAGACACACTCACTACAAGTTAAGGGTTTATTGAGTCAGCTTAAGTAACAGTTTTAGCAAAGTTATTTCTATGCGGGCCCTCCCTGGTGGCGCAGGGGTTAAAGTCTCAGTGCTGTCAAGCTATCGCCAGCCACTTTGCCATGAGTTCCATCCCTGGTCAGGGAGCTGACCCACAGGGCGCAGCAGACCTCTCCTGTGTCACCTGTTGCTCCCCTCATCAGTGTGTATCAGTACATCTGCCTGTTCTGCTCCCCACTCTCTCTGGTGAATCCTCTCAGCACCCCCATACCTCTGGCCTACAACCCAGTTCTTGTATGCATAAATAAAAGTTACTTCTATGCAGCCTTGAGCTCTTTATTCTTTTTTTTTTAATCACTTTTTTTTAAAGATTTATTTATTTGGCATACAAGCTGGGGTGTAGGCCAGAGGTGTGAAGTGGTGAGAGGATTAACCAGAGACAGAGTGGGGAGCAGAACAGGCAGATCTACTGAAGTACACTGCTGAGGGGAGCAGCAGGCGAGGCAGGAGCGGTCTGCCGCGCCATATGGGATTCTCCCTGGCCAGGTATCGAACTCATGCTGTAGTGGCTCTAGATAACTTCATAGTGCTGTGCTTAACCAGTTGTGCCACCAGGGAGGCCCCGAACTCTCTATTCTTAACAAGGCAAAGTAAGTCCCCCTCACTCACCCATGGCATTTGAGGTCCTGGGCTCTCCTGAGTTTACTCAACTAAGATCACCCTTAAATCTCTCTGCAGGGTATGGAGATCGTGCAGACCATGAACAGCGATCCTGGCCTGGCAGTGGGTATGTCCAGGGCCTCTGTGGCCACTTGTGTAGAATTACTCTTTCCAGTGACGCTTGTGGCTTACCTGTTTTCTGATCTTTACAGGATACACAGCTTTCAATGGAGTTGACTTCGAAGGGACCTTCCATGTAAATACTCAAACAGATGATGACTATGCTGGCTTTATCTTTGGTTATCAAGATAGCTCCAGCTTCTACGTGGTGATGTGGAAACAGACAGAGCAGACGTACTGGCAAGCCACCCCATTCCGAGCTGTTGCAGAACCTGGCATTCAGCTTAAGGTAGGGTGGTTAGAAGTCACCCATCTATCGTCCTGTCTTCCATGCCTTTCACCTTCTTTTTCAATTTATGTCCTCCCACATGGCATTTAACTCATCTCAAAAGTTAATGCATTTGTTCTAGTGTTCAAATCAGGACCTTATCTTCATTGGGATGTAGAGGATCTACAGTCTCACCTCTGGGTGATTATTGGTGAGAATTTCAGCTGGAGTAGGGCCCCAGAGGTGAAGAAGGTTTGGGGGTACATCTGCGTGCCCATAATGTTGGAGACCAACCAGTCTGTTTCCTCAGTGGAGCCAATTTTATGCTGGAGGGCTGAGGGGCTTCCTCTGTCACTCCCGCTGTGAGGGGCGGCAGACTTCAGTAGCAGCCTTCATCTGATGACAGGAGCTGTGGGCTTACACAGTGCAGAACATGCGCCAGGACTCACCTCAGTAGAAATGGCATTTGAGTGCTTCTGCTTTTGTCTGAACCAACATCTCTGGGATCCAGGAAGGGTGATCTGTGTGTTCCATTGTAAGTCTTGCTCATCTGTTATCAGGCTGTTAAGTCCAAGACGGGGCCTGGGGAGCATCTTCGCAACTCCCTGTGGCACACAGGCGACACCAGTGACCAGGTCAGGCTGCTGTGGAAGGACTCCAGGAATGTGGGCTGGAAGGACAAGGTGTCCTACCGCTGGTTCCTGCAGCACAGGCCCCAGGTGGGCTACATCAGGTAGGCAAAGGACCCATCTCTTCACCTTGCACTTGCAGCAAAGAGCCTGCACTTCCCTGACCGGGGATGGTCTTCAAGGCCGTCCCTTCAGGTTATGGTTCCTAGAAAAAGGTGAGGCCAGACTGATCATGGGGACTATTTGAGCGAGACTAGGTGAGGAAGCAGCTCCTATGGGGGAGCTCAGCCTTGCATTTGAATGGTGAGCCCCCTTTCCACCATGCTGGCTGATGAGAGTTGTGGCTGAGTCTCCTCCCAGTCACACCTGTGGTCCTCTGGGCCCTGTGTGATCACTTACTCAGATCGTTCTCACTGCGTTGCTAAGAGTCCCCATAGTCTTATCTTCTTTCCTGGACTATAAACTCGGTGAGAGAGGTCACTTTCTTGATTTTATCTTGTTCTCCTCCTGAATGTACCATTGAACTAATCTTCATGTGAGCCAGTGTCATCTACTTCCCTAGAGGACCCCTGAAAATGTGCTCAGGTGGCATATGACCTCATCTTTGAAATTCAGATGGTATACTTCCTTGCAGAGCAACACCAAAGCCAGCTCGTGTAGTGCTTCTAGAAAGGAGTACCAGTTGCATTCTCCTCACCAGGGCAGGAAAGCAGCCTAGAGAGGGAAAAAATCTTGAGCTAATTCATGTTTTGTTCTTTGAAACAAAACATGACATCAAAAGTACTGTTGGTCTCACAGTAAGATGCTTGTGCTCCCAGCCCCATTAAGTCCAGTGCTCCTTTTCATAATATTTTGAAACCTCCCCTTCCTCTTCTGTCTCAAAATGAAATCAAAATCTAACCTACATATAACTTTATAAAATCAGCCTGATCCCTAACATAGTAATTTTTAAAATTATGTAAATGGCTGGCCACACCAAAACAGACTGAAACAGACATTTGTCCCTTTACCTACAGTCACTGGGAATGTGATATTCTGATAGATTGTTGTGTTGGTGACTTAAATACTATGGTGGTGGTGCTAGTGGTGATATGAATTTGAAAATTAAGAGCTGCTTATCATTATAAACAGGGTAATCAATGGTTTCTCCCTGAAAAAATCAGTTTATATTAAAACAGTACCAGAAATGCTTGATATTCACAAGTAGAAGGGAGTTAGATTCTAAACCCCAATAGTTTAAGCAGGCTCCTCACTTACCCCAGTGTCTGGAGGAACATTCCAAAAAGTATGGGGTGCAGAACAGGTTTTGTGTTCTCTCTGGGGCCTGGTAAGCCATCCCTGGCTTCTGCCACTAAATGCCACAATGACAGTCATAAAAATGCCCCCACATATTTTCTCAGAGTGCTGTCACTCCTGATGAGTGTCATTGCTCAGCGATTCCACCAAATGATGTCAATAGACCTAAGGAAAGCAGTGGTGGTTAAGTCCCCTGTCTAGACAATACCGTCACAGGATGATGAAATTACAAAGCCTCTTGGTTGGTGTCAGGTTGTGATTTCTCTAGCTCATCACCAAGTACCCATCAAGTGTGACTCTGCCCAAAGTGATGGTAGGCCATGGAGAAACAAGTTGGAAGGACGTGGGCACATGGACTCTGCCCTCAAGGAGTTCATGCAGTCTAGTAAGGAAGGGGCAATGGCTAGAGGACACTCTAGACCTGAAGAATTGAGTATCAAACAGCCCAAGAACCCTGTGTATAAAAGGTGGGACCCTATATGGAAACAACCCAAATGCCCCAAAATTGATGACTGGATCAAGATGTGGTACATGTACTCAATGGAATACTATTCAGCAATTAAAAATGATAAGCCCATGCAATTCGCAGCAAGATGGATGGAGCTAGAAGGGATCATGCTCAAATGATGCAAAATAAGCCAGAGAGAAAAAGAAAAATATCGAGTGGTTTCACTTATAGGAGGAATATAGGGGAGCCAAATAAGATCAGGAGGAGAAAATAACACACAAGACAAAAACAAAAACTAGCAGGTAGCCATAAATAAGACATTCTACAGGGGAGGGGGAGGAAAAGCGCACAAAGGACTATGGTGATGGCTCATAGGTGAACTGGTGATGGGAAACCTATGGGAAATACACAATAATGTAAAGGATATTTTTTTCCATTTTTTATTTATAAAGTTAAGGACATTTTAAAGACAAAAAAAATAATAAGAGGTGGGACCCCTGGGTCTCCCAGGAGGCACTTTACCAGGGTTCGGGTTTCACAGAGACCCATTCCAGCTCTGTTTTCTGCAGGGTGCGATTTTATGAAGGTTCTGACTTGGTGGCTGACTCCGGGGTCACCATAGACACTACCATGCGTGGAGGCCGGCTTGGCGTTTTCTGCTTCTCCCAGGAAAACATCATTTGGTCCAACCTCAAGTATCGCTGCAACGGTAATGTGCCTGCTTGTTACTACACATGATTACTACTAGGACTAATCAAATAATGCACCTTATTTTATAGCTTACTTCTCTCCCAGAAACTTTAGGCCCATGCCGTACATTTAGTGCCATCTGATGTTCCCTGTGTAATGGTAAAGCAGAAGGCAGATCTCATTTTTTACATTTGATAGATGAGAAAATTGAGGCCCACACATTTAAACTGTTTGGTTTAGGGCTTGGGGCTTAGTAAGAAATTCAGTCAGGTTTAATTTATAGGCAGCCTTTATTTTCATAGGGCTCAAGCGTAATCACAGACTCGGAACCCACTCTGCCTGCTAATTTTCTCTGGGTCTGTGAATGAGCACTCCCGGGCTTTAAGCCAACAATTTTCAAAGCTTCCTGAAGTAGAAAATGGCGGCTGGGCCTTTTGGTGCCTGTTGGCAGGCTGACAGTGACCCCTAGTGATGCCTGCACAGAACAGACGAGAGGATGCCAGGGAGGAAGGGGACTTACTGACCTCTGTACCCGTTCTTGCTTGCAGATACCATCCCGGAGGATTTCCAAGAGTTTCAAACCCAGAATTTCGATCGCCTGGATACTTAAGGAAGCAATCCATAACTGCTTTTCCAAACACTAAAGCTATATATTTTTTAACTTCATACAACTTTCTTTATATGCACTGTGGCTTTCTTTTACCAACTTAAGTATATCAAACTTTTTTATGACTGTGGCAATAAAGAAGAAATTTCTAAAAACCATGTAACTCAGACATACATACTTGAGGCTCATCCTTTGATAGCAACTATACTGTTCTCCAAGGTATCCAGGTTGAACTTGGAGGATCTTTTTTCCCTCAGACCAGATCAGCCAGTGAGATGGAGTGTGTGTGACTCAGGGCCCAGGCCCAAGGAGTCCCCTTTACTCACTCCAATCTCACGCTCACCTAGTGACATGTGGTTGAGCCACCTTCCCTATAAAGGCTTTTCCTGACCAGTCTTCACAGATTTGTCCTTTTCTTTCAGATACCTTCACCCACTCCACACACACTTTCCACACAAATAGTCCTTCATACAATTATTGTGCTTATTTATATATTTGGCTCCCCCTAGTGGAAGGCAGACTTACTAAGATGAAGGGCCATGTTAGCGCAATCAGGATCCTCAGTGCCTAACAGCACTTTGGCAGTTAGTAAAACTGGAGCAGATGCTTGCTTGATGAATGATGCCTCTTAAGTAACAAGGCCTGTGGACTACAAATGGATGAGGTAAGCCCTCCAACTCAAAAAGCTGCCCACAACATATGCTCCGTTGGTATTACTGACACTGTACTGGGGCAGAAACTGGCCAGATTTGTACACTAGCTTTCTTACCATTCCATTAATAAGGCAAAGATCTAAGCAAGTTCCCTAAAAAGAACATTGCTTTCTGGGGCCTCCCTGGTAGCTCAATGGGTTGAGCGCAGCACTGTGGAGCTGCCTACAGCTAAGGCTGTGATGTTCGATGCCCGGCTGGGTAGATTCTCACACGGCGCAGGGTGGTGGATCTCCTTAACATCGTCAACCGGCAGCGTTAGGTGCGGACCTCTGTGGTGGCGCAGTGGGTTAAGCGCAGCGCTGTGGAGCTGCCAGCCGCTGGGGCGTGAGTTCGATGCCCCGCGCCAGGGAGCTTCCAACATTAGCGCTCTACCTATTCTGGCGTGCGTGCGTGGTGCGTGCGTGGTGCGTGCGTGGTGCGTGCGTGGTGCGTGCGTGGTGCGTGCGCTCTCTGCTTGAGGAACTGCATTCTAATTGGAATACATATTAATCGTTAAGAAATTGTGTTGAGCTGGCTCATTATACTGATTTCAGGTGAGCCTGACTTCGTCATAAACCATCCTCTGCCTACTATGTTCTCCCTGAGGCTGCGTAGGGGGGGGAGGCAGCCTTCCCTCACCCCCGCCCCCCAACTGTGAGCAGTGCTCTGAGATAGCTTGTGTCCACAGGAAACAGTGAATCAGTGCTCTTGTGTTTAACCACGCCAGCACTGTGGCCCACAGGACATTTAGAACATAATTCCATCCCTTACGGAGCTTATTACGTTGCCAGAAAAACAAGTTATTATGCATAAACAGAGTAGAGGCACTGAAGCCAGTGCATACAAGCTCACAAGAGTCAACTATTAAATTCCTAGATATTTTGTTGACAGTTTGAAATCTGCTGTGGACAGAAATTGGCAAACATAAATCAGGACTCCTGGGAACTGTCAAACAGGTAACAACATGCAACTGGGTACACTTACTCCTGGTCATATTGTCCAAAAGTTTGTCTTTTATCCATCCCTCTGTGTCCTCTATATAGTACATGTGAGTGAAGTCATACATTTGTCTTTCTCTGGTTTATTTCACATAATATTTGCTTCAGATTTGTGATTTTTAAATTCAAAGGTATGGGAGAGTTTGGTTGAATATATAAATAGTGACTATATAATCCACCAGTTAGATTTGTGAGTTATTTAAGTACCTATTTAGATTTTTGTCACATAAATGCCAAAAATTAAACAATATATAATATACTACAAATTAGCATGGCATTTTATTTATATTAAATTTATGAATGCAATTTAAAATGCTTATGGAAATTTATGTAAATGGGACCAAACATTAATCAAAGGCTTAAAACTGTTCATACATTTTGCTAGAGTAATATATAGATTTGCATATTTAGAGTATAAAAGTAAGATTTTTAAGTTGAACTTACAAACTTAAGATTTTAGTATCTTAAATACTAATTTTCAAAACCAAAGCAACATAAATTGTGTTTCCTGTGTACAAAAGTTGTCCTCATAAGCAAAAAACGAAACCAATGAAAAACAGCACAGGAACAGTCAACAGATAGGATATCTTTGTTTTATTGGAATCTGGGAAAATGCATCCCCTCCCCACCTTACAAAGATGCCTAAACCTGTCTACCCATCTGGAGGGGCCATAGTTGCCCTCTGCCACAGGGCGTGAGAGGTGGAAACAGCCCCTGAGGGTGTTGGTGATGGAGGACTGGACACAGCCCAACCTTGGGAGCAGAGGCGCCAAGCCTGCAATTGCAGGAATGCCCAACAGGGGGAGCCCTGCAGTCACCCTGAGGAAAGCACCCTGAGGGAAGGAGGACCAGATCCTCATAGTAACCTCCAGGAATTGAAGTACAATAGTAAAGGTGGTGACCCCCAAAGAAAAGGCCCTTTGTCTCTTCTGAAATCGTCTAAGCTCAGGGCACCTCAGTGGGAGGTGGGAGTGAGGAAGGATTCCAGTAAGGACTGAGAGGCCCCTGGTTGAGAAGGCAGGGAGACAGAGTGAGAGCAGGGAGCTGGGCTCTGCTCAGACCCAACAGAGAATAAACAGAAGCTCAGGGAGGGAGGACATGAGGGGCAGAGCCAGAGGGGCTGCACTGGGGGAGGAAAGTGGGCTGAAGAAAGATCCAAGACCTCACCAGAGGCAGAAGCGGGCAGCCCCAAACCCACAGGCAGAAACCAGGAGCCAACAAAATCCTTACACTATTCTAAAATAAAACTGCACATGTGTTTGTTTCTACAGGAAGGAAGAGAAGTTAAGATGGGTCAAAGAAACCAATGAGCCATTTAAATTGGCTCAGCAGAATATGGCTGAGAGAAATACAGGTGATTAAGTGAGAGACATTGAAAAAAACTGGTATGGAAATAAACAACAGTGGCTTTATCTCCCAACTCACACCACCATGGCAGGACCCCAACTCAATTTCTTGAGCTACTACAAGTTGGACCTGGATTATTAAGCTCCAATTTGTTCTTAAAACTAAAAGATTGGTTCTTAAAACCAAAAGATGCCTGTGTTTTTAGGCCACATCCTTCCCCCTATGAAATCCCCACATAACGCCCTGAGCTAGTGCTACCGATGGAAGGGGGACCCTAAGGCCCAACAGCACCCAACAGCGTACCCTGAAAAAGGGATCCATTTCAGTCCTTTATCCAAACTGATCTAGCACAAACGTCTCCCCTTCACTAAGTTAAACTTGCTAAATAACATTCACCCTCTACACTATGAAATATGATAGGAAGTCACTTAGGAAGCAGATGTGTCCACAGCCATCCAAGTCAGTATGAACATCTGTTGCCACGTTTGGAGTTTTTTCTAAATAGCTGCTCACTGATTGCTTATTTCATAGCACCCACTAGAGTAACAGTTGCAGACATCTAATGTCTAAGGAAAAGTTACGAGAGGAAAAAGTATTGAACATTTTCTCCATTGACTGATTTTTTTATGAGTTTTTACTAGTCCATCTCACCTCCACCCCTTTCCCACTAGAATTCTGAGGATCAGGTTTGAGAAGTAATACCTCAGTAATATCCCTTCCAGCCCTGTGATTTTCTGTGACCTCATAGAGGATGGTTACTGTGCTATATTCTTCTTTGTACCCCAATTTCCCTCACCCCTCTATAGGCCAATGCCTCAAGCCCCCTGGGAGGCTTCAAATTCTTGTCTTTCTCCATGGGGTCCTCTAGGGGGCAGCAACCCTCTAAAAATAGCCCTATTCCCAGCAAGCTGTGTTTTAGCTCAAGCTGTCACTGTGCAAGTCAGATCAAGTGGAAAAAAATAAAGTTACTGAAGAAAACCAGCACCTCTTCGACACTGCCTAGACCCCTGTCATGCACTTTCTTTTCATAATAGAATTATTAACTTGTTATCTGTGTTCTTTATTAACAATATACCCTCACTATTACATTTCTACTACTCAACAATAGTGTCTGGCTTGTATTTGCTGAATAAATATCTCTTGAAAGACTGAACTAAAAAAAAAAAGATGTCTTCTAAAATTTATTACAGTACAATAAAAATTACAATATGCTCCTTGCCCTATGTTAAGTGCTAGTAGTTTAATGTTAAAGAATTCTTATTTACCAAAAGAAATTACTAGCAAAAACCACCACCACCATACATAAAGCAACATAAACATGAATTACAGCACATGAGGCTCTGAATGAACTCAGAGAATGTTTTCGTTATGCTTGTTTTTGTTTCATGAATTATCTAGAGATTTCTTCCCTATCCCTCAACCCAAGTTCACATTATAGTCTTCTCTGTGAGCCAGGAATAGTATCTATTCATCTATCCATTCATCACTCACTTATTCACTAGTCAAACACACATTAGCAATTCCTGTGTGCTAAGCACTGTCAGGAATACAGAAAAATGCACAAAGCCAGTCACCTTTAGTCCAGGCCTTTCTATATGAGGAAAAACATTTTTTTTTCTAATACTGGACAAAAGCATAACTTAGAGTTGTGTTGCCAATCAGGTTCTTGTGTTCAGGTGATTGAGGGCTAATCACCAACACACTGGACTGAAGGTCAGCAAGCACAGACTTACTGCAAGAGACACTCCTGACAGCAGGAAGGGGCCAGGGAGACGCCCGTTACTGCTGCTTTACTCTTACTATCTCTGATAGGGACTTTCCTCATTCTGGTGCTTTTCCACTTCCTTCCTTTGCCTCATTGCCCCACTTTGCCACCTAAAGCTGTGAAGCCACCACAAGCTACTGGGTGCCTCTATATGCTTCCTGTGGCTACTAGCTCAGTGGCCAGCAGCCTTTGCCTGCCAGCTGTCTGCTCCCTCAAGCACCAGCGGCAGTGGGCTATCTTACAACCAGCCCTTGCCAGCTAGCTCTCTACTACCTCAATTGGATGAACTTTAAAGATAATCTCTAGATTTCCTTGCTCACCATCTCTATAAAGCACAAAAGACAACTCCTTGTCTATTGAAAGAGCCCCTTTTATTTAATCCTGAGAGTTTTTAGCCTCTTGGCCCAAAAAGAATCTTGTCCTAAACATCCCACCAGGAAGAACACATTTTCAGGGAGCAAAAGCCAACTTCCCAGGCTAGATGGGTGGCTCAGCAGAAGCTGCCTGAATCAAAAACTATTTGATCTGTGGTGCTTTTGTTGTTAGGTTTTTTGATTGGTTTTATTGAACAAATATTTAAAATTTGGAAGAGTTCACAAAAAATCGGGATTTCAGGTCTCCCTGGTGGCACAACAGGTTAAGTTGCAGCACTATGAAGCTACCCATAGCCACGGCAACACAAGTTGGATCCCCGGCCAGGGAGCTTCCCACATGGTGCGGCAGACCTCTCCTGCCTCCCCCGCTGCTCCCCTCAGCAGTTTATTTCAGTCAATCTGCCTGTTCTTCTCCCTACTCTGTCTCTGGTGAATCCTCTCACCACCCCACACCTCTGGCCCACACCCCAGTTCTTGTATGCATAAATCAATCTTTTTTAAAAAATCGGGATTTCCAAGATGGTTTCACTTATATGTGGAATATAGAGAAAAAAAAGGGTCAGGAAAAAAACTTAGAAGTTGACCATAGATCAGAGACAGACCACAGGGGAGAAGGGCGAGGGGTCCTAACGGGAGGGAAGAGCACAGGGACTATAGTGATGGTTTGTGGGGGCTATGGTGGTGGGAAACTGTGGGGACTACACCATAAGGGAGAAATCAAATACTGTCCAACAATTAACAATGATGTACGAAAATAATTTTTTTTTTTAATTTGGATTTCTAGCTTCTCTTAAAATCAAAAACTGACTCACTCTCTGCAGAAGCTGACTCACTCTCCAGCACAGGAACCCTGGAAAGACCAGGCCCTCCTCCTGCCCTGGACCCCAGCCCACCCTCTTCACTCATTAAGCACCTGCCTGGCCCTTCTGGTGACTGAGGCAGAGACCTCAGCTTGGGGGCCTGCCACTCTGGCAGGCCAGCAGGGAGCCCGGGGAAGGCCTGCACACCTCCGGCTGACAACTGTTAGGTGACTTGTTCCGAGCCCCCAACGAGTGTATGGCAGGACCTGGACTCTAACCCAGGAGCCCTAACTCCCATAGCAGCAGAACTCCCAAGAAACAGATGGGACATAGTCTGGAATTGGGTGATGGGGAAGAGCCATAAAGAGGCCATTAATGGGGCCTCCCTGGTGGTGCAGCGGTTAAGAGCTGCGCTGTGGAGCTGTCGGCAGCGGTGACGCGAGTTCGACGCCCAGCCAGGGAGATTCCCACATGGCGCGGCAAACCTCTCCTGCCTCTCCCACTGCTCCCCTCAGCAGTGTATTTCCAATGATCTGCCTGTTCTGCTCCCCGCTCTGTCTCTGGGGAACCCTCTCACCGCCTCACGCCTCTGGCCTGTACCCCAGCTTGTATGCATAAATAAATACAATCTTTAAAAATAAATAAATAAAATAAAATATTAAAAAAAAAAAGAGGCCATTAATGGAAGTGGGAGTGAGTTTCAGGAAACCAAAGAGAGTAAAGCATCCCTCCCTGTATTCCCTTCCCTGTTTCCCCACCAAGTAATAAAGGGTTGTTCCCCTCACCTCTACCCTTGACAGAGTCAGTGAATCATCCCTGCAGAGGGCAGGGGTACAGAGCGGGCTGACCGGCAGGAGCTGTGGTCTTGGATAGAGACACACAGTCGTTCTCCAAAACCCCACCAAGAAGGAGCCAAGGAAATAAACAGCCGCATTCAGCTCCTCCCCGTCCCAGTTTGCCCAGTCTCAGTCAGAACCCATGTGAGAAAGAGGTCCACTGCTACAGAAATGCACGCCAGCCCCTCCAGACAAACAACAGGGGGAGCTGGGGGGGGGCGGGGCATGGCTCCAACTTGACCCCAGGACACAGAGGAGAACCCCAGCACACTGCAGCTCCACCTGGATTCCTCCCCCCTCCACCCTGGCATCCAACTCTTCACACTGCCTGCCAAGGAAGGAAAAAGACTGACAATAATAACAGCTCTGCTCGGAAAGTCTTTGAGACACTGTACACGTTATTGCTAATCCTGACAACCTGCCTGTGTAGGAGGAGAGGGAGAGGAGGAAGGAGAGGGGAAGGTTCTCTTCTTGTAACTGAAGAAACTGAGGGAAGACACCTACTTTATAAATGTCATAGGCAAGATTCAAACCCAGTGTCACTGATCCCTGGAATGATCGGTCTCTCCAAAAAGGGTTCTGATAGGCTTTTCCTAAGATGTTCAGGGTAGGCCTTTTCCATATATGTCACCTTGGCACATGGAACAAAAGTCAACTGAAGTCCTATGAGCATGGGAGAAATGGCTACTACACTTAGAGAATGAAGATGGCCAATAGTTGGGACAGCTCCAGAAATCAGAAGTTAGAGAAAACATCTCCTGGCAAGATTTTGTCATATGAAGTCATCCCCTCCTTGTTATCTGAACTCCCTCCTCTCTCCATACCTCAGACCCTTTAACACAGAATATAAACCCCAGTTGGTCCAATTCACTTTAGAATACAGAGCTAGGAGGCCTCCTTGATGGTACAAGATTAAAGTCTCAGCACTATCAAGCTATCACCAGCCACTCAGGCATGAGTTTGATCCCCAGCCAGGGAACTAACCTACATGGTGCAGAAGACCTCTCCTGTCTCGCCCACTACTCCCCTCAGCAGTGTATTTTAGTGGATCTGCCTATTCTGCTCCCCACTCTGTCTCTGGTGAATCCTCTGGTGAACCCCCCATACCTCTGGCCTACACCCCAGTTCTTGTATGCATAAATAAATATTTTTTTAAGATTTATTTATACAAAAAAAAAGATTTATTTATACATACAAGCTGGGGTACAGGCCAGAGGCGTGGGGCAGTGAGAGGGTTCACCAGAGACAGAGTGGGGAGCAGAATAGGCAGATCAGAAATACACTGCTGAGGGGAGCAGCGGGAAAGGCAGGAGAGGTCTGCTGCACCATGTGGGATTCTCCCCGGCTGGGCGCTGAACTTGCATCGCGGGCTGTTGACAGCTCCACAGCGCAGAGCTCAACCACTGCGCCACCAGGGAGGCCCTTGCGTAAATAAGTATTTTAAAAAATAGAATACAGAGCCACGTAAATTCTCTAAATGTGTACTATTAAGTTTTATCTTTTATGCTGTACTATGAGGGAGAAAATATTTGCACATCATACATCTGACAAGAGACCAATGTCCAAAATATTCTCAGAACTCATACAACTCAAAAAGAAAATAACCCAATTTTTTAAGTAGGCAGAAGAGCCAAATAGGCACTTCTCCAAAAAATCAAAGAGATGGCCAACAGACACCAAAAAAATGATCATCACTTATCAGAGAAATGCAAATCAAAACCATAATGACATAAGGCCTCACACAGTGAGAAGGCCCATATCAAAAGAGAAAAAAACAAGTATTGGTGAGAGCATAGCAAAAAAGGAAGCTTGAACAGTTAGTGGGACTGTAGACTGGTCCAAGGCCTGTGGAAAAAGTATGAGTTTCCCAAAATATTAAAAACAGACCACATGATTCAGAAATTCCACTCATAGTTATCTAGTCACAGAATGCAAAAGCTCTTAGTCAAAGGGATATGTGCACTCCTGTGCTCATTACAGCATTATTTACAATAACCAAGTTATAGAAACAATCTAAATGCCCAAGGACAGATGAAGGGATAAAGGTTTATACACAATGGGCTACTACTCAGCTGTGAAAAAAAGATGAAATCCTGCCGCTTGTGACAATGGAAGGGATTATGCGAAATGAAGTAATTTAGGAGGAGAAAGACAAATACTAGATGATTTCACTCATTTGTGGAATATAAAGAAACAAAGGAACAGACAAAATGAACACAAAACGAAATCTGACTGCAGAATTGAGGCTACAGGAGTGGGGGAGGGGGGTAGTACAGGGGAAACAAATGGGGAAGGGAGCCCAGTGGACTGGTGGAAGACAATTGGTCTTGGTAGTGAGTGGACATACTTCTGAAGGGTGTGATCCTGTATCTCTGAATCATATGCAATACTGTAAATCATTCCTACCTCAATTTAAAAAAGTTACCTCAGGACCTCCCTAGTGGCCTAGGGGTTAAGTCTCAGCCCTATCACCACTATGTCCTGAGTTCAATCCCGCACCAGGGAGCTAACCCATATGGCACAGCAGACCTCTCCTGTCTCTGCTGCTCCCCTCAGCAGTGTATTTCAGTAGATCTGCCCTTTCTGCTCCCCATTCTGTCTCTGGTGAAACCTCTCACCCCCACCTCTGGCCTATACCCCCCTTCTACACAAAACTAAATAAATAAAATCTTAAAAAGGGCCTCCCTGTGGTGCAAGGGATTAAGTCTCAGCACTATGAAGCTATCTGGCAGCCACTGCAGCACAAGTTCAATCCCTGGCCATAGTGCAGCAGACCTTTCCTGTCTTGCCAGCTGCTCCCCTCAGCATTATATTTCAGTCAATCCATGTGTTCTGCTTCCCACTCTGTCTCTGGTGAATCCTCTCACGTCCACGCTCCACCCCACACCTCTGGCCTATAGCCCTGCTTTTGTATGGATAAATAATCTTTAAAAACATTTTTTAATCTTAAATTACCTCAATAAAAAAATGATATAATTTAAAAATAAATAACTTTGGCCTTATTCTCCTACTAATCTAGCTGATATTTGTTTACTTATCTAGCCTCAAAAGCAACCAGAGGGGTTGGAAAACTTCTCCCTGTACGCCCACACTACAAAACCTGAAATTATTCTATAATTACATAAAAGTGTTTATCGGTTATGTGGAAAAGAGTTAATATGGCACGTCTAAGATAGCTAGACTTAAAAGACCTTTCTTGAATAATTAGCCTTTGGTGTCTGAGAACTTGGATTTTGGGAAGGTTCTCACAGCTCTCAGAACTCAGTAGAGTGGCCCCCTGAGCCTAAACTGTACAGTGTGGTTTAGTCTGAGCACATGTTTTCCTTCTGGGCTTCTAGAACTTTGGTATATGGCATGCAGAATGCACTTGCATGTCCAAACCCAGTATAAACATAGACATTTCACACATGCTGTTGCCACTCCTTGTTGAAGATTTGAAAAGGCCATTCCCCTCCCCAGCACTAAAACAAAGTACAGAGAAAATACGGGTGACCAGGTGTTCACAACCAGTACCATGCCACCTCTAGCTCACGTAGCTCTAGCTGAAGAAGAGTGGTAAGGTGGACTCTATAGCATGTCTCCTACAAAGTGTACTGTCTGAACATCTGCTAATGGTAATGCCCTGAGGAAGCAATGGGCTGCAAAAGCCGCTAACAGGAGTGCGCCCTCTACAGCTGGAGTGAAGAACCTCACAATTACAGGCCCAGCACTGTGGCCCTCTGTGCAAGAAGGGGTTACCGTGAGGCCTCTGTACTTCTGATTCACAAACTTCCCTTCCAGCACCTGGTGTGAGAAATTGTTCAGGACTTCAAAACAGATCTGCGCTTCCAGAGTACAGCTATTAGTGCTTTGCAAGAGGCAAGTGAGGCCTATTTGGTTGGCCTTTCTGAAGACATCAAGCTGTACGTTACCCCTACCAAATGTGTAACAATTATGCCAAAACACTTTTATGCAGCTTGCAGCACATGGAGAGACTGTACTTGAGATCCGCTATGATGAGAAACATTTCATTCTCAAATTTTTTTTCTTCTTTTTGCTTTTCTTCCTACTATTGGTAGTTCTGTTGGATTTTTCTTTCTCCTTGGTGTTAAAAGGAGCCTGAGTATAGGATTGCAAATGGAAAAAGAGAGACCGGAAATCAGATATTGGGACAGAAAGCAGTTTTTCCATTTTCATTTGTGTGTGAATTTTTAGCATAAGCGCAGGGACTTAAAGCATCAGTGTAAGTCAAAATGCTTTCATAAACAAGTTTCAGCAGTCCAACTTCTTTACAAGTACATTTAACCTATTACATTTTTCTGGACAAGGTCAGCATTTGGATTTTTTTTAAAACAATTAAATTTCTTATGGCAACTAAATAGTGTTTGTAGCACTATTACCACAGTAATTCCATCTATTCTGGATTACCTTATACTTTTTAACATCATAATAAATTCTCCATTATAACTTTCTGCAGTATCCTACATGCAAGTACATGTTTTTAATATCTGTCTTCTGTGCTATTCCTATAAGTTCGCTTTTAAAATACATTAGGACGACTTTCCAGAATGTATGGGACACAGCAAAAGCAGTAATAAGGGGAAAATATATAGCAATACAGGCTCACATCAAGAAACAAGAACTCGGGCCTCCCTGGTGGCGCAGCAGTTGAGCGCTGCGCTGTGGAGCTGTCGGCAGCGGCGCGGTGCGAGTTTGATGCCCGGCCAGGGAGAATCCCACATGGCGCAGCAGACCTCTCCTGCCTCACCCACTGCTCCCCTCAGCAGTGTATTTCTGATCTGCCTGTTCTGCTCCCCACTCTGTCTCTGGTGAACCCTCTCGCCACCCCACGCCTCTGGCCTGTACCCCAGTTTGCATGTATAAATAAATAAATCTTAAAAAAAAAAAGTTATTGATAAAGCATTTAAAAAAAAAAAAGAAACAAGAACTCAAAGAAACAACTTAATCTCCCCTCTCCAAGAAATAGAAAAACAACCAAAAAAAACCCCAAAACCAGTAAAAGGAAATAAAAATCAAAGCAGAAATAAATTAAAAATAAAAAAAATCCAAATGATCAACGAAACCAAAAGTTGGTTCTTCAAAAAAAAGTAAACAAAACAGATAAACCGCTAGCCAGACTCACAAAGAAAAAACAGGAGAAAACACAAAAAGGATCATAAACAAAAGAGGAGAAATTACAACAGACTCAGTAGAAATCAAAAGAATAATCGAATTACTATGAACATTTATATGCAAACAAGTTCAACAATCTAGAAGAGATGGACAAATTCCTACGACAATATAGTCATCCAAAGATCAACAAAGAAAACATAGAGCACCTAAACAAACCAGTTACAAGCAGTGAAATTGAAACAGTAATTAAAACACTTCCCAAAAACAAAAGCCCAGGACCAGACAGCTTTACAGATGAATTCTACCAAACATTCAGATATGAACTAGTGTCTATCCCACACGATCTCTTTCAAAAAATTGAGAAAGAAGGAATGCTATCAAATATGTTCTGTAAAGCCAACATTGCACTAATACCAAAACCAAACAAAGACAACACAAAAGGGCCTCTCTAGTGATGCAAAGGGTTAAGTGCAGCACTATGAAGCTATCCAGAGCCACCGCAGCACCAGTTTGATCCCCAGGCAGGGAGATTCCCACATGGAGCAACAGACCTCTCCTGTCTTGCCCACTACTCCCCTCAGCAGTGTACTTCAGTCAGTCTGCCTGTTCTGGTCCCCACTCTGTCTCTGGTGAATCCTTTCACCACCCCACACCTCGGGCCTACACCCCAGCTTGCTTGCATGCCTGCCTGCATGCCTGCCTGCATGCATGAATGAATAAATAAATAAATAAATAAATAAATACAAAGACAACACAAAAAAGAAAACTACAGGCCAATCTCCCTCATAAACACTGATGCAAAAATCCTCAATAAAATCCTCACCAACAGAATCCAACAATGCATCAAAAGTATAATACACCACGATCAAGTGGGATTTTTTCCAGGGGCACATGGATGGTTCAACATCCAAAAATCAATTAATATAATCCAACACATCAACAAAAAGAAAAATAAAAACCATATATCATCATATCAGTAGATGCTGAGAAAGCATTCAACAAAGTTCAACATCTATTTATGATGAAGGCCCTTGACATTCTCGGGATAGAAGGAACATACCTTAACACGATAAAATACATATGACAAACCCAAAGCCAATATTATTCTCGATGGTGAAAAGTTGAAAGTTTTAATATCAGGAACGAGACAAGGAAGTCCACTCTTGCCACTGCCTTTCAATATAATACTGGAAGTCCTAACCAGGGCAATGACAAGAGAAAGACATACAAAGAACCCAAATAAAGGCAAGAAGTAAAACCATAACTATTTGCAGATGATATGATAACATACATAGAGAGTCCTAAAAACTTCACAGAAAAACTAATCAAAACAATCAACCAGTTTAGTAAAGTAGCAGGATACAAAATCAACACACAAAAATCAGTAGTCTTTCAATATGCAAACAATCAATCTGAAGACGAAATCAAGAAAACCATCCCTTTGATAATTCAAACGAAAAAAAAAGACAAAACAAATACTTGGGAATAAAACAAACAAAAGAGGTGAGGACCTATACAAAGAAAATTAGCATTTTTTTATAAAGATTTATTTATTTATGCATACAAGCTGGGGTACAGGCCAGAGGCATGGGGCAGTGAGAGGGTTCACCAGAGATAGAGAGGGGAGCAGCACAGGCAGATTGATGGAAATACACTGCTGAGGAGAGCAGTGGGCAAGGCAGGAGAGGTCTGCCACACATGTGGGAATCTCCCTGGCCGGGTGTCGAACTCGTGTCACCACTGCCGACAGCTTCACAGCACAGCGCTTAACTGCTGTGCCACCAGGGAAGCCCCAAACATTGTTAAGAGAAATAGAAGGCACAAAGAAATGGAAAGACATCCCCTGCTCATGGATTGGAATAATTAACATTATCAAAATGTCCATTCTACCAAAAGCAATTTACAGATCCAATGCTATTCCAATAAATATCTCAATGACATTGTTCAAAGAAATAGAACAAATATTAATGAAATTCATATGGAGCCACAAAAAACCTCAAATAGCCAAAGCTCTCCTGATTAAAACAAAGGAGAATTGAGGTATCACATGCTCAGATTTCAAACTATACTACAAAGTCAGAATAATTAAAACAGCATGGTACTGGGGAAAAAACAGACACCCAGACCAATGGAACTGAATAGAAAGCCCAGAAATAAAGCCACACATATATGGACAACTAATCTTTGACAAAGGAGCAAAGAATATTCAGTGGAACAAGGACAGTTTGCTCAATAAATGGTGCTGGGAAAACTGGACTGCCATAAGCAAAAGAATGAAACTAGACCACTACCTCACACCATGCACAAAAATCAACTCAAATTTTATGAAACCATAAAATACATAAAAGAAAATATAGGTAAAACACTACATGACATACATCTCAGTAACATCTTTAAAGACTCATCCCCCAAAGGAAAGAAAGTGAAGGAAAAGATAACCAGCTGGGATTTCATCAAACTAAAAAGCTTCTGTACAGCAAAAGAGACATTAACCAAAACAAAGAGGTATCCTACTGACTGGGAAAACATTTTTGCACACAATTCTACTTATAAGGGACTGATCACAAAGATCTACAAAGAGCTGACATGACTCAACAAAAACAAAGTAAGCAATCTAGTCAAAATATGGCCAGAAGAGCTATAAAGACTTCTCCAAAGAGGAAACACAAATGGCCAACAGGTATATGAAAAATGTTCAACATCACTTGTAATCAGGGAAATGCAAATCAAAACAACAATGAGATACCACCTTACACCACCAAGAATGGCACATATTAAAAAAACAGGAAACAACAAATGTTGGCAAGGATGTGGAGAAAAAGAAACTCTCTTACACTACTTGTGGGAATGCAAACTGATCCAACCACTATGGAAAGTTGTATGGCAGTTCCTCAAACTATTAAAAATGGAGATTCCATATGATCCAGCAATTTCACTCCTAGGAATCTACCCAAAGGACACAAAAACATTTAATCCAAAAGGATACATGTACCCCTATGTTTATTGCAGTACTATTTACAATAGGCAAGATATGGCAACAACCCAAAGGCCCAAAAATAAATGACTAGATCAAGAAGATGTGGTATATATACACAATGGAATACTATTCAGCAATCAAAAAGGTAAACTCATACCATTTGCAGCAACAATGATGGAGCTGGAAGGGATTATGCTCAGTGAAATAATTCAGAAGGAAAAAGAAAAATATTGGATGGTTTCACTTATAGGAGGAATATAAGGGAACCAAAAATGGGATCAGGGAAAAATATTAATAAAAAACACAACAAAACAAAAACAAACAGACAACTATAAATCAGAGACATTCTGCAGGGGTGTGGGAGGGAGAGGGATAAAAACAGGGGAGGGAAGAGAACAAGGCATGGGTGAATTGGTGGTGGAAATTCTATGGGGACTATACCTGAGAAAAGAAAGCAAACATTGTACAAAAATGAACAATGATGTAAAATATATATAAATAATTTTTAAAAATAAAATACATTAGGGCCTCCCTGATGGCATAGGGGTTAAAGTCTCAGCACTATCAGGCTATCACCAGCCACTTAGATATGAGTTCCATCCCTGGCCAGGGAGCTAACGCACATGGCACAGCAGACCTCTCCTGTCTCACCTGCTGCTCCCCTCAGCAGTGTACTTCAGCGGATCTGCCTGTTCTGCTCCCCACGCTGTCTCTGGTGAATCCTGTCACACACACCCCCACACACCTCTGGCCTACACCCCAGTTCTTGTATGCATAAATAAAAATAAATCTTAAAAAAGTACATTAAACTAGGTACAATTTCTGCACTGGCAAAACAGCTCTCCTGCCCACCTGTAACTATGCAGGTGCCTCTCTTTTTCTTTCTTTTTTTCCTAATAAACCTGTCCTTTTAAAATGTAAAAATAAAATACATTAAACTATTTTTTTAAATGTACATGACCAAATTCAGAGCTTTTCAGGGAAGCCACCCCCACTTACTACTGTGGGGATGGTAGGCACGCCTGCACTCAGGGGCCCCAGCCTTCCTTTTCCACGCCCTCTTCTCACCTTCTTCATGACTCATTTTCCCCCAGTTTGAATCCAGTTCCGCCTGGATGCCTCTGACCATATGGTGCTTAGTGAGCAGAACTCTGGCCGGAGTCCTGTTCCACCTGAGCTTCCTTGGCCAGCTGTCCATATGAAGCGCGTAGACCCCACAACTTTCCACAGCGGCTCTGGCCAACCTCAATCATGAGGAAGAGCTCGTGGGGATCCTGCCAATGCACACCTGGCCTTGCTCACATAAAGAAAACTTCTATTCCTACTGAAAAAGACCGTGGCAGATGCTCTGGTGGCCTGTCCATATTTCTTACCACTCAGCACTCAATGTTGAACAGTCAACATCTGCAGTTTTTTGTCTGTTCTCTGGTGCTGAAGTCACTTTTTCTGACTTATTGGGGCAGGCTGGATGTGCTGGAGAATTAAGGACCCAGCTTTGCGGGGCTGCTTCTGAGGCAAATGTTCTATATCACCCGGGTGATGTAGGCCCGTCACCGCTCTATCCCATCTCATTCCCAGCTGTAGGCTTCTTTCACTTCTGAAATAAACAGCTTGTACTCAAATCTTTTCCTCAGGGTTTGCCTCCTGGTAAACCAGCCAGAAGTAAACCTGCTTCAGCACCACCCCATTCTGAGTTAACTTGATTCAGAGTTAGGGAATCTGACAATTGGTATCCTATGCTCACGCACGTGCCACAGAGCAATTTCCAACTTCTCTCTCAACCCACTATCCCAAAGACACCCATATCCCTCAGCCACTTAACTGGACTTCACCGCCCTCCCTCCATGAATGGTCCAGAAGTTCATTGACAGAAAGTGGTGCTGGATCTCGTTCACTTTCAGCACCATCCACGTCACAACCCACAGCCTTGTACGAGCTCAGCACATCTGTAAATGAGAGGCGATGGGAAGCAGCTGGCTCTGCCCTCTGCCCCCTACCAGATATTCCTGCGCAACAAGCAAGATCACCCCCACCCCTACTTTCTCCACACCTAATGGTGCAGAAACTGTAGTGGTTTTTTCAAACTGTTCTTCTGCATCTTCAGGAGAACGTGCCAGATCACACTCTTGAGACAGCCTGCCTATTCCTAAGTACATTTCTATTTTAGCAAGCACAGCTGTCACTCCCGCTGGCTTACTGAGGATGGCTGTTCTCATCCCTGCCAGCTGCCCAAAGAGAAAACTCAATTCACGGAAGCTTGGTGTGTTTAGTTCAACCTCTCTCCCAATTCAGGGATTCCTTTAAGAGTCCCCCTGACAGTTGTCATCTAACTAGCCCATGGACACCTCTGGTGATAAGCAAGTCATGACTACATGATGTAGCCTAGCCTCTTGTTGGAAGGTTCTCATTATTAATAGCCGTTAATAATAGACATTTTCTAAACACCGGCTTTGTGCCAGACACTATTAAAAGTGCTCTATCTGCGTCAATTTATTCAAATACAACGACCCCATGAAATAGCTGTGCTTGTTATCATCCCCACTTCACAGCACAGAGAAGTTAACAACTTGCCAAAATCACAAAGCTGGCCAGAGACAGAGCCAGATTTCAAATCAAGGAAGTTCCAGGTCTTCCTGTGTTGCATTTTTCTCGCTTAGGGCAGAACTCTCCCACTATGAAACTTAGCCTTTTTAGGTCCAGATCCTTGTGAAATTGTGATGAAAGCCAAGGACCCCTCCCTTGCTCGTGTGTATATGGGACACAACATTCTCCAAATTAATTTCAGAGAGTCAATCCACTCCAGCCCACAGACCCAGGCCGAGAACACACCAACACATTTTTGCTTTTTCATCTATTTGAAAATCCTTAGAGGAGCTTTTCTATATTAAATCGGCTTCCTCATGTTTCTCCAGGCTAAATTTTCCCAGTTGCGTATGAAAGAATGTTCAACCTCGCCAGTAACCGAAGACAAAATTAAACAGTAAGATGTAAACATTAATGAGTGCTTTCTGCATTTTAAAGCTAACAATAAAGACTCAAAAAATCAAGTGCTGAAGGGGTTGTGGTTGTTATATGTGTGTTATTTGTTGCTGCTGACACTGAAACTGTATCCATGACCTTTATAAATTTGGCAACACAGGGAAAGAGTGATGAAAATGCACACAAGCTTTTGACCTGATAGTTCCACTCCCAGGATTTATTCCAAGACAATGATTTAGATGGAAATAAAATCCACACGTGGAAAAGATATTTACAACTAACTTACCTCTAAGAGGAAAAAAAAAAGGAGAAAAATAGGGGGTGGGGGTTAATGCCCAAAGAAACAATTGGGAAATCAGGGGCCTCCCTGGTGGCGCAGCGGTTAAGCGCTGCGCTGTGGAGCTGTCAGCAGCGGCGATGCGAGTTCGACGCCCGGCCGGGGAGAGTCCCACATGGTGCGGCAGACCTCTCCTGCCTCGCCCGCTGCTCCCCTCAGCAGTGTACTTCTGATCTGCCTGTTCTGCTCCCCACTCTGTCTCTGGTGAACCCTCTCGCTGCCCCACGCCTCTGGCCTGTACCCCAGCTTGTATGTATAAATAAAAAAAAAAAAAAAGAAAAGAAACAATTGGGAAATCATGAGTAAATACCATCATTAACATAAGGGAACATATCAAACAAACTCTTCATCACTACATGTAGTTGGTTTTGATTCCCACCCCACCAATGTGGCAGAAACATAACCTCAGTTTGGAACTGGCCCACCCCTGCATGAAGGATCTTGTCAAAGGTCCCCAGGCTCTAGGACAGGTCCTCACTGTCTACTGTCCCCGTGTCCAGAGCGTCACTTACTCTGCGCCTGCACAGCGTGTGCTGCAGCCCAGATTTCTGTTGCCGCTCTAACAAACGACTACAAACTTATGCTGAGAAAAACAAATAACATTACTTCATGGTTTCTGGGGGTCCGAGTTCACCCACCAGCTTCATGGAGCTAAAACCAGGTGCTGGTTCAGTGGGGCTTCAGAGACTCTGGGAAGAATCCCCTCCTGAGCACAGCTGGGTTTTTGGCTCAGTTTAGTTCTTTGAGGATGAGGGACTGAGGTCCCCAAGCTCGCTGTCAGCTAGCATCACCCCAACTCCTACAGGTCTCTCTCCGGGCCTTGCTCAGGGGCTCCTCGGCAGCAGCTACCAGACTGCAAGCTCCCCTCACGCTGGAGACGCTCTCTCACCTCATGCTCTCCTCACTCTGGGGAAGCTTTCTGCCTCCTTCACATGATTCCACCTGGGTCACCTGGGCTGATTAAATAAGGAGCTGATTCATTCCACCTGCAGCGTCCCCACCCAGCAGCACCACATTGTGTGTGACTGAAAAATCAGGTGGGAGATGGTGGAGGAGTTCTGAAATTCTGCCTGCCTCATAGACCTCAGTGTGCATTCCCCTCAAAGTGTGTCTGCTCCCCAAAGTGTGCACACCCCAGAGGTACATGCAGCTGCTCTGCATGTCCAGTGAAACTTACACATCAGCTCATAGTCACTGAAACAGAGCCCTTTCAAGGTCATGTCCTCTTAAGACTGCAGCTCCTGCTATGCCCCTGGTTGTCTGGGGAAGGCCAAGAGGCCAAGGCGTCACCTCTGCCTGAATACACAGCATGAGCCATGTCCTCCAGGGGGTCTGAAGGGCTCTCTCTAGCTTACAGTGTACAAGACTCCCCCACCCCACCCCACCCCACCCCCAGGAGCTGTCATTGCTTTCCTTCTTCCTCCCTCCCCCCAACCCAGAGGATTCTTCATGTCCAAAAGGAATCACCCCCTTTTGGGTAGATCCAGAGTCCTGTCTGTTCTAGAGTGGCTTTAGGCTCTGAAAATCTAAGGCCTGGTCCTGCCTTCCTCTCTGTCACATTCCTCACCTGAGCAAAGCTGTTTTAAGATTTAAAGGGTTGTGGGGAGGAGGGGTCAGCAAAGTGGGGAAATACTTGAATAACTATTTCAAACATGCTTCCTGCTGCTCTTCAGACCTGCCATGCTCTGTAAAATGTTCTTGGCATTTGATCCATCACTGGCTTCCATATTTGATGACTGAATGGGAAGAAACAGAGCCCCTAAGTCAGCTTCTCCCTCCCCTTCCGTGCCACTCCCCCTGTCCACCCCCTCCCCCTCTCCCAGCTGGGCCACACCTTCCAGTGTTGGGCAAGAATGGGCTGTGGGCAGTTTTAAGGTGACCATCTACATGGCCTCTCTTTCGCTTCAGATAGGTGTTATCACTCCCTCCCCTGGACCCCCAGAGCACTTTGCCTAGTTATGGCATGACTTAGAGCCTGGGCCGGATTAAATAAAATCAACCAAGAGCCTTGGAGAAATCCACTTTGGAATTACAATGTTCAGAGTCCTCCCAACTCTCCCCACCCGCCCAGCCCAGCCCACTCAGAAATATCAGTACCCCTTCCTCCAGGAACACCTGGTCAGCCCTCTAGTCCATCTAGTGTGCTTCCCCAGGATCCATTCAGGCTCCTAAAGATCCCCCATTCGACTCAGCTCCCTCCCACTACACTTGCACAGCAGCAAGTACCACCCCTGAGAATGGAAAGAAGACTTGAAAATTCAGGTTCCCAGGCACAGGGGTGCAGTGGATGGTTTGACTAGTGAATAATTCCCAGGGAAGCATGTCTTCAGGGCCAGAAGACACCATGGCTTCTTCATGCATGGCTTGAAGTTATCATGCATGGTAAATGGGAGTTATCAGGGTTTTTTTGCCCTCCCGCCATTAGCATCAAAGATCAACAACTGTGGTCTTATACATGCGCCTGAAGGCAGCACCTGGAGTAGGGGGTGGGCATGTGTAAGTGGGCATGCCTGAGCCGAGACTGAGCATATAAGGGCAGCGTCACAGAGGACAGGAGACAGCAGAAGACCACGCTGCAGAACGCAGTGGAGAGGGTCAGGGAACGGCCAAGTGCAAAAAGAGCTTGTGGGGATTCACAGAGGGGCCCAAGTTGCTAACTCCCTGCTGGCTTGATTCCCCTAACCTGTGGGATGAGGTCAAGGGCTCCAAGGTTTTCTTTCAAGCTGCCTGAACCGACGATGAACCTACCTGGCCTGGGATGGTTGCAGAACACTGGCCTTCTTCATGCGTGCCCCAAGCATGGGGGCAACAGATTCCCCGTCCCTGAAAGGATTGTACCAGGCGACTGACTGAGCCAAAGGGGAAAATGCTGGGATGCGGCGCATGAGGACCACACTGGAGACTGGTTCAGAAGGCAGGAAGCAGCTAGATTGGGAGAGGGACTACTTTTCTCCGTCCCAGGCCAACACCCCATCCCCACCAAACATAGGAAGCATCAGACCCCTCCTGCTGCCTGCACGGATGGCTTAAGGGCCAGGACACGGACAAGGGGCGGCAGAAGGGCTGCTGGGCCTGGGCCTCACACTCATGAAAGAGCTTTATTTTAGACTTTTGATGTTATTTCTAAATGATGTTTGTTATGAAATGAGTTTCGTCCTCCCAAAATTCCTATGTCGAAGTTCCTAATCCCTAGGACTTCAGAAAGTAACTGGATTTCAAGACAGGGTCTTTAAGAGGTAACTAATGAAAATGAGGTCCTTGTAGGAGAGAACTAGACAGAGACACAGAGAGAAGACCTTGTGAGGAGGTGTCCTCCACAGCCGAAAGGGGAGGCCTCAGAAGAAGCCAGCCTCGCAGAGCCCTTGCCCTCAGGCTTCTTAGCCTCCAGTGTCCAGAACCGACAATTTCCACTGTTGAAGCTACCCAGTCTGGGGATTTGTTATGGTGGCTTTAGCAAACTAATACACATAAAAATATGTCCTTTTCGACATTATCTTTTAAATTAAATATTTTTAAAAGCACAGCATTTTAACTTATTTGGGAATCTCTGAATTTTTAATGTTGGAAACCGCCGCCTCCACACACCCCTCTCCGAAAAATGCAAGTGGCTGGTGTCCCTCTGTAGCCCTGAGCAGCCCCAGTGAAGGGCCTCAGTCGTGAGGGAAGAACCCAGCAGCCCAATTCTTGGCACTCTCTGGGGGGCCTGGATGGTGGTGTGCGCAGGCACAGCCTTCATATCTGGCTCAAGAGCCGCCTGGCACCTTCAGACTGAGGAGAGGGCTCTGCTCGTTCTTTGTAGTTTGGCAACATCCCAGCCTCCCTCCTCCCAATCCTCCTAAAAACCATCTGGAAAATGCAAATAATACCTTCTGCTTCCTACCAAGCTCTAGGGAGCCTGTGATGGACAAGGAGAGATGATCCATTCAGCCCCCCACATTCTTAGGGAAGGTTGCCCTGAAATAGGTTATTGTCCAGCCTCCTTGATCCCAAATAATAGCAGACAGCTCCTTGGTACTCCCTGCAGCTGCCCTGGCCCAGCCTCGGGAGTCACTTCTGTTTCTAGCCCCCCAGGTGGAAGGCAAGGTTTCCCACAGGGCTCCTCATCACCCCTCACACCATCACCTCCGCATTCTCCTCCAGCCCACGGGAGGTGAGTTTAGCAGTACTGGGCAAACTCCCTGTGCTTCTTTTTTTTTTCAATTTACTTATTTTTGTAGGAGAACTGGGGTGTAGGACAGAGGTGCAGGGAGTGAGATGATTCACCAGAGACAGAGTGGGGAGCAGAATAGGCAGATCTACTGAAATACACTGCTGAGGGGAGCAGCAGGCAAGACAGGAGGTCTGTAATGCCATGTGGGACAGAGATTGGGCCTCAGGCCACAACAGCCATAGCCCTGAGACTTAATCCCTCCTTGTGCTCTTGAGTCACCTGGGGATTTGTTAGAATGCAGATTCTAATTCAGCAAATCTGGGTCTTGAGCATCTTCATTTCTTCCTGGCAATGCAGATGTTACTGATGGGGTGGGAAAGCGCTAGACAAAATAGCAGGAGGGAAGTTAGTCACCAATGCCTCCTGGCAAACACTGGGCCTCCTGGCCAAGCAGCTTGAAGTTTGCTGGGAGGGCATTTAGCTGCTCTCAGTTGGAGGCTCACAGCGGGATGCAGATCTGCTAGAGCTTCTCTCAGCCACCTCTGCTCACACTTCAAGGCAGGCCTACAATCCCTTCACGGATGGCAGACTGCCCTTTTAAAGTCAGGGCCCAAGAACTCATTGGTGGGCACAGCTGAGTTTTGGAATACCCCTAGAAATGACACAGCCGCTCTCCCAGATGGGCTCCTCTGCACCTTCCCTCCCTCCAGCCTGGCCTGGCCAGGCCCCAGGGTGCATTCATTCTGGTTAATTGCACTTTTCCTGGCAGTGCTTTCAGGCTCATGAAATTCATGTCTTGCCAAAGGCAGAGGATCAGCTGGCAGCAGAGAGTGCAAGCTGCAGCTAATCAGGTACAATCATTTTTAATGACATCTTTTTCCCCTTAATTATCAAAATCATCCAACTCATTTCAGAAAATTTAGAAAATGTGCAAAAAGTATTTAAAAAGGAAATAATCCTGCAATCTGACAACCCAGAAATAATCAGCATTACCATTTCGGAAGTTGTCCATCCAATCTTTTATGTGCAGAGAAGTGATCTGCCTACCATATTCCATTCAGGTCCCCAATTCTTTGAAAGCATGATTTTTAAAATAGCTGATCTATATGATGGCTTTGGCTTCATTGACAATGCTTACCCTATTTAAGGATACTTAAGTTGCTTATTTTTTTTAATACAAATAATTTTATGCTGACCATCTTTCTCTTGAAATCCTCTATCACTAGGGTCTCTGTTTCTTTCCTTAGAATAAATTTCCAGAATTAGGATATTGGATCAAAGTGTTCAAAAGTACATTTAAAGTTCTTGATCAACCGTATTGATTTTGCAGCAAGATTTAATGCACCAAATCTCTTCCGGCAGTGAGTGCTGGAAGAAATGTCGGTGGAAGGGCCTCCCTGGTGGCGCAGGGTTTAAAGTGTCAGCGCTATCAAGCACTATGAATTGAACCCATGAGTTCAAACCTGGCCAGGCAGCTAACCCACATGGCGCAGAAGACCTCTCCTGTCTTGCCTGCTGCTCCCCTCATCCGTGTATTTCAGTGGATCTTCCTGTTCTACTGCCCACTTAGTCTCTGGTGAATCCCCTCACCCTCACTCCCCCCTACCCCCCACATCTCTAGCCTACACCCCAGTTCTTGTATGCATAAATAAAATAAATCTTTGGGAAAAAAAAAGAAATGTTGGTGGCATCATGGCACAGAATCTACTTTTATTCTTCCCCATTTAGTAGGTAAAATACATTTTTAATCCTCCTTTTGCTGGACTCCCAGCATGACTGACCGTTTCTGTGTGCATTTAGTAGCATCTGTGTTTCTTCTGTGAATAATCTGGCTCTCATCTTGAGGAGAGCAAAAATGGGTCATGAGGTGTATCTTTCTGTGACCCCAGGCATGTCGTGTCCACCCACACCTGTTGCCTTTGGTACTAGAATCTGGTTCTCCCACTTCCACTCCTCATTTCTGGGTGCTCTCCAGATAACCAGTGTTTCCAGGTCTTTCTCTTGATTAACAATTCCCCATCCTAAGCCCATTTCTTCAGATGTTTTCTCCAGGCTAAGTTATAAAAAATAAATTCAAACACAAATTAACTGTAACAGAGTGGTCCCTGGGGAGAGTGGAGGATCCAACCTGGACCCTCCCTGCCTCACTGTAAGGAAGAGTAGAGCTGGGCAGGGAGAAGCTGGAGAGGAAGAAAGGACAGAGAGCAAGAAGACCTGGAGGAGGCACATGGAGCAGAGACATGTGACGATCATAGCCCTGTAACATAACCAAAGCTAAACATACTCACCTCACCAAAATGTTGAGTGTCCACACAAACTTCCTAACAAATCACTCTACTTGGAGTTTTAAGCAAATGTTTTCAAATGAGTATGGTGAAAGTAAACATTATTCCCATTTTATGGGCAAGAAATGTGTGTCTGAGAAGCATAAGTGACCTTCCATAAACCAAGGGAAGGTTAAGACAGCCTGATCTGCCTCCCAATTCAGCTGTCCATCCCTTCAGCTTCAAGCCATGGCTCCCCTATTTCTTTTTTTTTTTTTAAAGATTTATTTATTTCTGCATACAAGCTGGGGTGCAAGCCAGAGGTATGGGCGGTGACAGGGTCCACCAGAGACAGAGTGGGGAGCAGAACAGACAGATCTACCGAAACGCACTGCTGAGGGGAGCAGCGGGCGAGGCAGGAGAGGTCTGCTGCGCCATGTGGGAATCTCCCCGGCTGGGCTTGTAACTCGCATCGCCGCTGCCAGCAGCTCCACAGCACAGAGCCTAACCGCTGCGCCACCGGGGAGGCCCTCCCCTATTTCTAATTAGGGAAAATGGAGCCCCTATTCCCTACACAGAGTGAGTGTCCTGGCTCTTGCCTCTGATGTGGTTATGCTTTTAATGATATAATTTTTAGCAGACATTTTATCATTAAAATGGAGTTCACCCCATGTAAAATAGCATGGAGTCTTCTCAAAATAGTAAAAATAGATCTACCATATGACCGAGAAATTCCACTTCTAGGTATTTAACTGAAGAATGACAAATCACTAATTTGAAGGGATGTGTTCTCCTGTGTTTATTGCAGCACTCTTTAAAATTGCCAAAGTACGCACTTAACCAGGAGAATGTAAGTCATTTTTTCCAAGCACCCAAGTACAAGAGATAGATACAGGTATTGTCATGAGACTCCAACTATACACACGGACAATAACCAGAACTCTATATAAAAATAGAACTCTAACCCATAACTCCTAGCAACCTGTTCAGGAAGTCAAACAATACTCCTTGTAGCAATCAATCCCAAATGACCAGAACTTTATTAAAAACTGACAGTTTTCCTAGGATTTCCCCCTACTTCCAACTTAGGACCAATGACAGAAAGTCAAATATTCAACCCCCTAACCAATCACGTGAGACGTCCTCCTTCTATCAAGGCTGCCTATCGTGTCCTCCTGCCACCAGTTTCCGCTCAGAGCAGAAACAAAGGCTTCCCTTTCTCTACTGCAGAAGCTTTCCCTTTCCTCTGTCTGCCTTTAAGTCTCTGCCAAGCACAAGTGACAGTGACTGACTCTCTAACTAGGAAGCTCTGGATAAACAGCCTTTGCTTGTTCCCCTTTAGGTGGTCCCCATTTATTTGCACTGTACTTATATTTCAAGCAGATTTAGGACTCTCAGGCATAAAATGACATACTGGTTATTTTTAGTAATGTGTTTAGTAATGTAAATTATTCACACTGATTCAATGATTCCAGCAGTAAAAAAAAAAAAATTTCAGGTAAGCTTACAGGTGTTTTGTGGAACCTCCACGTCAGGAAAGTATCTGGGCTACAGATCTTAGAACCATAGTCTGGAAAAAAATGAGAACTGTCTCATGATCTTTCTTCTTGTCTCAGAAAACTTGTTTTATCTTGCCTGCCTGCCAACAAGGTCCAAATGGCAGAAAATGTGACCATGGACAAGGCCTGTGATTAACAAGCAGGGGTTCTTGTTCAGCCACCTCTAGATAAACAACTTTCCCTGTCTTGATTCCAAGATCCAGGGGAGGGAGCCATACTGGACCACCTTGGGTCAAGTGAAAACTTAGAATAATTCACCTACAATGTTTCCAACCCCCTAACCCAGGTGGGGAGTGGTTGCAGGTAGGCTTGCTTATGAACACGGCAGTTAGGAGGGACTTGAAAGCCATGAGCATCTGAATGGGCTTTTACACAGTAGCCACATAGATGACTTGATTTCAGCATTGAAAGGTTACCAAGGCTGATAGGAATGGGCTATCTGCATGGGAGGAGCCCCAATTGAGCAATTGTTGCTGTAACTATGGGGCTGCTAAGGTGAACTAAGACTGTGCCTTGGAGAAGGGGAAGAGCAAACTGATTCAAGATATGTCATTACACAGGTCAAGAAAAGCCAAGCAGAGGATGGAATGGTGAAAGGAAGAGATATAAGTAAAGTTATTACTCGAAATAATGGAAGATTGAGAGAAAGATGGATTATATCATCATTTACTCAGCAGAATCACAAGGCTGAATCTTGAGTCTTCCTACAAACCTGAAGTGTATTCAGTTCAGAGGCTTTATCTTCTGAGCTAGAAGGTGCTTATGAGTCACCTGTCATTATGGTCTTGTGGGTTTTCTTGTGTCCATGGGACAAAGAGGAATAGAAGAACATTTTAGGGTCATCATTATGATGATTCAATTAAATGCACCAATAAAACAAAATGGTGGAGGTGGGGGAGACCTAAAAATCTGATTTTGTCTTGACCATCAAGAAAAATTGGGACAGAAACAACTAATGAGGCGGAGATCCCATTTGGATTATAAAGAGCTAACTCACTAATCAGATTGGTACTGACATTAAAATCAGAGATAAGGGGGCCTCCCTGGTGGAGTAACGCGTTAAGCGCAGCACTGTGGCTTGAGTTCCATGCCGGCCGGGGAGATTACCACATGACTCAGCAGACCTCTCCTGCCTCACCCGCTGCTCCCCTCAGCAGTGTATTTTGGTTCATCTGCCTATTCTGCTCCCCACTCTGTCTCTGGTGAACCTTCTCACTGCCCCACACCTCTGGCCTGTACCCCAGCTTGTATGCAAAAATAAATAAACCTCTAAAAAAAAATCAGAGGTAAATGAAGAGCTAATTAAACACAAAAGTTTTGCTGTAAGATCCAAACTGTATGAAATAAAGTTTCCTGCCAAGAAGAAATATAATCTTCCCTAGTGGCAGAAGTCAGAATTTTATGACATCAGCTAGATAACCACAAAAGAATGTATCTTGTAATACAAGCTGTCTCTAAGCCATCATGAAACTATGTTCTCCCCACCCAACTAATCGACTTTACTGAATTCTTTCATTAACAAGCACCTTCCATTTCAGTCACATTCTTTTTAAGTTGATAGGTTGAATAGAGATATAACTAAAACATAAGCTCTTAAATGTACATTTTCCCCCTTCAATGTTGTGAGATCTTTCTGAAAGTTTTATATATATCACTCTTCCTATATTATATTGAAAACAGCAAATTCGTTCATTCCTGCCTTTTTGTCCAATTAAAAATTATTTTAATCTGATTAAAAAACAATTTTTTATTTAAAACTTTTAATATGGTTACAAAAGGAATATATATTCATTGTGGAAATTTTCAAAGAAGAGAATTAAAATTACCATGATTCCAACATTCAGAAATAATCGCTTATGCAAGTTAGGACACATTTTGACAACATTTGTGACAGGGAAAATATTTTAATTTTTTTTTAAAAATCTTATTCCTCAGGGCCTCCCTGGTGGTGCAGCAGTTAAGCGCTGTGCTGTGGAGTTGTCGGCAGAGGCGACTCAAGTTCGACACCCGGCCGGGGAGATTCCCACATGGCTCAGCAGACCTCTCCTGCCTAGCCCACTGCTCCCCTCAGTGGTGTACTTCATTCAATCTGCCTGTTCTGCTCCCCACTCTGTCTCTGGTGAACCCTCTCGCCGCCCCACACCTCTGGCCTGTACCCCAGCTTATGTGCATAAATAAATCTTTAAAAATAAATAAATAATAAAACCTTATTCCCCATTATGGTAGATTATATTCTTTTAAAAAATATTTGCTGTCCCCCCCACCCCCACATGAGGCTACTTCCTGGCCTCATTACCACAGGCTATGTAACCTGTTGGGAGGGCTATGTATCTCCAAGCTGTTGGCCTCAACAGCAGCATAGGAGTTGCTTTGATCAGGGCAATGATAACACAAGAGCTATGTGCCACTCAAAGGGGAAGTTCTAAGCTTAACCTCGTGGTTCTGCCATGTTCTCTTTGTTACCTACATGTAACCAGTGAAAGGGATGAAAAATCATTTTCCTTCTAACCTTCTAAGTCCTTGGTTGGAACTCCTATCCCAAAAGTGGTTAATAAGAGAAAATAGAACAAATGAAGTTTATTAGCATGTTGTAGGGGAAGAAAAATAATTGTTACTCTACCCTTGAATTCTTAAGCTGAGACACAGATAATAAGACAGATTAACAAGCGGAAAAAGAATATTAACATGTATACTTCATGTTTGCATAGGTGAAACCCAGAGGGAAAATGAGTTAACTCACAGAATTCATAGAATTCAGCCTTAGCTGTCATCGTCACAGGAGAAGGGAGAGTGATCTAGACCTCTTCAGGGAGAGTAAATGATTTTTAGAAAAGATGAATGGACCCTTAGAACAGCTGGGAGGTATGGTAGTTCAAATTTTTCCAAGTATAGTGTCAGCTTCTAGTCTCCTCACCTGTGATGACTGTTTTCCCTGGTGAAAGAAATTTATGACAATTGAGTTCTTTTTGGAATCCCTGTCTTTAGGCAGATAAGGGGTGTTCAGAGAAAGCCTATCCCCATGTTTGCTATTTTTCATTTGAAGTGAAATAATAAATAATTCTTATGCCAAAGTGGCACATTTTGGGGTGGCTTATTCTATCACCCTTTATCAGCAGTGTCCCAAATAGAGGATATTGTACCAGTCTGGCTCCCAGAGTGGAGGGAACTCAGAGCAGAACTACAAAGTGTACACCACTGACATTTAAGATGAAGGAAAGCTAGGGGCCTCCCCCGTGGCGCAGCAGTTAAGTGCTGCGCTGTGGAGCTGTCGGCAGCGGCGATGTGAGTTCGACGCCCGGCCAGGGAGAATCCCACATGGCGTGGCAGACCTCTCCTGCCTCGCCCGCTGCTCCCCTCAGCAGTGTATTTCTGATCTGCCTGTTCTCTGCTCCCCACTCTGTCTCTGGTGAACCCTCTCGCCGCCCCACGCCTCTGGCCTATACCCCAGCTTGTATGTATAAATAAAAAATAAATCTTTAAAAAAAAAAAAAGATGAAGGAAAGCTAAACTTGAGTTGGTGGAAGCCACTGAGGTTTGTGGAGGTGCTTGTTACCATAGCATAACCTAGCCTTCCCTAAATGATACACCCAAAGAGTCAGAGGAGTTGTCCTTATATCTAAAATAACCTTTTATGCATTGAAATAAAGTTTTAATTTATAGTCTATGTATTTAGAGTATATATTGTAAAACTTAAGTCTTAAAATATTAGTATACATTTTATATTAATATTAGCCAATTTATTTTTGATTAATGCATCATTGGCATGTAAATTTGAGAAAGTACACCCAATGTATCAAATTTTTAAAGTTCTAAAATGTTAAACCATAATCTAACCTTGATAGATTTTATTTTCTCAAGCCCTGCAAAAACTAAAAAAGTACTCTAGCATTTCTAAAAACAAAATATTCCGAAATATTTAAAACACACTATATATTAAGTTTAATCTTGTAAATTTAATTATAACCTAAACATTGAAGTATTGACTTCAAACTTAATTACCTGTAGCTTATAATTTTTTATTAATAAAAGTCTAATTTATTAGTCTCTTTACTCACCTTTCTCACCTTAAAAGAGAGAAAAATATACATATTCCAAAAGTTACTTCAATATAAAATTTATTACTAGACATGACTTAGCTTGTCATCAAAGAGTCTTTGAAAGATTTCTTGTTTTTTGGCAATAACAAGGTATTTCAGACCCTCCTACTTCCTGCCCTAAAACATGCTGCTCTTCAGGGATCTCTGTACCTTCCTTGGTCTGCCTGGAATGTAGAGAAAGTGGATCTGCAGAGCAGCCTCAGGGACCTCAAAGGAAACGCCAGAAATTCACAGGAATGTTTGGCTTGACAGCCTTGAGATACTGAACCAAAACCCCAGGTGTTTAAGCCACCGAGGTCCCATCTGTTACTCAAATGCAATCCCTTACTGATATGATGACCATACAAACATAGAAGACTGGAGAAAGCTCAGCACAGGAGAAGGAAAAATTGATTTCAAGGGGAAGATCTCAGAGAGGGGTGGTATAGGAGGAGCTGGGGAGACAGGTGAGATCTGGCAACCTCTGTAATAACAACTGCATTTAGTAAGGATTCTAAGAAAAGTTTACCTTTTCTTCCTCACGTAAACAAGGGTTCAAATAGTCTCGTCGTAAGACTCAGGTCGGACATGTGCCCTGTGCTAAATAAACATTAGATATAGTTATTTTAAAGCTGGGTATCAGAGTGGATCAGAGCCAGGGGCTGGAATATCACAGGAAATACAGAAGTCGGTTCTTTCTCTTCTCTCTTCCCCCCACTTCGTTCACAACTGCACCTCTGCACATCAGCTTTAAGTCTTTGTCTTCTCACAAATTGGCTTTCTCCCTGCATCCATGATGCTTAAAACAGTCACTAACACACGTTTTAAGTTTCTCAACTCCTCCGTTCAGTCTTAAGTTGCACTTTCAGTTCTAAATTCCAATTTCCAGAGGCTGGTTGCCCCGCCTAGACGGGAAAGTCCACCCTATAACAGAAGAGCTGCATGTAGAGAGAATAGAACTCCTCTTGCTACACCCTTAACAGTCCCAAAATATGGACAGGGAAAAGCAGGGAGGGGTGCGATAAACACGACAAAACAGATGAACAATGGGCACATTCTGAGTACAAGAGCAACTGCATGTGTTCTGACAAGATCCTCAAATAACTGAACTTTAGTTATGCATCTGGGGTCTCTCTTCCTGAGGCCTGTATCTTGGTTTTCTGCATCTATCCTGTCCCTGCTGGGTCTGCCTAGCCCAGTCTGGGCATGCACCCCACCTCTCTCAGCACCTGATCAAGTTCTTCACCTTCGATGTGTAGGTGAGAGTCCCTTAGCACGACTCCGCTTAGGTCAGATTGGCAAGTATCTCCCTACCTTCACCGTCTCCTTTTGTAACTTTCCATCCACTGGCCACCCCCTCCCCTTCTTGGTTATAAATCCCTACTTGTTCTTGTTATATTTGGAGTTGAGCCATTAAAAGATAAACTTAAGCGTATTAAATTTTTTGAAGTTTATCTGAGCAAAAATTGATTCAATTTGGGGTGTAGTTAATCTATCAGCTAGAAAGGAGCTCCAAGAAGCTGTACACAGTGAAAGACTTTTATAAACAGAAGGGAGCAGGGAAAAGGCTGTTATCCTAGACAAAAAAATAGGCTGGTTACTGAAAGGTGACTTTTCTTTTGGGGCTGGCAGGAGTCTAACTGGTAGGTTACCTAGCACTGTTTAGACAACTGACTGGTTTACAATGCCATTTCAGTCTGAAATTATAATTAAGTCTTAGTTTGGTGACATGAGGCTTAGGACAAGCATCTCTATTTTGGGTTTGCTATCATTTTAAAAAGCCTGATTTCTCAGCCCTATTGCAAACACCCTACTGCAAAAGCCTGAATGAAGTCTCCTTCACTGATTTAACAAGTCTCAGAATTTCTTCTTTAACAGTCCACACAGAGAATGGATTTCATCTAACCTACTTAATCCCAGTAAGTCACAGAAAAACATTTTTAAGAGAACTGAACAGAAAAGCACCACCAGCTTGCACTGAAAGGTACAGAGAGTTCAAACTGAAGCTACTACGTTCTCAACAATTTAGGAAATAAGCTAAGTAAACTATACAGCTACAAATCAGGCCTGAGGATGAGTTATAAGGTGGTAACAAGAACTAAATCAGGTCCAACTGTAGGTTTCTTGGCATGGTTCCTTGGGTGTGGCTCCATGGGTTGACCCCTGAGAATTAAAAAGACAAGTTATCTGTCCCCCACAATCCTAAATACAGTGAATAGGGACAGGATACCTACAATAGATAATTCCTTTCAAAATGTGGGGATGAGTGAAGTCTGAATAAGCTTTGTAGCTTATAGTGCCAAAAGCTTCCCATAGGTTGAGTAAAAGGAGACAATAGATTCAATAATATGGAGGTAACCAAATGCATTGAAAAGCAGTTTCTGAGAAATTGTGTGTGAGAAAGCCTTATTGCTGAATGTCAAAAGTGATGGTGTTGGTGGACATAGACTGTGGATCTTCCTGAATTCCCACATAAAAACAGAGCAACAAGATACCATAACCAAAAAACTATGCACAACACTTGACAACAAAGAGTGGTGACCCCCCCAGAGCACACGTGCAGAGGATGAACCACCCGAAGGCAGAAGACCTAGAAGATATCGGTCTCTATGAGGAAGCAGCAGAGAGCCAAATGGAGCAAACACAAAGTAGACTGGGGGTTGCCAGGGGTCTGGGGATGGGGAGCTGATGCTTACTGGGTAGGTTCAGCTTTACAAGATGAATTCTGGTGGTTGGATGCACAATAAAGTGACTGCACTTAACACTATTGAACTGTACACTTAAAGATGGTTAAGGTGACACAAGGTTTTTGTCACATAACACATAATTTAAGAAATGGGTGACTAACCTCAAAAAAAAAAACAGAAGTATTAAAATTTAATCCCAAGATATTTTACTAAAAACAAGTACTACAGGACACTACTGAAGAAATTAAAGGACTAGATAAGTGAAGATGTAATCATATAGAGAAGAATCAGTGTTATATCCGTTCCTCAGATAGATCCAATGATTCTACACCATCCCAATACAGGGAATTACAAGTTAATTCTAAACTTTAAAGCAAAAAGCATAGAGCAGTCAAATGTTGAAAAAAATAAACCACCTTTTAGACTTACACAGCCTTCTTTAAAGACAGCTTACTTATCAGATTTTTTTTTTTAAGGATTTTTTATTTTATTTATACATACAAGCTGGGGTACAGGCCAGAGGCGTGGGGTGGCGAGAAGGTTCACCAGAGACAGAGTGGGGAGCAGAACAGGCAGATCAGAAGTACACTGCTGAGGGGAGCAGCGGGCGAGGCAGGAGAGGTCTGCCGCACCATGTGGGACTCTCCCTGGCCGGTCGTCGAACTCGCGTCGCTGCTGCCGACAGCTCCACAGCGCAGCGCTTAACCGCTGCGCCACCTGGGAGGCCCACTTATCAGATTTTTTAATAAAGATTTATTTATTTATGCATACAAGAGCTGGAAGAGCTGGGGTGTAGGCCAGAGGTGTTGGGGGTGGGGGTGAGAGGATTCACCAGACATAGACATAGGGAGCAGAACAGACGGATGTACTGACATACACTGCACCGTGTGGAAAGCTGGTGCTGCAGTGGTAGCTGCGGATTTCAGAGTGCTGAGACTTAACCCCTTGTGCCACCAACGAGGCCCCTTAATTATCAGATTTAAGACAGTGTCACAGGCAGAAGAGTAAGAAAAGAGAAGCAAGTCACAGGCACTTTGAGAGAGAAAGAAGGCAAAATGCTTGGGTTTTCATGTTTGCTTTTTCATTTTCAAGAATCAGAACAGACTCTTACCATTTTGTGGTCTGCTCACGTATTAGTACGTGTTTTTGTCACCAGTATCAAGTGGCCGCTCACGTATTAATACGTGTTCATCTAGTCTCTGGTTTTTCACGCCACGGTGGATTTATTTGGAACTATTAGGAGCTATTTCTTTGGTCGTACTCAGTCTAGAAGCTGTACACATTGTTTTGATGAAAGTGTAAGGTGTTTTATGAGGGATATTACAGTTTCTTTAATATCCAGTAGTTCAGGAGTTGTGTGTGTTTTATTGAATGCTTATACCATTAATGCTGTGGCACAGAAAATGGCTGGCCCCAAGGACTGGTAAATTTAAAGGGCACCAGCACACAAAGCGTTATGATGCCTGAGAGCTGATTAACATTTGAAGGCAGTATCTTCAGAAAACACCAACTGGAGGACTTTAATTATAAAGTTACCTTAAAAAAGAGAAAAAAACAAAGCAATTTTCAATTTTATTAAAGTACAGAGTTAACAAGTTTTAAGTTTTCTACATAAGAAAAGACTGGTCAACTTCCAATGCTTTATAGAAAAATTAGCATTCAAAAAACAAATATAAATCCATAGTTACTTTTGTGACTAAAGGGGGAAAAAATAACTATTTTGAAAGTTACCAAAAACTCTAAATATATCTAAGACCATTATAAATTTCAAACAGTAGATTTACATTTTCAAATTCTTACATAGCAAAACTTAACCACAAAATTTGGCTATAGCTAATGATTTCAGAAAAGTTTAAAAAATTAACAAAGTTAGGACTATAGGACATTTGTAGTCTTTTTTTTTTTTCAAAGTAAAAAACCTTCAATCTTTAATAAAGGACAACAAAAACAATTCTCTTAAATTTCTTATAAATAGCTCTCAAGACATATATTACACCATGGCTGAAGCTTTCTTTACCTGAGACTCTCCCAGGAACCCACACCCCAAAAGGATTACCTTAAAAAAATTCTTCCATCATCTTACTCACATAAATATAATTTAAGCTCCTGATGAAGTGGATTTGGGCATATGTATTCTTAATCTGTCCTTCCACAATTAAGTTTTTTCTGAAAGGGTTTTGTTTTTAAAATAAAACAAAACAAAAACACCTCTTTGGTAAAAAAGTCCAATACTTTCCCCTTTCAAAATGATGCCTCTGCAGATGATTTACTGAGGAAAAAGAGAAAGATCTTTAGAGTGGCTACTGTTAGTTCTAAAGACCTGTGTAAACAGCTTTTCAGTCCTGTTGAGGGAGGTTCCCTCTCTGCCAGAAATGCAACACTAGATTAAAATGTCCGAGGGCTTTACAAATCAATTAAAGATAGCAGGAAACAGGGTGGCCTTAAGAACAAAGTCATAGGGAGTTAGTTCAATTAGCAAATCAAGGAAATAATCCTACAGAAAATTCCAGAAGCCTGTGAGCCAAGTGGCTCTGCACTCTCCCTGATAAAGGATAGTCCAGTGTTCTTCCAGATGTGCAGGGTCTCAGCCCCAGGTCACACCCTTGGTTTTAAGTTACGACCGCTTTCATTTCCAAGAGGCATAGCACACATCAAAAAGAGAATGCCATCTTGAAAGCCAGTAAGGGGAAAAAAAAATACTCAGGCAGGCTCTGGAATTCCCTTGTGGGATAAAACATGAAGCACCAATGGTGGTAAACTTCTGGCCAAAATTAAATAAGTACATATTCTTAAAAAAGGTAAAGGGTGACAATTTGGGGAGAAATTAGCACTACATGGACTCATTCATATGAAGCATCCTCTGAGGAACTGGAAATAAACAATATGGTACAGGAATCCCCTGGCTAACCACTCCTGATGGGCACCAGAACCCCAAAGCTCTAGCAACCTCCCCCTCTGAACAGCTCACATGCACACTGTCTGTTACTCTACAAAAGAGCTCCAAATGTGGGTGGCAAGAAAGTCCTTCAAGCCATTCCCCAGAAACTGTGAAGACAAAACCAAAACGAACTAATCAGTATCATAAAAATGATACCCAGGAAGGACAAGGCAGGGTTTTCGAAGGCTTCTGACAGAAGTCTGTGGTCTTCCATCGGCAGATGTGTCCAGGTATACAGCAATGCTCCCAGAAGGACCCAGCCCCTCACTGAGAGTGCCATCACTCATGAAAATGAGAGGGAAGGAGTTTCCTCATTGGATGAACAGCACAGAGGGAATGAACGTACAGTTTTAAAAAATCTTCGGCTTTCTTCACTAAAGGACTCTAGCAGCTTCTAAGAATGCACTTTTTAAATCATGTGCAAAAAGGGGTAGGAAGCAAATATCTATTACTTTAAAAAGGTTATGAATGAATATATCAAATGAACACCATTGTAACCATAATTAAAAACAAATGGCACAATTGTTCCAGTTTCTGAAACCACAATAGCACAAAAATGTAGTTCTTTGAACACATGAATGTTGACTCATCACCTGAGCACTATTTATCATAATTAATAATCATTAAAGTCAATTTCTTCATTGATATACCCTCAGTTCTCAACAGTTCACCCACATTGCTCTCCTTCATTTAGATAAACTTGCCTGGAACTCAGTTAAGAAGAAAAATCAGAGTGACTAGAACTCTCTTCCTCTTGTATCAGGGTCAACTCAAACTCCAGAAAGAAACTTAAGGCCACAAACCAAGTCTTAGGTAGCTGTAAATTATGGGCCGTGTAGAGCAGGACAGTCCACGCCTGTCATCAGCAACACCCTATCCTTTGTGTTTTACTGAGCTTCTTTCTGCAGGGATGTTGGGAGAGGGGGTCAACAAAGGTCAACCAGGGAATACCAGGTCTTGTCAGCTTGACCTTTACCTGCTGGCAGGGCCAGTTCTTCAATCATGCAGCTGGCTGCCAGACTGAGCTAGATGACAACAGGAAGAAAACATAATGAAACTAGTACTGACCCCACCATGGCTCTTGATCTGCCTCTTCTCATGATTTTCTTAAAGCGAACCTTGGCTTACCCAGAGTCCCCTCACTGCACCGACCTCTGTGGGGGAGCTGCTACTCACACAACCCCATTCCCACAACCTGCCCTGACCCACAGAACTCCCACTCCCACTGGACCAAGCAGAGATTGTTCTTGGTGGCTATAAATTTATAACGAGATGATCTTTAAGCTGTAGAACTCAGAGAGTTTCTGGTCTTAAGAAGAAATTTGATAATGTTTCTAGAACAAGGTTCTCAGAGACACACAGAATGAGTGTCTTTTAAAACTGAATCACAAACACTGTAAATAAGGCGGTGCCCGGAGGAACTCATTTACTCTATTTGTTTTCCCAGGAGGAGGGCAAAACAACAGAAATGAAGAATTGGGAATGCCAGCATTTTGGCACACAGGAGCCCAGCTTAGGTGGGACCCCATTCTGCCCACATCATACAGCAGGGCACAGAAAGTCTTCTTACACCCTCTCTGCTGAGGAACTTGAGCAGATTCTTTCCATCTTGTATGAAATACTAACAGGGGTGTCCCTTGAGAAACAGCTCTAGTTAGCTGACATGTCTCTACTGGAGTCTCCAGCGGACTATCCACTGAGCAAACTCTTCCCTGATGGAAAACATCAACACTGAAATGGACACCTTGGGCAACTGCCTAGGGACTATTACTTTACAAATACGTATTTTGGAAATTCCTGTGGATGTTATGGCTTAATTCAGTACCTTCACCCACACTCCTTCTCTTCTAGGTATATCAGGTCACTTCCACAACTTGTATAATGGGTCTTGGTTCGTTGGTCCTATCTGAAATGCCATGTGGAAGCCGCATTTCAAATCTACTCCCCCCGCAAAACCCCATAATGGACAAGTTCAGTACAGTCACATAATAGATCTGGAAGACAAAAGCCCTTTTGTTTGTAGAACTTCACAAAGGCGGAAGAGAAACTGGGGGCTAATCTTAGACAATGGGAACAGGGGAACAGACAGGCTTCAGTCAAATATCATTAATAGCACAAACAAGTTAAGAACAATAGCCCTCCAGGTTTAGGCAAAGAAACCAATGTGGATATTGTTCTATTATCATATGAATAACGCCACAAATAACAAGTTAGTTATTGGCAGTAACTCGGATCAGGTAGTGATAATACGTGGGCACCACACAGGTAGTGATGGCAAATTGTGCTTTTTCACATTATAACAAGGATGCAGAACCCAGAAAAGACGAGGGGACCTCTGGAAGAGCCCAGTGAAGCCTGTGATTCCCAGCATCACAACTTCAAAGGCTAACTTTTTGGGGCCAAGAAGAAATAGCACAAGGGTGGAGTTAAAAGCATGTGCTTCCTCTTGTACCCTATAAATACCAGGGGGCTGTCAGCAGGTCCTGCAGGCTGAGTGTTGTCTACAGAGACCGCTGGGTCCAGGCTCCAGGCTGAGGCATGTGAGGAGGGTGTGCGTTTTGTCAGGAGCTGAGGGCTCAAAACATAGATGTGTTTTTCTGTTCTAAGGATAAGAGTGATAGGCCATCCTGGTAAATTTTTATCTCTGTGATAAGATGTTTTGCCCCAAACTCTTGTTTTGGCAAGATCATACTAGCCTAACTACTATCCCAGTTCTTAGGGGTAAGACACATACAAAATATATTACCACTCATGGTTACTTTGACTTTGGTTGAAAATTTCAGTTCTTTTGGGTCAAACTGGTCATTTCCTTTCAAATGTCAGCATTAAAAAGCTAACTAGAGCTGTTTCTCAAAATTTTTTCAGATCCACCCAAGCCAGCCAAGAGATGCCAGATTTTGGAAAAGCGCCAGGTACTGCCCAGACCCCTGAGCACTTGTTCCAAGAAGTCCCTTCCAGTTTGGAGGCCTGCTGAACTAAGGGGATGGCTCCCACCCTCACACGGAGAACTGCCGAGAGGGACAGCAGAGGGGAGCCAGCAGAGTCCACAGGTATAACAGCACGCACACCCAGCAGGAGGCCATCTTGACCCAGAAAATGGACCAGCTCCCACTGAAGAAGGTTTCAATGTTGGCACTTTCATAGCTGTGGAAACAAGCAAGAAGCAAGCAGGTAAGGAGAGGTTCTCTTCCACTGTCTCTCAGCTTTTACCCCTTGTAGCCTTTCATTTTTTTTCTTAGCAATTCAATTCAGATATAATCTATGCCTATTTCAAGTATGTAATTCAAGGCTTGTCGTGTGTTTATAGACGTTTGACTAACACCATAATTTACCTTACCACACTCTCATCACCCCCATAAGAAATCCTACACTCTTCAGTTGCCCCCTCCCCCATCCTGCACATACCCCCCCGCCCCACCCCCATCAGCATTCACTAATCTTTCTGTCTCTGGACTTGCCATCCTGGGCATTTCATATAAAGGGATCATGTAGCCTCTTGTGACTTTTTCCACTTAGTATAATGTTTTGATGGTTTATCTATGTATCAGTATTTCACCTGTTTTTATTGCGAGTAATGTTCCATCGTTTAGCTATAAAACATTTTATGCATTCGGCAGCTGGGACATTTGGGATGTTTTACTTTTGGTTATTACATAGCAGCAGCTATGAGCATCTGCGTACAAGTTTTGGATATATGTTGTTGCTGCTTTTTTCTCCTGGGTATATACCTAGGAGTGGTATTACTGGATCATATCATACCTCTATGGTTTATATTTTGAAGAACTGCCCAACTTCTTCCCAAAGTGGTTGCAGCATTTTACAATCCTGACAGCAGTGGAAGAACATTCCAATATCTCTTAATCTTCACTAATACTTACATGACCTCTTTTTAAAAAAATTCTAGTTCCCTCCATCCTTTCTGAAGTTCCCAAGTCAGATATCCTAGGAATTCTCAAAGTGTCACTGAAAACTTTAGAAGCTTCTTCCCCTCTTCTCCTCAGGATCTTCAGAAGAATCTCAGTGAAGCCTTCCTGGATCACTCTAAAACCACTGTCCCTGCCACCCTCAACTTCACTGGGTACTCTTCATTCCTCTTCCTCACGTAGTGACAGGAAAAGTTAGGGCCATCATGTATTGTGAAGTTAAAAAACTCAAGGGGGAAAATATGTAAAATAATATTTACATAAAAAAAAATTCCAGAGACTTAAAATAAACACATAGAAGATAAATATAAGGCTATATGCCATATACTGTTAGCAGTGGTTGGGGGGGTGAGAAGGGTAATGTTATTTTTCATATTTCCACATTAGTTTTTTTTTTAAAGATCTATTTATTTATGCATACAAGAGCTGGGGTGCAGGTCAGAGGTCGGGGAGCAGGGGGAGAGGTGAGAGGATTTACCAGAGACAAGAGTGGAGCAGAACAGGCAGACTGACTGAAATATACTGCTGAGGGGAGCAGCGGGTGAGACAGGAGAGGTCTGCTGTGCCATGTGGGTTAGCTCCCTGGTTGGGGAATCAAACTCATGCTGCAGTGGCTGTTGATAGCTTCATAGTATTGAGACCTAACCCCTTGTGCCACGAGGAAGGCCCTAGTTTGTTTTATGTTAACTTTTATATTGAAAATGTTTTAAATTTTAAAAGGAGAAAAACAAAATATACACAAAAAGGGGGGGATATTTTCCCTTTCTTAAAAGCAGTTCATTACATAAAATTCTAAGACTGCCTTCATTGCTATTACTGCTCTCTTCAAATCTGCCTTATGGAGTTAACCTTCCATTTTCTTAAAGTTCCAGTAGGCATCACCAATTCCCAGGGTTAAATGCAAGCCAATAGACTATTACGAACTCAGACAGTTTCTGTAAAGATTGTAAGGAAAACAGGAGGTGGAGAAAGTCCAGTCAACTCCAGGAGTTTAGATCTGTTATCTCAACACTTTAGAGAACAAACATGATTTTTCTAATGTCAAAGAAAATGGGATACTCACTTGAACCAGTTGGTGACAGTCATCATCACATAGAGAGAAGCCAACAAGAACACAAAATGGAAATAGGAGTAGCTGTAGACGGTGCCTTTCTTCTCGTCATAAATGACCCGTGGACCCTCTTTCATATTCTGCTGCTCTTCAGTGTCTGTGAACCACAAAGCAGCGCAGGCTCAGTGGGCAAGCAACACACACGCTTTCCACAAAGTCACTCTCACTAATTTCAATGCCAAGGTTGTTGAGTGGAAAAGATGTTAAAATCCATTCATACCCTCAGGCAATTTTCATCTATGCCGTAAGCAAAAAACTACCACCTCACCCCAGAACCTTCCTTAACAGCATGAATCACCTAACATCACATTTATTTTAATGGAGCAGAGAAAAAAAGTCCTTAAAAAAAAAAACCAAAAACTTATCATAAGCTCAGAAGAAATGAGTGGGAGTAGCCCAAGAGTTCTCAAGTCGCTGTTTCCCCAATCTGAGAAGAAAAGTTGAAGGAAAGAAATAGTTCAAAAATGAGGTGCCCGAATTTCTTGGCATTTTCCAAGGGAATTTTCATTCCTTCAAAACATGTACTTTCTGCTGCCCTAAATCTCACTGTGTAATTAAACTTAAATATGAGCCAAAACATAGACTTCTTGTCACCTGCCAGAATAGCAAAGCAAAGCCCAGCAACCTTTCAGGAAGAATATGAAAAGTATATTAACAGTTAACTAGCTTTGGAATAAAAACTTCCCCATAGATTCAAGTTATTTGTGTCTGAATCCCAAATGCACGCAGATCAGCATTCTCCAGATCTGCGGGACCTCAGAGAGACACAGAAGAAAAGTTGTCCACTTACCTTCTCCGTCAGAGCCGAAACAAAAACAACACCGAGGTTTCTGGGAAAACAAAACCAACAAGTCAGGGGTTTGCTTTCTGCTTTTTTCTCTCCACATCAGTAAAGCACTAAAGGCCACCTGAGTGTCAACCCTTCCCTGTCTGAACTGCATCCCAGGCCCTGAACTGCACACTTCATCCTTTCAGAAGGTTGGATTGAGCATCTTTTCACCCCAGATGCCCTGAACAGGTGACCGGAAATAAAGTAGACACAGAAGTGAGCCACCCAGAGCCCCTTCAAAGGTATGTGCGCATACAGTGCTCTCTTGGCTGCTGTGGGCAAGCGCTGCGAGCAGAGTCTCTAGACAGCAGCTCCTTGGTGTGGTCCCTTGGCAGAGAGCCTGCCTGTCCTAGTGCAAGCCCTTCCTGGCAGTCCACAAGGATTCACTGCTCCCAGCCACTGACGCCCAGGGGACAACTCTGATGGGTCACACTGATCTGGAGCACCACGAGGTAAGCAGGGGGCTTTGTCCAGCTTGCACAACCCTTGACTTGACCCTCTCTCCAGTTCTGCCTCCATCCCTGTCCTTCCTTCTGTATGCATTAATCTCTGCACATCAAACTCTGCCTCAGCATCTGCTTCTGGAGAATTCGACTAAAGCACAAAGTGAACAAGACAAGCTCCTTGCCCTGCTCTACTCACTACCTCACTCAATTATCTCCAGCCTCTGCAGCTGGGATTATTATCCTGTTTACAACTGAGGAAACGGAGGTCAAACAGGTTAAATAACTGACTCAAAATTACACATTAGTTTTGTGCCACAGCTGGGACACAAAGGGAAGAACAAAACTCCAAGGTCCACAGTTCACAAGATTCTAAGAGGTGGTGGAGTTGACAGACTCAGAAACGACAAAGCTAAGGGATATGGGCATGGGTGCTGAGGACAGGTGCCTCCCTGGGAAGAGGCTTTGGTCCCTTTCAAATTGTGTTTCTTATCGACTCAAAGCAATAAACTTAATTTTAAAAAAATCAGCTTATGAAAAATGAGTCCAGCAGGCCTCTGGTAAACAGAACAAGAAACATTACATGTACCAAGACAATCTGGAAAATGCTGGGCCCTGAAGGCTTTGTCCCATTTATACACTTCGAGGCCAAGGCCTCGTTCCCCGCCTGCATGGCTAGGAAACTGGTAAGAGAGAGATTAGCCTCAACAGAATCTTGGGCAAGTGACAGGCTAAGATTCACTAATTCACTCAGTGGGCCCAAGACATGGTATGCTGAGGAGTCCTCTTTCTTTTGAAGCTTAAGTTACTACAAGAAACAAGTCTCTCTTTCAAGGTGTATCCTGTGAAACGTGATGCAAGGAGAGCAGACTGACTTCCACTCCACATGTGCCCCAGTTCAGAAGGAAACACTGGGACCACAAAATGAGGAAGAAAAACATCCTCTCCTTAAATCTAACTTAGAAACTTGCTGTTCTTTGAGCTTTCACTGGGTACACAATAGGGATATTGAAACCATAACCACCCGACCTCAGCAGGTGGTCCCCCAGTCGGTGGTGAGAACAAAGGCCTGCCTTCTAGAGACCATTCTTTTCTGTATAATAGGCAGTAACCTATTCAAACTTAACACAGTTTTCTCTTTTTTAAGTGACAGAAAGAGCTGGTGAGTGGTGCTGGCAGACTGACAAGCCTTCATGATTATTCCCTATCTCCAGGTCAGGTGCAGGAAAGTCCATCCCCAGAGACTCAGCTGCAGAGTGAAGTGCCCATATCTGGACAGACACCAGGGCTCTTCCATCCAGGGAGAGCCAGTAGAACACAGCCAGGGGCCGAATGCCAGGCAGGGTCAGCTGCAGGGCCTGGACACAGCGGCTGGGCTCTTAGGCAGCAGTGGCTGGGAACAGACTCTGGAGCCAGACTGTGCAGTTTAACTGCCAGCAAACTGAAATCTGCAGGATTTAAATGACTTAACTTTTACAGAGACCCCTTCTGTAAAATGGAGCTCGAACCTCACTGGGGTTTTATGAGGATTAAATGAAATCACATGGAGAGCTTAAAACAGTGCCTGGCACATGGCAGCTATAAGGCTTAGCCAGCACTGGAACTGCCTTTGTCTGATTAGACCTTCTTTGATCTTGGTGGACATTCCATGGAGGACCCCCAAAAGACCTTGTACTAGTAAGAAAATTCAATAAACATTCAGGTACAGGTATCTGCTGACCACAATGATTTTGGGGGCACCTACAATTCACCATTCTTTTCCCAATGAAACACCCACCTCATGGAACTGATGCAGTAATTAGACTCAAGCACAGACAGAGCAGAGGCTTGTCTCACTCTTCCTTGTCTATATCTTCTCCTTCAGAACAGCTATTACATAACCTCATGGTTGTGCCATAGATGGAGGGCACAGACAGGTATATAAGATGAAGGAATGAACTAAAAGTTTAAAAAGGAATCACACATGCTCAATATAATAGGAAAAAAGCAGGGGGCTGCCTGACAAAGCCACCCAGGCCTCTGGCGGGAGGTTGGCTGCAGGATGCCACACTGGGGGCCGATTTTGTTAGAGGAAAATCAAGAATTAATTAATTCACTTTTAAATCCATGGTATACACAGGACATTTCTTTTTCTGTGAAAAATATCTCACTCTTCTACCCCAAGGAGAAAAATGGGATCATGGAATACAAACTCATAAAGATGCAAATAAACTTAAAAATTCTTTCTGAAAAAAGGGCCTTCTGAGGTAAGGCAGGACAAGCAGAGAACATGAACTTACCTCCAGTTCATGAGCTGCATAGCGGCCCTGCAGAGCATCAGAACTCGATCTCGTTGTTGATGTGAGACTAAAAAACAAAGGAAAAGGTCAGCAGGGCATATTAATGTGTCATGTCACATCCCTGGTCAGTGCCGCAGCCAGCAGCTCTCTGTAACCGACTGTTCTGACATTGTAAACACAGTAAACTAGTTTAGATCTGACTTAATTCCAAAACTGGCTGACCAGTTACTCTACCGTTGATGCCCAAATTGAGTTAATTATGTAGATCTGAAGGCAAAGACGTAAAATGCCTATTGATTGCCCCAGTCTTGGTTTTCACTTCTCCTTCAAATGCCAAAATAATTTTCTGATTGAATTTTGTTGTTGACTAGTCTCACTTAGAAGGTAACAAAAGCAATTAAGAATCCCAACAAAAGAGCCCCAATAAAAGGCAAGGGCTCAGATAGCAAAAGTCAATTATTTCTTCCTATAGCAGCACATAGGTTTCTGTTTGGAATTCAACATAGAACATATGTCAGTGAGACCTGATGCTTTCCCCGTACCTAAAGGGGTAAAATGCTACAAAATTTGGTTTAGGGAAGAAAAAAGGGTATTTATCTTTCTGGGAGAGGGGGAGAGGATACATTTCAAGCAAAGACAAACACACAGTACTCAGGGTTCTAGCTAACTGTATTTTTAAAGCAAACACTGACTGGAACATTGCCACGTGCTGAAAGCCCTGGGACTCAGTGGAAGACACCAGTCCTACCCGCATTCATCTTCTGCAGTGGCCTGCAGGTGGGTGGCGTGCTGGCGAGGGGAGAGGCAGAAATGAAGACTCACTTCGACCAAACATGCCACCTGAGATAACAGCCCCTCTGCTCACTCTACCCTCCTTTCCCCCAAGGAAAGAAGAGATCAATGAGACGCAAATAAACAATAAAAAGCCTTCCTCACGGAAAGCTCCTCTGGGAGCCCAGCACACTGCTTCTTTTGTGGTCTAGTCAAGTCTAATAGCATCACTCTCATTTCTGCTTGGAACGGAAGGATGAGCAGCAGGGCACTCCACCTCTGCTTCCTGACTTTGAGCCTGGTCTGAGGAATAGCAGCAACATTTCCCAATGACTGTGCACCCAAGTAACACACACTTTGTTTCTGTATTTAAGAGTGTGCTACATTTTGTGCGCATGAATTATGATCTAATACAGAATCGTTTCCACGCTGGGAAATGCAACTTTTAATTTTGGTAAAAGAACCATATTCGATTTTATCAATTCTTTGATTTCACAAAAACAAAGATTTTGACTCTGGCACCTTTACCACTTCACTTCTACCATCAAAGAACAATACTCAGGGAAGTTTTTGTTCTTATTTCTGAATATAACTATATTCAGCTCATCATTCGTGAAGTGTGATTTCTCAAGCAGATGCTACCACAAAACAAGGTTTTTATTCAGGTCAATGCCTTTACCCAAAAAACACTCTTCTTGAAATTACCAAGAAAATATTGTTTTTACTAGCCCTTTAAAGCCTAGGAAGTCTTACTTTCTGCATTCTGGCCATAACTAAGACTGTTTATTCAGTGCAAGACAAGTTGCTATATGGCAATTCCTGATTATCTGTAACCCCTTCCAGGGCTAAGCAGTGACTCTAAGCCAGTACTTCCTGTGGGTGGAAGGAGACTGACAGCATTTGACTGAAACAAAGCTTCACCATCCATGCATAATGCAGTGCAGTATGTTTACTATCTCTGCTCTCCCCACCTCCAAGCCAATGTGTCTGGCAATTTTAACAATCAAAAAAGTCTCCCAAAAAAAATGTCTCCCGGCTCCCCTCACCCCCCCTCCCCTCTCGGGAAAGTCATGCCCAGAACCTTTACACATTGGCAGAATGATTTAGAAAGCAGGCAGCCCTCTGTACTTGCTTTGGGTGCTCCTGGAGCTGTGAGACTCTCCTAGATTGCAGAAAGTCTCAGTTCTGCCCCCTGCAAATGTGCAGGGTAGATCCTGAGAGATGGCATACTAGCCCCACTTTCATGTGATAAAGTTCAGTGATAGTCCCTCTGTATCGTCTAATTGGTGACTCCTCACTCCCTAAGGAGACCAGAGGCTGGGAACTGGGAGATCTCAACATGCCAGCTGATGCAGCATCAGGAAGATTTAAGCTGGTAGGTTAGAAAGTGGCAGGATTCCCAAAATAAAGATACAAATTAGATCCTCCCCCCTTTTTTTCTTAAATAAAAGTAACAGGCCCAAAAACACACTGAAAGACTAGATACCTCTCCCTGATTTGCTGTGTTCCTCAGTTTAAACCACTCTTCTCTTCAATGCCATTTTACTATTGTACTTATTTCAACAAGGTCTGCCATATTGTTGTGAATGTCCAAGTCTTGGGACACTTAATAAAGATTCTTAATTTTCCCAATTTATATTCAACTTCCTAAACAGCTTAAACAATCAACAATTATTTTCTCTCTTAAATTTCTCCTAATAATATAATTAGACGAGCCATCCAGCTTATCTTTTTTTTATAAGTTATTTATTTATGTATAGAGGAATTGGGATGTAGGCCAGAGGTGTGGGGGGGTGAGAGGATTCACCAGAGACAGAGTGGGGAGCAGAACAGGTGAATCTAATGAAATACACTGCTGAGGGGAGCAGGAGATATCTGCTGTGATATGTGGGTTAGCTCGCTGGCTGGAGACTGAACTCAGGCCACAAAGGTGATAGCAGATAGTGCTGAGACTTAACAACTATGCCACCAGGGAGGCCCCCCAGCTTATCCTTCTGCCTCAGTGAAGAGCAGGCCTCACTCCAAGCCATGCCATGGAGGAGGAAAAAACAACTATGAACCTCTCTCTCCAAACAATTAGCAAAGGAGATTCACGTTTCCTGAAACTGGGGTCAGGGAGAGCAAAAGAAATAGGCTCCATGCCTCAGTTTCCTTTTATGTACAATGTGGGAATTGAATCGATCAACTCCAGGATCCTGTCCAGTCTGACAGTCTGAATTTGAAGTCAATAGAATAACAATGTCAACAAAATCCAGAGACCCAAGGAGGAAATGAAGGAAAAGTTGGGGGGCGGGGGTGGTGGTGGCGGTAATCACAGCAAGAATCCAGGCCTAAGAGTGTGGAAGATAAGAATACGCCATCAGCGAACTCCTATGTGCCTGGGTGCAAAAGGTGCTTCTGGAGAAGCCTTAGCGGAAAAGTTGGAGAGGAAAGCAGGAAAGTGGGTTTTGACAGGGCTCTTCTTCCCAGCTGAGACAGCAAAGAGTAACACAATCACAGTGAGTGCGCAGAAGCAGGACTTAGGACAGAGAAGCAGAAACTGCGGATGGGGTCATCATGACAGCCCCATGAAGTGTGTGCTTTCTGTGACCTTACCAAAGAAGTCAGCTACAGGCAATCTTGGACCTTCATTGAAAATGGAACTTCAAAAAAAAAGAAAAAAGAAAAAGAAAGAAAGAAAGAAAAGAAAATGGGCAATTTCTCTTAATATACACACCTAGTCTTTCAGCTTCTTAAAATTTCTATTGAGAATTCCAGACAGTCCTACAACTGTATTCAATTTACAGCTTCTACTCAGCCTCTTTTTGTGTTATCTTACAACCTTTCATTCTTCAGTATGTGGGAGGAAAATACAAACTGTCAGAAGTCAAAATGGGAAAATTCCTCATCGGGTCACCTCCAACTCCCAGCAGTGTTCCCCTTTCACAAGGATCTGCTTGATCTGAATTCACTTCTCTGTACGCTCCAGGCTTGTCCCTTTATTAAGTTCTCAGAGCTGACTCCTTCTGCCTTGGGTAGTTACAGCAAACACTCCTCACCCAGATCTTGGTGCTCTACTCCCTCCTGGGAGGGATCCACTCCCTGTCTCCAGGGAGTGTGTGCATGCCGTGGGTTACACAAACACCCTACAGTCAACTGGCTCCTCTGTCTCCACTAGGGAGGCTGCTGTTTCCATCTCCATCTCTGTTGCACTGGGCACTGTGGTTTTGCAGTTCAATTACTAGTGCACAGTAACTTTTGTCATTGGTTTAGACAGATTTTAAGTAGCAGCTGTCAGCTTTGAAAATTATTATCTTTGGGGAATATCAGAGCAGACCACACTGACCTCCATGATGGTACCTCTAAATATAGGAAGAGGTGATGATTTATTTATCATCTCTCAAGGGCAACAGTGAAAATCTGACAGAATGAAAATTCTACACAGCAAAGTAATATTGTTAGTGGAATTCTTTAAGTACACTAAGTAGAATTTTGGCCACTTTCTCCATTGATCGGTTTATAGAAATCCAAGCCCTATATTTTATATGTGGGGCAAACATTTTTTTTTTCTCATGTGTGATAGGCATCTGGCAACCCACAAGGATGTGATTTTATTTTGTTGAATATCTTCAGAGGGCCTCCCTGGTGGCGCAACGGGTTAAGTCTAAGCCTATGAAGCTATCTGCAGCCACTGTAGCACAAGTTCAATACCCAGCCAGGGAGCTTCCCACATGGCACAGCAGACCTCTCCTGCCTCGCCCTCTGCTCCCCCCCTCAGCAGTGTACTTCAGGAGATCTGCCTGTTCTGCTCCCCACTCTCTCTCTGATGAAGCCTCTCACCACCCCCCAACACCTCTGGCCTGCACTCCAGCTTGTATGCATAAATAAAAACAAACAAAAGAAATGCAAGCTCACTGTAAAAAATAAATTAGGAAAAAAACAATAAAAGAAAAGTGTTATCCCTAATACTACCACTATCACAAATTTGGTTTATCTCCTTCTGGAATTTTATATAAAACTATATTTTATTTTAAACATGGGATATTCCACATTCACAGCTTAGTAACCTACTTTCTCACATGATTTTTCAATGTTTTTTACATGCCATTACAGAAAAAAAACTGAGAGACAAATCCTGAAATTAGCCGTGTTGCTGTCATTTCTTCCCCCCAAGTCCAAAAATAAAGTAAGACTCAGGAAGGAAACGCTGACTAATAAAGAGCTGACAATGAGGATTCAAAACGTGGGTGCCTCTACGGTTTTCTTGAAAACACTCACTGACTTGGGCATGAATCTCAATCTACTGCTTTGTAGATACCAGATATTCAATCAACAACTATGGAATTAATACAAATGAAAGGTCAGAAAGCGGACATCCTGGTACAGTAAGATTCTGTTGCTGTGTCCCAGACAGACTGGGAGTCGATGTTACACAACCATCGGCATAACAACCACGTGTACAAGCACGCATTCTGTGGCTTGTTGTATGACTCCAAACAAGTAACTTCATAAAACTCATTTCTCTAGCCTCTAAAGTGCCTTTGTGTGATGGGCCCTATCCAGCAATAGGGGGTGTTAGAAGCAGGAAGAGAAAATGCCAGGGTGTTCAGAAAGATGGTTGATTTATGTAAGGCTACCACCACCAGGATTATTTACTTTCAGACAAAGGAAGATTGTAACACTTCTATGACAAGCTGAAATTTTTATACACTGAAACATAACAAATAAACTGTAAAACACAGAAGGAAAACTTCGTGTTTTATTATCAATGAAATATGTAGAATAAGAAACATTTCTATCCTTTTTCTCCCTCTAGCAACCTTGGAAACATTTTAAAGGTGGAATAATCCCAGCAGAAGCCTCTGAAATACTGCCTAGCTCTAATCCTTATCACCACCTTAACAGTATTGTGGGTTTTAGCATAAAAGAAGAGGGACGCTTCCTGTCTTTCTTGGACCAAGCACAGAATGACTGTGTGTGTATATATATATAGATATATATATATATATCTATATATATATATATATAGATATATATATATATATATCGCTTTGTACTCTTTCCATTTAACAGCAGGACAAATGGTATTTCCCTTGGATTCGAAAGTTGCCGAAACATTCTGGCACATACTCTCTCTTCCTCACTTTGTGCTCCCTCGCCCTCCAAAAATGCTTTAGCAATTAATATTCAATCATCTTTTAAAGGGCTGGAACACACCACATGTTTCTCTACTGCATATAAATACAAGTAAGGCAAATGAAGACCAAACACTTCGATTTCATGCTGTCATATTACCTTTTTCCCTTGAGTTATTTTCCCTCTTCCTCAGGTGGTATTTGTTTTGTTGCCTCACAGCTGGGAAACTTATATAAATTCTTCTGTGGACTTTGCATACTTTTGAAGTCTGCAAAGATGACCTCAAGTAACTCCTAAGACTTACCATGAATATAAGATGCACCCAAACAAGACAGCAGTTCCCAGTCCAGTAACTAAGTTTTTATCTCTGTACAGGTTCTGACCGAAGTCAGGCACGCAGATGGTAATGTTCTTCCCACGTTCATCTAGAACTTGAAAAGAAAAGCAATCACAGTCCAATCAGAAAAGCCTGTTGTAACTCACAGGTACAGGCATTCTGGGAAAACTCAGGGGGCTTAGAATAATGAATACTTCTCCCTGAGAACTTTGAACTCTACAGCCTGACTCAACTCAGACTAGATTGTTGCTTTCTCAAAGCACCCTCTCCCCACTTGGCACCCTCTTAGAAATAAGAGCACAGATGTCAGCTTAGAGCTAAAGGGTTGTTCAGCTCTAGGACCTTAAAAGAGTTGTTCTTTTGCAGTACTATTCAAACAATACTAAAAGGTAAACTCAGATCCATTTTCCAACTGATATGGCAGTATCTGAGCAAAGATACTGTGCAGGTAATTGGTATGCAGATAACTGAGTGCTTCCTCTAGGTCCATGCTCTCCTGAGGAGCGCTGAGGCTGCTCAACAAGCACACACACACCAGCACTGCCCCGCAGTCTGGCCAACAGCCCCCAGGTGGGAAGGCCCCTTAATGCTGGCGATAGAGGAGCATCACTCTCTTCTCCCTTGTTCCTAGGAGAGTTCTCCCAGAGGGGTCCATTTCTCAACATTTTCTTTTTAAAGGAAAATATCTATCTTGTTTCTTTCTATTGATCAGGTCTGTAAATGTATATTTAAAAAGATCAGAGTGTATTTATAAACAGAAGAGCTGATTTGAAGATAAGGCCTTTCCTTATCGATTCTGTGGTAAGGTTTATTTCTATTACATTTATTACTACCGACCACAAAAGTCTTGCTTACCAGGGGATGGTGTCAATATTTATATAATTTTGTCCACTGAACTTAGTGGATGTAACTGTCCAACAGTAACTGAATCATGACATAAAAAAATGTGATGGTATTTGTGTATGTGCTTTTTAATGGTTCAAATTATAAATCTATGAGCACTGCTGAAACTGCAGGAGAGAATAATCTGTGCAAAGGTAGGGGAAAAAATAGTCTGTAACTTGGAGGACACTGTGAGGTGCTATGGATTTTAAAACATTCTTACAAAACAAGGACTTCTAAAATATCATCAGTAGTCATTTATTTTTTATCTAACAGAGAAGAGTCTTTGGTTTTAACACTCAAGCTATATGTGATTTGTGTGCCCCCAAAATAAAGAACATAAAATAACAGTCTAGAAACCATTTTACAAGCATGCACATTCTAAGTGTTTCAAGTTAGGCTAAAAATTATTGCAGGTCCTGACACTTGAAACAGCAACCATAAATGTATATGCTGTGGTTCAAGAAATCTTTATTCTTAGGCCAATGGAAAAAAAAAATTTTCTTCAACTGACCAAAATATGAAATTTTCTATTTAAGTAGTACCTCCTGAAATTAAAAACAAGTTGTTTTTATTTAATTTTTAAGTGATACCTATCATTAAAAAGAAAAATACTGTCACCAAAATCCCATTAAGTTAAAACCAGAGATTAGTACATAAATAGCTATATTTTTAAGATCTTAAAAGAAACTAAATTTAAATAAATGTGAAGTTAAGATAGCACTTCTTAAAAAAAGTGAAATCCCAGATATATCATACTTAATAAGACCTACAATTATGTAACTTTTACTGTAAATTGTCATAAAGACCAGAATTATATATAGTACATGCATATGCTAATATTTACAAAATTACCATTGCATTTGCTTTCTAAACTTGAAAGAAAAACTTTTCTATCTAGAGGAAAGAGAGAACTTTTATTTAATTTGATTTATACAAGATCAAACTTACCCAAACATATACAATATGTATGTGTTAATACATTTATACACACATTTATGCTATCACAAAAGTTATAGAGATAATGAAATATAAGGAGTTTGGAAATCAAAATTGGAAAATGTGGTCTTTTACTGGCAAGGTTCAGTGACTTATATAATAACAACTTATAATAATAACGGAACTTTTATAAGCATCAAATAATCATTGTTAACTACTCTACAAAATCCTTATGTAGCACCTGCTACCTGCCAGGAACTGTACACATATATACAAACACACACATATGCAACTGAATTCTTAGAATTCACCCTATAAATTGGACTCTGATTTAATTATCTTGTTAAAATTCTTTATTTTAAAGAAGGGACAAGTAAATTTTGCACAAGTTAGTTAAGTGGCCAAACTAGGCTGTAAACCCAAGCAGTCCAATTCCAAAGCTCATATTTCTGCAAATAAATGTCATTTAAAAGAGGAGATTTAATAACTAGCTAAACACCAAAATGAAATAAACAAAGCAAAACAACTGTGTGTCTTGAAAACAGAGCAGGAAATGCAGGTCTTTCCTACCCAGTGGGAAGATTCAAAGGAGGAATTTTCACTTTCATACCCCATGCTAAGTACTTAATTGAATGAAAAAGGTCTCTCTGTTTTGATTTATGGCATCGCTGATATTTCAACAATGGTGACATGTTCCTTCTTCCACAAATGAAAATACTCAGGTGCCAACATTTGCTCCTTAACAAGGCTGGCTTACCTACTTCCAAAGGTTTGCTGGAGAGAGCTGAGAAGGTGAGATAGGTGACATAGCAGCTTATGAGACCTGACTGCAGTAACCCCGAGTGCGGCTGTCCTGGAAAATGACAGGTGACAGACTTTAATAGTGTTTTACATTTCGACGAAAAGAAAGTATCTGCAAAAAAAATAGATCTCCCCCCCACAAATGATATTCCGCCAATTTAGACCACCCCCCAACTTCAAAGGAAAGAAGAGTTACTGAGGGGAAGGGAGCCCTACAATACACCTAAACTGCTATTTTAGAGATAGCCAGTTCTCTAGTAATGTCTTATTTTGACAACTAGGAATGAACTTAAACATCGGCCTAGCTCCCCTGAGGTCCGTTAACACTAGTTCTTAAATCACATGATCTCAGAAGAAAATTTACCATTATTATTTGTGAGACCACACAGCTTAGTGGAAAACTGATAAGACTTCACAGACTTTGCAAGGCCAGCAGATAGCCCATAAGGGGAGAACGATCTTATCTGTCAATGGACAAAAAACCTTTGTGTGGGAGCTTAGATTATTCTGTGTCTTTGCCTTGACTTTTCCGTGTCCTTCACCCAGAGTATGAAGAGGGAAAGTTTGAGGCAAGGAACCTCTCAGGGCAGAAGTCCTGGTTTGAGGAATTCTACGTGCGTGTGTGGAAAACAGCAACAGATATTAGGCTTAGCTTAGCTATTTCCTGAGGCCTCCCATGACTCTCTCCCTGATCTCCCACACATTAACGTATTCCTGAATGTCTTCTTGCTTCTCTGACTTCTTATCTTCCACTTGATCTAAATAAACACCCTGATTGCACCCTGATTCACCCTCCTTAAGGGAGTTTTCTTGGTGTAGCCCCTCTAGGCTTCTCACTGTTCCAACTCACTTGGACTCTGAGTAATTTTTTCTCATCCCTCACCATGCGTTGTAAGGAGCCACCTCTGGAAACACCACAGCCAGTCCAAGCCGAAGAGGAAGGCTATGGAGGCTCAGCATTCACTGGGAAAAGGGCCTTAGGGTCCTCACACTCAAACTAAGTGTTTGCATTAGTGTGACCTGGGCGGGATAGGAGGAGTAAATTTTAGGCCACCTGCTGACATGAATGGATTTGGTTTTACCCATTCTACCCTCCGATCAAGTATTTACAGAATTATTATTATTGAATTATAATAACTAGTAAAGGTATAGAAATAGACCCTGCTTGTTAGCACGGGAATAAGAATTACCTTAGTGATGAATGGCATTAGCCCAAGTATTTAAAAATATTATAACTATTTAAAAAACTAGAATTTAACTCAAAGGATAATTTAATCAGAATACTAATAATGTTTTGGGAAATCCTTAACTGACCAATTAAAGAGAATGGAAGAACAGTACTCTCAATTTCAATAATGGACTTGACATTTTAAGTACAGAAAATCTTTTAAATTCCTCAATAGCAGTTGCCTTTTAAAACCATTTTAGAAGAATTCAAAGGCTATAAAATTATCAGCCTTATTTTCCTTTCCCTGTGTGGAAACCTGAAAGTCACGTGTGTTGCCTCTATCTATAGAGTAAGGTACCTATAAGAAACATGACCAGGGACATTTCTCTCCATAATCAAAAGGAGCATAATGGCTTAAAGTATCAGAAGTCATTTATAAAAGACAGTTCACATCTACACTTTCCAAAGCACTTTCAAGTTCCATGGTCTTTTCCTCTTGCCTTTGAAACAATCATAAGCAAGGCTCACAGGTTTCTGTTGGCTTTACTGTAGAATGACTTGGGTCTGAGGAAGGTTAGCACACAGGGTGAGTTGCTGGCTGAGAAGGAATCAGATTTTCTGCCCTCTGTCTCCACAGACTACACTATCCCTGATTTCTAGTCCACAGGCACTAAATGAAAGATGACCCAGAAACAAGTACAGAAAAACAAAAACAGGGCATTTTCCATTTAAAGGCTCCTTATCCTTGTAGTACCTTATTTAATTATGGCATTATCTTTCTTCCTATTATTGACTTCATTACGTTCAGACCTTTCTTTTTTTTTACACAAGGAGAAGAACTAGGGTATAGGCCAGAGGTGTGGGGCATGAGAGAATTCACCAGAGACAGAGTAGGGAGCAGAAAAGGTGGATCTACTGAAATATACTGCTGAGGGGAGCAGTGGGTGAGACAGGAGGAGCCTGCCGTGCCATGTGTGTTAGCTCCTTGGCCAGGGATCGAACTCAGGCCATACTGGTGATAGCACTGAGACTTAAACCCTAGGCCACCAAGGAGGCCCACATTCAGATCTTTCTTGACAGGGTACATCTATCACATCCAGCGCAGCTATGGGACACAAGAGGAGACTGGAGTCGAACATTTTCTATTGCTGACTCATTCATGTTAAGTTGAGGCATGACCATAATTAAAAAAGAAAAAACACACTGGGTTTGCTCAAAGACACTTATAGGAAGAATGGAAAAAACCTGCTACTTACGGTTTTGGACACAGGGTGAGATGGCTACCATTGAGATAAGCACACACAACCCTCCATTTATCCCCAGGAGAATTTTGTTTTCCGTGCAGCCATCTCTCTGTGTATAAAACACTGCCATCAAAATCAAGCCTCCGGTGGCAATGGAGTACATGACGAGGGTCACCAGGGCCAGAGAAGCGTACCACAGCTTGTTGGTAGTAGTCCCTGCAGTCCTGTTTCTCCAGGAAGTGGGTAGAAGGAGGCAAGAGAAGACAAGTCAGTGACCCCTGACAATATTTAGTATTCCTCAGGCATTCACAAATGCTATCCGGACTCAGAAGACCTTTCATCTTAGCAAGATTGTAGCTTTTCCAAAACTAGAAAGTTGGGGTAAATTTGCAAAAACTTCTTGGTTTAAGCTGACAATTTTTTTTTTTACACGCAATAAATTCCATCCTTGATTCAAGTGTGTTCAACAACCTAAGTGATATCCACAGACTTTATTCTAGCTTCTCCATTCTGTATTTGAATTAACTTGGGACAAGTTTTGGCAGGATTAATAAGTGATTCTTTGCAGGAATTCTCTTCCTGTTTTTCTGTAAACACAGAGCCTGGAGGTAGCAGCATCTCTTACTCCTGCTGCTACCCATCTTCTCTTTAGAGAGAGAAGCAAATGGATTTCCTTCACCCAGGGAGAGACCGGTTCTTTTATCCCTGCATTGAAGAGGAGGCTCAGTGCTAGTACTGTTTCTTCAAAACAATGCCAAATGATGATTAAAGGGGAATTTGATGTTAAAAAGAGTGGAGAATAAAATTAGGAAAAGAATAAAAATCATAATGAGATTTACAAAAAAGAAACAAGAGATGAATGTGCTTTCTAGTTAATGCAAATACTAATAAAAGGAGAGAAAAATAGTTTAACGATCTTTAGAAATTGTTCAGAACAAAGAAAAGAGTGTTTATAAATGTCAAATGAAGAGGACAGAACAACAATGGGGGAATTAGTATGGACTGCATCATTGTCATCTGCCTAATGATTAAATTGTCCTTTGTAACCACATTCTCACAAACCTTCATAGAGAAAGCAACTTGTTTAATGACTCCACAAAACTGGAAAGTGTTCAAGCAACACAGCTAAAATGTTTTAATAATGAAAAAATTACTGCAGCCAGAAACAAAGAAAAGAGAGGGAAGGCCAAAATGATAATGACCATCATATTCCTGAAACTGAGCCAGGCGCTCCACTCCAATGACCACAGAATTATTCTAACATAAGAGGCACACAAAGGAAGTAGAGAAAATGAGACCCAAGAAAGGAGGGAAAATAAAACTCATGAAAATGAGACTCAAGGAAGGGAGGGGAAAAAAGAGCAAAATAATCATCAATGACAGGAAGACAGAATGAATTATGCAGAAACAAGCAAACATACTGACTGGTATGTGGGTGGGGTCTAATTGTTTTCTTCACTAGTTTCTAGGTTATATTATTAGTGTATGGAGGATTTTCTTATATACATTTATATCCCAAGTTAAATCTTGAATCTAATCTCTGCCCTAAACGCCAGATTCACATTATCCAACTGTTCAACACTGGAGGTCTAATTGGCATGCCAAACTAAGCAAGTCCAGACTTGCTAATATCTGAACCTCCATGTCTCAGACCTGTGCTTCTGTTACCTTTCCAGCCTCAGAAAATGGCCATTCTGTGTGGG